>BDMV01000006.1:23795790-24157820 GCA_008326285.1 Oryza officinalis
ACATGTTGGTAGCTGATTTTTATGTTGGATCCTGTGCACCTCCCCTAGGCCCATTGGGCTTCACCCCTGTGTGCCGTTAGGTTTTTAGTTGTGTCAAGCAAGTCCTTAGTGGCACAAAGCACTGAAGCTGCAAATTTTAACCATCCAAATCAGTTGATTCCTGTTTGATTACCACGTTTACTCCAATTAGGCAACTTGGACGGTTTTTGGAACTGTGATGTGGGTTGTCAGTGTGGCATTTATGGAAATAATGCCCATTTGAAAGGACAGGTTGTTGGTACACTCAAAGCTACTCCATCCATCCCAAAATATAAGCACTTCTAGAGTTTTTCACGGAGATTAAGGAGAGAGGCAAAATTAAACAGGGGATGGTTGTGATTGGTTGAGATGAGGGAGTAGGTGGAGAAATTAAATGGGAGATGGCTGGGATTGGTTGAAATGGAGTAGGTAGAGAAGTAGCTATATGATGCGACAATATTTGAACGCTAGAAGCAGCTATATTTTGGAACGGAGGGAGTATTGGACATGGTGTAATGCTTTACAATTTTTTTTTCCAAAATAGGAAATATTTGTGCTGTCATCCTAGTATATATTTTATATTCTTGATTTTTCTGTGTGCTTATTTGTCTATCATCTTTCAAATTCTAGCATTTATTTGGAATGTTCTCTTAAAAATGTGTTCTATGGACGTTAGAATGGGCAGCTGTTCCTAAGTACGCTAGCTTAGCTGCTTCATTTTATAGCAGCACATAAAACTATTCATTTCTTTATTTGACTCCTCTAAAACTGATGTCTTACTCCACATTGCTTATGCATTGGACTGCCTGCTATGGAGCTTGATTTACATTTTATTATGTCCTATTACTGTGCTTCTTAAATTGATTTAATCACTGAAATATTTTATTGTGCAGTTCAATGCACGGTCAGAATCTATAAAGGAAAAGGCTTCCTTTCGGCGACTTATCCCAAATAATAGGTGTCTTGTGGCAGTAGAAGGGTATGCACAAAATAGTTGTCTCCTTTTATTTGGAACTTCCGACTATCATGTGCTTTGTTAAAGTTTTGCATGAGCATGCTCTGATGTACCCTTTAAGCTGGTATAGTATGCATGTATTTGCTCAATATTGCTTGCATTGATAGAGGCTAAAAGCTAAAGAATGATTTGGACCTGGATGTGAAATTCAACCCTCTGGATTTATAGTAGATTGATATAACTTCTGTCCTGCTCTTCTTGCTTTCCATGTCTCTCCATCCTTCTGTCATATAGTGGCGCTAATCGATGAGTGACATGCCAATTGTAGGATTTGACATAGGACTGTAGGTTTAGATGTGCTTGACTTTCCTCGTTCCAAACTATGAGGTATCTTAATTATATTTATTGAATATAAATCATGGGGGCATAGATTGCATGACATGTTAAATATATTGTACTGAAGCTGGGGGTTCCCTGTTTTTCATATCAGGAATTGAGATAACTAGTTATTTTGATCGAGCCAATCCTATAGGGAAACCACTAATTTTTTGCTTGTGATCTATTCTAGTAAAACCTTTGGCCAAAGTGAATCACCAAGTATCAATTATACACCTTCACTGAGAACATGAGACAACTCGCGAATATATCAAGACTCCCAAAATTATAATCATAGATTGGCTCCAAAAGCCTTAGCTCTGAGTACATTTGTTGGTCTTATATGTATACAGCTAGAATCATATCAAAGATGTGTAACACTGCTAAATAAGCTGTTCTACTTGGATTACTGGTTATATGAAAAGCACCTACAGTCCTAGGTGTCGTGGCCGCACGACTTGCAGGCTGCTGTTCGGTCATTTGGCCCAATGAAACACTGGACCAGCAAGGCGTTGGATTATCTGGTTTGTTAGTTTAGTTGATTATTATTCCT
Organism: Oryza officinalis; assembly: GCA_008326285.1. NCBI lineage: Eukaryota > Viridiplantae > Streptophyta > Magnoliopsida > Poales > Poaceae > Oryza > Oryza officinalis. Next base: position 23,797,692 of record BDMV01000006.1, read on the forward strand.
AGTTAGCTTTTGTATCATATCATTACTCATTAGTTGGTTAGATCTAGGGCATTGACATCATCATTGAGGATTAAGCAAAGAGAAATTACCTCTCTCCCTCATGTTGTCTCCTATTCTCCCTCCAAAGCCCTCTTCTGTATCCTTGCTGTTCCCATCTAATCTACTACTATTTCTTCAACCCCTAACCCAGCTAACCAAATGGGTGATCAAGGCTATTGACAAAAGGCACAGAGGTTTTCTATGGATGGGTCAGGAGAAGGCTAATGGTGCTAATTTCCTTGTTTCTTGGGATTGTGTTTGCTGACCTCTCCCTTATGGGGACTTGCATTCATAATCTGGAAAAGATGGGATGGACCTTACTCATGAGGTGGCTGTGGCTTCAAAAACCTGACTCTTCTAGGCCTTGGGCTTGTTTTGGTTTGCCTATACAAGTACCTCACAACGTCCACTCTTTGTTTGGAGTGGCTGTGAAAACTATAATTGGTTAAGCGGGGAACACCAAGTTCTGGTGTGATAGATGGCTGCCAGGAAGAACGGTAGCTAAACTGGCCCCCAATCCTTTTGAATTAATCACTCAAAGGTCAAGGAAGCAGCGCACTGTGGTGCAGGCATTGGAGAACAAAAGGTGGGTGAGAAATATAAAAGGTGGCTTCACTGTTCAAGTTCTCTGTGAGTACCTGTTGATTTGGGACTTGGTTGAGGGGGTGGTCTTGCAGCAGGGGGTTCAGGACCAACACTAGCAAGTCAACCTACAATGCTTATTTCCTGGGATCCATCAAGTTTGCTCCATGGAAGCGAATATGGACTAGTTGGGTTCCTTTATGCTGCAAAATTTTCATTTGATTGGCGATTAACAGCAGATGTTGGACTTCAGATCAGCTTGTTTTTAATCGGGGTCTACCACATCCTGCTGCCTGCCCTTTATGTGACCAAAGTGGCGAAACTATTCACCATATCCTTGTAACTTGTGTGTTTTCTTGCCAAGTTTGGACTTTACTCCTCTCTAAAGTTGGGGCTGGCTGGTCCTGTACCTGAACTGTCGGCAGCCCGTTTTCCAGGATGGTGGTGGCAAAGTTATTGGGATCATCCTAGCAGCTTGGGTGATTTGGAAGTACCGCAACGACTGTTTTCAGTGGTGCCACTCCAAACGTTTTGGTGGTTTTGAAGACAGCGGAAAATGATAGTAGTTTGTGGTGCATAGCCGGATCCTATGCCCTACATGAGCTTCTTTGTAGGTCGTTTACCCCGGACGGCTAGTCCTTCCTTTTTTTTTGTTGACAAGAAACAGTAGGAGAGGCTCCTACTGTGTTAATATAATAAATAGAAAAGTATAAAGTTATATATTTACAAAGTTACATATTTACATATTTACAAGTATTTTACATAAGTGAGTCTAGCCATGTTTGCCAGATAGATAAGTCTGCCTCTTTTGCTCTCTGCATATGCAGAGCAAAATCCTTCTTGAAGTTATTCTTCCACATCAGAAAAGACACTGGGATGTTTTGAAAGATAAAACCATTCCTACAACTCCAGATGTTCCAGCAAGCAATGCCCAGTACCTCAACAAAGAAAGGTTGTCCAAAACTGATCTTACTGGAGTGAATCATTTTCAAGAATTCCATGTATGTATCCCAATGTATGTCCTGGTAGTTCCAGCAATGTTGGGCAAATTGACATGTAAAGAAAAGGTGATTTGTGTCTTCCAGCTGATTATTTGGACATAGAACACATTCAGGTCCATCTGGTATCGTGAAGTTTCTTTTTTGAAGCAAGCTCTGGTGTTTAGCCTGTCCACTAATAGCAGTCAGAGGAAAACCTTAATTTTCATTGTGCATTTGCTTTTCCAAATTGATGTGATTACTGGGGATGGGTTCAGATAGGCAAAGAAGAGAGCATAGACCTGTTTTGTTTGGAATTTATCTGAATCCCAGGAATAAGACCAAATATCATTTTCTTGAGACCAAGAGATTTCCTCCATTTTTAGAGACAATTGCTGAAATTCCTGCATGGCCTGACTGGAAATGGGTAGATAAAAGTTCCGTGAGAAAAGTTGTTATTTGAATGTAGAAATTGAGATATCTTCGTTCACTGGGAATGAATATAAGGAGGGGCAAACCTATTCCATGATACCATCACACCATTGATCTTCTCTGGTGCAAACCAATTCCATGATACCATCACACCATTGATCTTTCCAGAGAAGAGCAGTGTCACCTTTGTTAATCTGAATAGTAGTGACTGTTCTGTATAGAGGAATGAGCTGGAAAATATCCTTCCACCAAAATGAGCCCTTTTCTTGAGTAGCTTATTATCATAGTATTTATTCCAAAGCATTTTGACCCAAGGAAGATTCCGTTTATGGAAGAATTTATCAAGATGTTTCATAAGAAGTGCAATGTTTTGGCATTCGAGATTGATAATTCCCAGACCTCCTTTATTCTTGGGTTTACTGACTTTATCCCAGGCAGCAAGAGAATGTGTTTTGACCTGAGAATCTGTTGTTTTCCTCTAGAGGCAATATCTTCGTGGCCTATCAATATGTTCTGTCACTTTCTTTGGGAGTTTGAGTGTACACATAAAAAAGGTTGGCAGCGAAGAGAGGACCGAATTGACGAGGGTGAGTCTTTGTCCATGGTTAAGAAACATGGTGATTGTAGGAAGTCTTCTTTCAACTCTATCAATTAGAGGGGCACTGACATGGTCGACATCACATATCGTCGTAGGAGGCATGGAACATAGCGTGACATGGATGGATCGCAAAATGCGGCGGCAGGCGCGTCGCAGGAGGCGGAGTAGTGCGCGTGCCTGATGGCTATAGTATCTCGAGGCTTGTAGTTTGGATAAGATTAGCTCGGGTTTGTTAGCTATTTTCACTAGCAATTTGTTAGCAATTTAGTTAAGATTTGTAACCTATTTAAAAGCAACATCGGATGGAATAAAGCAAGCCAATTCAATCTAATTCTCTCATCTCTTATTCTCTGTTCCTTGTCTTCTGCTGATCGTCACCACGGGTTGACATTCGACCAAGCTTCCCAAGCCTCGACCACCGATCTCCCACTCCTATCCAATTCGTTCATACTCCGTGGCTCATAACAATTCAACAATTCTCGCCTTTGTTGTTCCAACCGGAAGACCCAAGTAAGTGAAGGGCATTGCACCAATATTGCATCCAAAAGTGCCAGCAAGGATTTCCAATTTTTCTTCATTGTCATGAATTGGCATCATACAAGATTTATGGAAATTTATTCTCAAACCAGTAGACTGGGCAAATGACTGGAGAATACCTTTGAGAGAAAAAAGTTCTTTTTGACAGGCTTTCAGAATTATGAAAGTATCATCTGCATATTGGATAATTGGGAACTTTCCTTCAACCTGTGGGATTGGCATAGATAAGATTCCATTGGAATGAGCTTTGTTTACCATGGATTGAAGGAGATCAGCCGGCAGGACAAAAAGAAGTGGTGAAATTGGATCTCCTTGTTTGACTCCTCTTTTGCATTTGAAGGATTCACCAGGAACCCCATTGAGAAGGATAGAAGTTGAAGAGGTAGTAAGAATATCATTAGTCCAATTGATCCAAACGTCATCAAATCCTTTGGCTTTCAACATTGCAAAAATAGCTGAGTGTTCCAGTGAGTCTAAAGCTTTCTCAAAGGCAATTTTTAGAATTACTATTTCTCTTTTACTCTGATGACATTGATGAATGTATTCAAAACTCCAGGCCAGACAATCTTGAATTGTTCTATCTCTGATGAAGCCATATTGATTTTCATGAATTAGATCCAGAATGATTGATTGAAGCCTATCAGCCATAATCTTTGATATAAACTTCAAGGTTGAATTTTGCAAGGCGATTGGTCTGAAGAGTGGACTCTGGAGATGGTTTCTTTGGGATCAAAGTAATGAAAAGAGCTGTTTAAATTTGCAATTGAGATTGAACCTCCAAAAAATTGTGTGGCAAGTGAGTAGTAATCTTCTGAGATAATATTCCAACATTTTTTGAGAAACATTCCATTGAAGCCATCTGGCCTAGGAGCTCTGTCAGTAGGTATTGATTTGATGATATTGAACATTTCTTTCTCTTGTAGGCATGATGGATAAGGAGGAAAGTCCACTCTTGGGAATAATTAGTTCATGCAAGTTTATAAACATCCGATTCCCCTGGGAAGTGCCCATTCTATCTTTGAAAGAGCTTAAGAAAGCCTGTGCTTTTTCTGCATGAGAAGAGACTACTCTCCCATCAGGAAGGTTGAGGTGGGAGATCTTGTTACTTCTGTACCTTTGTGTAGCAGCAGCATGAAAGAACTTTGTGTTATCATCTCCAAATATTACCCATCTGATGGTGCATCGTTTTTTCCAGAAGGTACCTCTATAGTGTAAAAGTTTGAGAATGTGTTCTTTCAAAATGAGACGAAAGTTCCATTCTTGGAGGAATAGGGGCCTTTGCTCCTCCAAAGTGTCCAGCATGAGAATGACCTCATTAGAGTTTGTAATGAGAACATTGAGATGGGATAGCCTTTTTCTCCAGGTTTTAAGACCCCTTCTCAGATTCTTTAACTTGGCATTAACAATAAGTCCAGGGTTAGAAGATCTGATAGGTAGATTCCAAAATTGCTGAACAATATCAAAAAACCTGGCATTTCTACCCAAAAGTTCTCAAATCTGAAAGACTTGGGTATTGAGGTCTCCACAGAAACTACACATGGAGCATGATCAGATGTGAGCTTACTCAGAGCTGTGACCATTGTGTTGGGGAATTTTAGTGTCCAGGCAGGGGAGGTGAAAACCAGTCCAATTGCTGCAGTAAAGGTCGAGATTGCATATTGCTCCAAGTATAGGATCTGCCTGTGAGAGGCAGTTCCTGTAACCCTATGTTGCTGATGATTTCATTGAAAAGCATGATATCATTCATATCTCCACCAGGGAGGTTTCTATTTTGCACTGATCTGATAATATTGAAATCGCCCATGAAAATCCAGTTCTGATCAACTGTAATGTCAATAAGATTAAGCCAGTTTACAAACTCGTCGCTCATTTCACCAGAGCAAGGTCCATAAATGTTGGTTAGAAACCAGGTATCATGTATGGAGGAGGTAGTGCAAAATTGAGCTGTGATAGCGTATGGCAGACAGGTAATCAGAGTACCAGTATAGGCTGCTATTCCAAATGATTATGAGACCACCAGAAGCACCAACAGAGGGCTGATAAATAAACTTGTCAAATCTTCTTGGACAAAATTTTCTGAGATAAGAGTGATCGAAGTGATCTCTTTTTGTTTCCTGGAGACAAATGATGGCACATGAACTTTCTTCAAACATTTTATGCAAGATCTATGTGTTGTGTTACTCATTGGCATAATGTATATTGATGTGATTATTCAGAAGTAACACAAGTACTTCTGTAAACCAAAAGCCAGGATAAAGGCAAATGATCTGCATGCTGTCCACCATAATCAAGGGAAGAAACACAGGATTTTCAGACTGCCAGGTATACATATTGTAATTGAGATCAAGCACCTTACACCAATTAAGAATTGGCATAGCACATTCCAAAAGGTCACCATTCAGGTTCAGCATGGTCCAAATTAAACAGTTATTACAGAGAAGCAAAATAACAGCCCTAGAACAGGACAGGGCATAGCCTGTGAGAGAAAAGAGATTAAACATTCTTGTGTTGCAGAAGTTTGTCTTCAATCACCTCCTCAGGAAGTAACCCACATTTTGTAGTTCCCAATTCATGAAGCTGAGCCACTGGGATAGCAGGAGGAATGGATTTGGCCCTGTCTTCTTTGATAAGCTTGAAAGAACTGCTTTTGGGCTTGACATGTGATTTCTTATTTTGTACATCCACAGCCAGGTTCATCTTTAGGGCCTTGTCAGCAAACCTAGGGCTTCTGTGAAGCTTGTCAAAGGTGACAGGGATGATTTTTTACTTTCTCACCCTTCCTGAATTCTGAGTGATGTCCCCCATGCTAGTTTGAGAGGTTGGAGCACTGAAGGGGAGAGCACGAGCAACCTTATGTCCAGTAATTGAAATTTTCTGCCTTTTTGTTGGGCTCTCGATTATCAGTGTGGAGGGCAAATGTAGGGACCAGCAAACCTTGACAGCAGTCCAAATCAGGAAAGGCTGAATGCAATTGACAAGAGGTGGAGCAGCAAACAGTAGAAGGGGCCTGATGACCCCAAGAGCCATGGCAACACACAAAGCATGTGGAAAACTGACAAAAAGGAGATCAGGCAGAGGGAGACTGTAAAGAACAAGCTGTCCTGTCTGTTTCACCTCTTGGGAGTCAAATCTACATGGAGCTATCAGAAGCTTCAAAGCTGAGATCATGGATTGACAGAGCATCTTCCATCTCATTTGGTTTGTCCCCTTGTAAGAAGTGAGCATTTTCACCATTCAAATTATTTTTGGCCTGCTGCTGCTGTGCATCAAGATTGAGTTGGTGAATGTGATCTTGCTGGTTCTGTAGCATCTCCCAAATGGCAGGAACATCTTCATCTCCAGGCAGGTTGTCAATAAAGTTTCCATTAAGCACATACGGGTAGAATGTCCAAGATTCACCATTGCCTCCTCATTCTGCCGGGTTACCCATGACAATTTTCTCTGGCACCTCATTAGCAATTGTGTATATGACTTTAACCAGAACCATTCCAAGGATTCTATCCCTAGAGTGCCAGTGGACCAGTTTTCCAAATTGGTTAACTATCTGAGAGATAATTGCATGGTTCCTAAGGTGGAGAGGGATTCCTAGAATCATAACCCAGCCTTCTTTGTTGTATGGGTGGTTTCTTCTGTTAACCAGTTGGTCGTGAGGGATGAAATTAGCCTGAGTGAAGTCCCCTAACAGAATAGGTCCCTCGTATATCATAGCATCCCTATGAAGAACAGACTGAAACTGAACAATACACAGAGCCAGGGGGTAACGTTGAACTCTGATTATTGGGATGTGCCACTGATGAGTAACAAAGTGGACAAGCTCTTGGATCATTTGATCAACTTGGTTCTCAGGAGGTTGTGGCTCAATAAGAACAGTAGCAAACTCATCAAGCGTGTGGGGAGGGAGAGATTGTACCATGAAGTTGGAGCGAGGAGTTCGCACATTCCACACCACCTCCATATTGGCTCCTGGAGGGAGAAAGAGGTCCAGACGGAGTTCAGCAGCAGTGTGATTCGCCATGGGAGAAGGAGAGGGAGAAGGGGGTTTTGTGGGTGGAACAGTGTTGAGAGCAAGAGGCGAAATTGGAGGAGAGGGCGAGGAAGATGAAGGGGCCCTTCTATAAACCGCCAGACATTTTTGGAAGGAAAAGATGGAATTACCGGATCAATCCGAGACTTTCTCCTCCACAGTAACAGGCCACACTTACGAGCCCAACAGGAATTGCTTAGGTGACCATATTTGTAGCAATGGCCACATCTAAATGAGCTTTGATTAGGCCGAGAGCGAGCCAAAGTGAGGGGCAGAGAATTATCTTTATTAATCAACCCATTAAAAGGCGTCGGGAGGGGTAAATGGGTAGGGATAGTGACAGAGTCATGAGCAGCCAATAAAGAGGGGGTGCTAGAATTGCTCAAAGCAGTTAAAAGGCAAATAAACAGAATTTGAATTTGAATTTGAACCTTCTGCGATCGATAATGGAGCTTTGCGAAGATTAATCTCTTGAAAACAAAGGGTTTGACAAGCTGAGATTTGCCCTTAACTTGATTAGAATTGACAGCATCAACATAAGATTTGTTTTTCTTACGAGAAATCAAAGTCCGCTGATCTTCTTTTTCTTTTTGCCAGTGAGAGAATTCCCAACACCAATTTGTCCCACCATCCCTCCACAGAAAGAACCGAGCGAAGAAGTCCTTGGAGGTGAAATTCCGGAATGAAATAATATGGAAGCCAATGGCCTTGGAACAAACCCGAAAACTGAAACTGTTATTCTTGAGATGAGTGACTTGAAAACCACAGGGACTACCACCAAGGCAAGCTTGCAGAGCAATAGCAACAGATTTCCCACATAAGCAAAAGTTGAAACGGACGAAATCAGCCACCAGAACAAAGGGTCTCAAACCAAAGTGACGAGAAAAATGAACCGGAGATCGAAAAAGATGGTTAACCTCCGAGGAGAACGATTGGCCAAAGTCAAAATTCCACCCACCAGACGGGGAAGGAGTAACAAGATCCTCCATGGCAGCCATCAAAGGCAAAGAATCAAGGAGTACCGGAAGGAAGAGCTAGCAGATCGCCAGAGCGCCGTGGAGCCGAGAGTACCCCCCATCTTTTTTACCCTGGCTCGTCCTTCCTTTTTTGTTTGTGGTGATGAGTATGTGGGGTGTATTTTAGGGGTGGATCAGTTTTGATCCCTCCTCCTGTATTTAGTTTTCTTTCTTAATGAAATGAAGTGCAGTCCTCCTGCGTTTTCGAGGAAAAACTCCAATTACCCTTCTCGATCCTCACATGTGACACTGGGCTTGACTTTGCCCTGACCAATCTGAGTTGAACTGGTCAAACTAGACAAAATTCAATCTAGGACTCCAACTAGTTGTTAGTGTATCACATTCAAGTTGTTTTATATTTGTGCAGCACAATTTGATAGATAAAAAATATTTAGGTTGTTCTTGTTTGTAGCATAATGTCTTTGTTGAAAATTCCATTTAGAGAGACAATAAGCTGACTATATTTTTGTATTAATATGCATTAATATTCTATGTGAGCTCAGTTTCTACGAATGGAAAAAGGATGGGCCAAAGAAGATGCCGTATTACATTCATTTCCAAGATCAGAGGCCTCTTGTCTTTGCTGCCCTCTTTGACACTTGGACAAACTCAGAAGGTTAGCATGCACATTTGTCAATTAACTTTCTAGTCTTTGGAAGCCATGATTATGGTACTAAGAATGTGTTTTTGTGTTACCATAACCATTTTATAAAGTGTCATGATTGTAGTCTTGGGAGTTGCTGCAAAAGAAATGTTGTCCTGTTAATGCTGCTGCTTATTTATTCCAACATCTGTGGTTGTAATTACTAATTTAGACCATTTAGCTTCCTAAAACTAAAAGGCTTTTATCTGCATATTAGACATTGTAAATGAAACAAGTTGTAGTATGATATATTTTTGTGCTGGTTGAACGCCATGTTTCCAACGCCTGGTTGCTCAGTTTTGCTTTGTGCCTGCTCTGTCTGCACAAGTTGTAAACATACTATATCCACATTCTGCTTTATATCTAGATCATGTCTATCATTATCGGTGCGACAAGTTCACGTTCTCTTGTGATCAAAATTGCAAATATGGATAAACTGTGATAATGAACATTTGCAGGCATGTCCTGAACTCGAAATAGTGCTGTCATCAATTGTTTTACATTTTTTAAATCTAATTTATGCTATGCGCTGCGCGTTAAATGCCTAACGTTAGTAATTACATAAATGAACTGCATTCTGAATATTACAATATGCATATCATTGTGATAGGGAAGAGCTTTCAGATATGAGTTTCACTGTACAATGTCCCAGAACTACATGTTTGACTTTTTGTTTGTAAAAATAATACGACGTTTTGCTCCACAAATATTGACAGATTTAGTATATAAATTGTCATGCATGAACTCACACTACCAACTCTTATCTGCTATCCTTTCGTCTACATTTTTAGGAAGCTATTTTATTAATGCATTTTTTATTGAGCTGAATTATTGATGCATATTTCAAAACACTTTCTGCTGTTCACATACGTCAGTTTGTCACATGTTCTGATTAATTGATTATGCCACTTTAGACTGTTGTCGCTCCAATGTGTAAATGATAATTTACTTGTGTGAATATTAATATTATCTGCTATTTCCCCAGGAGAGACCATCCATACTTTTACTATTTTGACTACTCGAGCCTCAATTTCTCTGAAATGGCTTCATGGTTAGCTAGCTACTCTCTTCCCCCCATGATCTCAGATCATTCATATATTTACTATTTCGATACATGTGTGATAAGGCTGCTTTGAATTGGCTTCATGGTTAGTAGGGTTAATGACAAAACCCTGTTATTTTATCAAGATGACATATTTATTTGTACATACCTACTCTGGAACTTCTTCGTAGTTAGTGACATTACTGGAAGTTTGTAATGTTTAGCTTGTAAATGCACTGTTCACATTAATTTTCACTTTACAATATCTTATTTAGAGGCAGGCAAGGAGAAAGCTAGCTGATTTTCAATGAAAAAATAATATATATCATTGATGATAGTACAATATTGCCTCACAAGTACTGATGCATCTATATTTTACTTTATATGATAAGTTGAGAAAACAGATTATACCTTTTTTTTGGTAATGGATGCACGAAAAATGTTTTTGCTAAGTCTATCAGGTCTTGGTATGCGAGTACTTATTATACTGTTGCACACAATGTTTTTATGACTTGCTACCTTTTGATTTGATTCGGCACCTGAGTCTGCATGTGACTTAACAGATAGAATGCCAGTAATCTTGGGTGACAAAGACATTAATACTTGGTTGAACAGTGCATCCGTGAAACTCGAAGAAATTACAGTACCCTATGAAGGAGCAGATCTTGTAAGTTCATGCTTTCACCATTTTATTGGCACTTCCGTGATATGGCTGATATCCTTTTTGGATGCTATTATTTGCTAACTGAACATTGTCTTTAATTTTTTTAATGATATGTACTTTGACTAAATCTTTTACCTGATGTAATTTACATTCCGAAACATTTGTTCCCATTTTTGTCGTGCTACTGGCACACTATGTTTGTGTTAAAACTTGAATAATAAATGACGGACGTCAGCCCCTTAATTTTGGCAGAAGAGCTACTTGGTCTTTGAGATTTCAAGTTGATTGAACAGGACCATATAGCTTGCTATTAGTACTGAATACGCTGTCCTTTTTTAGAAGTTTCTTGAAAAGAACGATATTGTTTTTGCAAAATTCTGATCTAATGGTGTACGGTGATTTTATTTCTTTACCTTATAATAATATCTTTCTGTAGTATTTCATTTATGGTTATGTTAAAATTTAAACAATATTTTTTGTCAAAATTCAGATCTAATGGTGTACTACGTTTTTAGTTCTTACTAGTCTAGAGCCCATGCGTTGCAACGGAAACAAAATGAGTTTCTATCTTATTAAATCAATTAATAAGCACTTATTTAGTCTAAGTAATACTATGATTTTTCTTATCAAACAAGTTGGTGAATCTAAAATTTGGGGGGAGCCAATAGTGAAATAGGGGAGGACTTATTGAAAGGTGGTATAACAGTATAGATTGTGGGACCCACATGTTAGTGGTAGGGAGTGATGTGGGAATGGACACCACCACTACTAACTTTTTAAGTAGTATAGATACCTTATAATCTACTTTTGGTCATGCTAATAGCACAGTTATGTTTGTGTTAAAATTTCAATAATATAAGCTGAATGCCCAATCTGGAAGTTTTCCAAAATGCTACTTGGCCTTTTCAGCTACCAAGATAGCCAATTATGTGTCATGTCTCATGATTTGGGTCAAAACTCAATCCCATTAGTGGTGGTGGTACATGTGGTAGCATTCACCAAAGGTTAACCTTTGTCTGCTGCAAAATTTACTCTGCTTTCAACACTGTGTGAAGTTTTGAACAGTCTTCTTCAAATCAACGGAATCATCATAATGATGATCCAGCTTAACCATGTTAGGATGTGTTAGTACTTTACCAAAATGGAGTTAAAGATATTATTTGTTGAAGTCACTTCTATCATAACTTTATCCACTTGTGCCTCTTAAATTTCAACTTGAGTTTGCACAGAGGGATTATCTGGACTTTCCTTGACCACTTCAGCCAATAAAAGCTAATTTCATGTAACTTGACGAGCATATCTATCATATTCTTATGAGTGCCTTTCTAATTGTTGGGCAACTGCTCTTGCTTTTTGTCGTATGAGAGAACATCCCTCTATGCTTTGCTCCAACATTTCCTTGATAGCTTTAGCCTCTTTAGCTTCCTGTATATAGGTAATGATCAAAATGTTCATTTTTTTATGAATCAAAGTTAGATCATGCTATACATGTTCATGAACATAAAGCAAATTTCACGAGACTTGCATTATCTCGCTTCATCTTAGCTCCAGGATTAGAACTTCATTGTACTTTTCCTTTGGACTATCAGTTTCTTTTGCTTGTTTCTTTGCAATATCCATGGTCTTGTTTAGAAATTATTTGGAGCATCCGAGCTCATGAAGCATTAAGTTTATCCGGGTGGGTCCTAACGATGTGTGACTTCCCAGTAGGCAAGTTTATCCATGTTGCTTGTACAAAACAATCTCTCTCTTTTTTTTTTTTTTTGGGGGGGGTGCTATTGTTATTTACATGGTATCCAATACTTGAGGGAGGCTGATTCCTGGTTTATTGGACTAAAGTTGCCAAGAAGAGATTGAAGCAAAGCATAGAGGAATGTTCTTTCATTCAAGAGACATGTAAGAAGCTAGAATAGCAGTTGTCAAGGTATTTATGACAATCTGATTGATCTACTTCCCTGGTTGCGTGAGTTAGCGGCTACTATTACGGCTGAAGTAGTAAAGACAAATTTTGACCAGAGGTCAAACATGCCAAACTATTTCTTAAGTATATTGCATATGCCATAAGAACAATTAGTTATTGCAAGTTCTTATGTGGGGAATCGCCTACACCGAGCGCAGGAAGCAACCGAAGAAGTCACCTGCACTTAGATCGAATTGTGCTGCTAATTCAGGATCAGTTTTCTCAGTTTAGATTTGGTTTGTTCAAGATAGTTGAGGTTATTAAATTTGTTCAGACAAAGTCCTATAAAAGAGGATGGAAGGCAAGATTCATTTGTTAATCAAGGAGCGAGCTCCCATTGACATTCTCCTCTGTTCTCTGTTTGCATTTCCATAAAAATGGCCTGAGGTGGCAAGGGATTAAGCCTTGCCCTCCTGTCGAGGACTTGGTCACACTGCATCATTTGGGGCCACTGCCAAACCACAAAACAAGTTCCCTTTGGGGAAGCTAAGTTGTGTGTCCAATTTTCTTGACCAAGACTTTGTCAAAGTTTGGGATGAATGCCGTGAGCTTGTGCATTGTTAAATCAGTAGTCCTATGTGAGGATGGTATGCTACTCAAATGGTCACTTTGACCTGAATTGCAAATCTCTAAGACCTATCTGGCCCATTTGAAACCTAAGAGAGTAAGAGACCAAAGATCAGTGGCTAAGATTCTCGGTAATGATCAAATCAAAATTATGATTTTTTTTTTATCATTTTCTTCTGCAGGTTTGGTATCCCGTCACAGCTGCAATAGGCAAAACATCTTTTGATGGTCCTGAGTGCATCAAGGAGGTAAAAAGCTCTGCTTTGTTCTATCAAATAATTGTTTTTGTGAAGTTCAAGAAATCGAGCTTTACTGAATGGTGAGAGTAAATTATGCTGAAATTTTGAGTATATATCCGGTCAAACCATTATATAACCTTGCTTCTTGGTTACTCAGAACTTTCTATGACACCCATAATTGTTGTATTTGACGGGTACTCATGTGATCATCAGCTGCAGCACTCACAGATGTGTTATAATCTGTCGCTAATATACGAAGTTTCATTTTTTTTTTCAACTCCCACTTTCAATAGTCATTACTCATTAGGGCCACATGACTACCTCAATGATTAATGGTGGATTCACGCTTGTACCTAATGGAGTGATGGAGATAACATGCAAATGTGGTTCAGTGATGCACCTTGAAAACCTCCGTTAAATATAAAGTGCTTATGATGTGATAAACTGATAACAATGAAAGATCCACAGGTTTCTTACTGCTAAAATGAGAGCTATCAAAAAGTACATTATGTGAAGTACATTCAATTTAGCAGTAGCTTTTTCTTGTTTTCTGTTGTTGACGCTGCATTGATAGATAATGCCATGTCATTACGTGGTGCCTATCAATTCTAGACTTCATGGATAGTAATTTCTTAGCTTTCCTCTTTTTGTGTTTTCTGTAAAGCAACAGGATGTGCAATGATTAGTTTTGTTCCGCTTCAAAATGCAGGTACAGATGAGACCAAGTGAAAAGCCAATCTCGACATTCTTCACGAAGAAACCAGTGAAATCAGAGAAGAAAGATCAGGATCTCGCAGAAACAAAAGCCTTTCGAGCTGCAAACAAGGAATGTCATGAATCAGCAGAAAACCAATTGGAGAAAACGTACCAGCACCAAGTGGAAGAGGAGCAAGATGCTTCTACTATATTTAATGATCAACCTATCATTTTGGAACTTGAAAAGGCTAAAACCATGAAGAATGATGACCCTATATTTACTGACGAAGCAACACAGAAACAAGATGCTTTAAGATTGAAGAGGAAGATCGAGGATGATGAAGTTCATGCGGATAAAGTGATGGAGAACAGTGGCAGGTCTCCTGTTCATGTGAAAAAGAAGGTAAAAGGCCCGAAATCTGCTTCGGTTGGACAAGCGTCACTGCTTTCGTATTTTGCAAAGAAGTAGTTTCTCATGAATGTTAGTACTGACTCTGACCCTTGGAAGTACATCACCTTATCTAGCAGCTACTACCTTCTTTTTCTCTCTTTTATGGGGTAAATTAGAAGCTATCATCAATGCCAAGTAGTGTATCTAATATTTTGCTAATGATGTAAGCAGGTACTTTGTCTCTGTTCCAAATTAATTGTCTCTCTGCAATTCAATTTTTGTTGCACAATAGCTGTCACTCTTAAGCACTCTCTCCGTCCTACTTGAATGAGGCGCACATGTTTTCTAAGATTCAACGAAATGTTTGATGAAAATAATATTAGTAGATTAACATTTGAATTTACTTTCATATAATTATAATTATATTTTTGTTGCTATAAACAATAAATTTAAAGTGAGGTTAGTTTTGAAGATAATGTTAAGTTTGACCGTACCTTATTGAGTGGGATGGAGGAAGTATTACTTAATAACTTATTAATTACATTTCGTTCAAATTTCTTTCTTCCTAATGTACCCCAAATCACTCTTTCTATTCTTCACCATGCAACATTTGATAAGGTATCATAGTCTTTTATTCTAAACCTGGTTTATACAAGTAATTTGGGATGGGGAAGTATAGCCATACAAGTGTTCATTGTTAGCATGTTCTGTTATACACACTTGTCAGCTGCAGAATGCAGAGAGTTGTCTAAAGGTTGGTATCAATCTGATGGAAAAAAAATATATCCTATGCACACAAGTTTCTCGTGTACATCAACTAACAAATGTTATGAAAAATTCTAAAAAAAAATTGGACACATTTTGTATGATATCTATGTGTGAAATCTTATCTTTAAATTCATTATAGCCGTAACAAAAAAAAATAAAATTCTAACATATTTTTACTCTTAAAATTGCCGTTAGATTTTTCACTTTTTTGTTACGGATAAAATATAATGAATTTGAATATAAGAATTTATAAATATGTGTAATACTATTAGGAGTACATGTCTAATTTTTTCTAGAATTTTTCGTGACGCCTACTAATATATGCATGAAGTGTGCATGGGAAACTTGTGTGTATAAGATATGTTACCCTAATGGAATGAGAAGAACGGAGAAAGCTTTAAACCTCAATATACATCGGTCACCTCCAATAAAACCAACGTCCCCACTACCTTCGACATTTAAATTTTTCATGTGATGCCTGACTATTTGAAGGGTGGTTGATTCTATTTAGCAAAATGATTTTACAACTCCAAACGTTCATGAAACATAAAAATTGAATTCAAACTATACAACTGGATGCTATTTTAACCTAAATTGTTGAAATATTCCCTTTCCAACCTCATCCAAGTTAGGGATTCTCCAGTTATAAAAACTTGTGATTTAGTACAGAAATTTATATTGAACTCAATATTCAACTTATATCTAAGTTAAGAAAGCATCCTCCACTCCACACTTTCCAAAATCCCTACATCCTCTCTCTTTACTGAGAGACACAACACACCATACTCATATCGAAAATGGTTTAAGTTTTGGCCCAAGCTCTCTGTCTGACCAAGCAGGTTAAATCAGAGGTTTTGCTCAAGGCTCTCAGGCTGGCAAAGAGGATTTTGACTAGAAGTTCTGGTCCACCTTCTCTAGCTGTGCTCCAAGACTTCCGCTGAAGTTCCAGTCATCCTAGACTAGAAGTTTCGGTGTTCAAATCTGTGAGTTATGACTAGTTTGGAAGAGGTGCTAGTATTTAACTACACCTATCCCCACTTTGAGTAGCTGGCTGTTCCATTTTTCAGACCCGCCTCCATAGTCTTTCCTAGGGTTCTCCCACTCAATCCTCCCTAGATCTAGTGATTCTCTTGTGAGATTTGAGTTTTGGTGAGCTTGTGAAGCTAGGGTTGTGTTGAGCACTTGGGGATCAATGTTGGACCTTTGAAATCGAGCTTGTTATTCTTGGAGGTGCTCCTCGTAGCCAGCTAGGTGTCTCCCAGGAGCATCCGACATTTACGGTCAGCACAAGCAAGTTTGTGAAAGTTCTATACTACCTCCATAAGTAGTTAACTTGAGTGGATACTGTCACACTCAGAAATTTAGCAAAAATTTCAAACTATTTTGTGTATAATTCATGTCCAGGAACCAAACCAGGGTACACAAAACGATAAATTAATATACATATCCAAACATAAATAAAATGTAAATACTTACAAAATAGACACTTAGTTCTCACATCCAAAAAAAGCAGCAACAGTGAAAAAAGAGAGATCCTAGAGAGGCTTCGGCTCTACTCCACAGGCAAAAACTCAACTAGGGTATATGCCTTGGTCTTCTAACTTCATCTTTAGTTTTGAAGCACTACACTTTTGAAAAGGGGGAATATAGCAAGGCTAAGTACAATCATCATACTCAGCAAGCCACATCAATAATGTAGATGTACAAGGGGAGACAAATGGAGGTTTGTGTCTATTTGCATAAAGGAAGTTGTAAACAGTTATAGTTGAAAATAGTAAAACAGTTGATTCATTAAGACAAGATTAATACACTGAATAACACTAAACCACGTTGAACAGGCCCAACCAAACCACATGAACTACATCAATTCATTAAGTTAATTAATAGTGTGAGACTAATCATGGTAAAGCTGGTCGATCGCCCATAACCACGGGCACGGATATTCGAATAGTTTTACTCTGACCAGAGGTGTATAACTGTACCCACAAGACACAATCCACCGTCATGTTACTGCGCTAGGCTTGACACATCACCATGTGAGTGATTATGATAAGACACTTTGCATAACTCTCCTAACCAAGCGCACCACACTGCAGGTTTCATCCTAGCCTTTAAAACCAAGGTAGGCAGCCCCCCTTGTGCCAAGGTGAGCTCGGAAGCCGCATAGACCATCGTGGGCAGCCCCCCTTGTGCCAAGGTGAGTCCGGAAGCCACATAGACCGTCGTGGGCAGCCCTCCTTGTGCCAAGGCGAGTCCAGAAGCCGCATAGACCGTCGCGGGATCCATCCAAATTCCATCACACCCACCCTTCCCTGGGTATGTCAGAAAGGGAAGAGCTATACTACAAGTCTAGCAGTTGCCTACGTTTACTTGTGGTAAGCACGATAAGTCTTTTAGGGTTTTCCTTGAACTGTCCTTAATTGCCATGGGTGTGATAATCAAAACCATGCACTCACAACCCACCATTAAGCCTTATTTTAGTTGAATAGTTATTACCAAGAAAACATGGCCAAGTGTCTCGAGCTCACATCTCATCAAAATGCTAAATGTAAATAGTGTTGTCATCCCATTAAGTGAGCTAGTAGTAATTAATCATGGCTAAGCATATCAGGATTCTAGCTAGGTCACATAAGAGATACGAGCTAATCAAATTATCACCCAAGTTTGACAAAGGATGGATATCAAGTAAACATGACACAAGCAAGCAAATAGGTAATCCCTATTCCCATGTAATTAGCAAGACATGCAATTTATTTGCAAACGGTAAAACATTTTATAAAGTAGGTTCAATATGCTCAAGGAGGAATGTGTGACTTGCGTTGCTTCTTCCATTACTCTTCTGAACTCCTTTCCTCGTGGTTGAGATATTCCGAAACAACGGAATCTACACACTGGCACGCAAAACAGGAAAAAAACCCTAATAAAAACCAAGTAAATAGTATAAACAAACATTTAGATCTCAATTTTAGATGAATTTTGCAAGTTGAATGGCCTAATTTGAGTTCATATGAATTAGTTATGAATTTTAGAAGTTTTGAGTCATTTAAATGAATTTCTAGAATTAAACTTGATTTATTGCACAATTATTAATTATTTTTCAACAAGAAACAAGGATTTATGAAGTCAGCGAGAGGGGGTGGCCCGTCCGCAGTGGACTGGGACCATGGAGGCACGGGCACAGGCGCAACACGTGGTGGCCACGGCGACCCGACATGCCAACGAAGAGCTGCCACATGGATGGCCCAGATCCAACCGAAGGTGGATCGGGCAGCCACAGGCAAAGCAGGCCACGGGCTGCCACATGGATGGCCCAGACCGTGGCTCGCTGGTCGGGCCGAGCAAACGGCGGCGCGGCAGTGGCGCTTGGGGCCAAACGACCACCGGCGACGAGCGCCAACAGGCACGAGAGGGCGCGCGGATGGAGGCCAAGGGGAGTGATGTGATCATGCCTACTATAGATACAACAATTATTCACGTCATGGATCAATAAGAAGACAACAAGATCAAATCGTCCAAGTGGTGGAATCCTATTCGGCCACCTGCTACATTGTTGAATTCAAATTGCCGCCAAATATGCATACGAGCTCCATTTTGGGTCCATAATTAATTGATGGGACCAGATATGCATACGAGCTTCATTTTGGGTCCATAATTACTTGATGGGACCAAATATGCATACGAGCTCCATTTTGGGTCCATAATTACTTGATGAAATGCTCTCGGAGTCCTATTTCCAACGGATCCAGTCTCATCGCCAAATTCCTTCTAAGTCATCCGCAATTGAAAAAACAAGATGCTGCACCACTTGTCATGGGCCTTTGGGTTCCTTAAATAGCTAGGTACCCCTTCATGGTTTATCGGGTTTTGTTAGATTAAAGTTTTAGCCATTGCTACTTTACCTTGTAGTTACGTGTGTCAGCTAAACCGCTTAATTATTCGTCTTCGGAATCCCAACTTACCGTCTGTATTCAATTCCAATTTGCAATATCAGTTGATTTTATCTTGTTCTTGCTTGGTTCTTCGCTTTGCTTACATGAATAAGGTTGATCTGTACTGACAAGGTCAACAACCCATGGAGAGGTGTATCGGTCGTTAAGGCGCAACACAACGACATCTTGTACGGTTGTAATCGAGTCATCAACGTTTTTTCCAAATCATAGTTATCATCAACTCATTGAAAGATCGGGCCAATCAGAGCCATGAGCGTATCAAGTGGATGTGGGGACACCCCAGTTTAAATATTATGTAAATTATTTAAAATGATAGCGCGAAATATTTAGTTGGATGGGGTCTAATAATAATCGAGTAAAACAGTAACCATCCAACCTCATTGCTTCCCTATCAAGTCAAATGACATACATAGTATAAAACCTAAAGCGTCAAGTAGAGAGCATAGGGGATATTGCTGGGACTTTAGCATGCCAGTCAACTTCAGCCTGAGACATGCCCGTCAAACCACACGAAGATGGCGACCAGATGTGTTACACATCTCAGGAGACTTGACAAAATTCGCTAAAACTCTATGACATCCCAAATGCTCAATACTCATATTGGTGTAGAACTAGATCCCAGGAAAACCTCTAGTTCCACACTTTCATCTAAGCGATGAAATTCAGAATAATAGGGAGTAAACACAAATAAACTTTAATCTACATCTTAATTTAAATACTTAGGCCAATCGGCTAGATATTTACTGATCCGTGAAAGCTTGGCTACTCGAAACCACAAGCAGCCGACTAGGGAGGTAACCCGTTTAGATCCAGTCCTAGAAGAAACAACGATCTCCCGAATCACTCAGATTAGACTAAGCATACAACCTGCAAAATGGATATTCCAGTATAACAAGAGTCAGTACATTAAACGAGTTAATGTACCGGCAAGCACAAGACAATCCTAATATACTACATGCATGGCATATAATCAAGGAAAAGCTATCTGTAGCTCATTTTAGCATAAAGCAAGTTTTGGTTCACAATTCTTTTTAAAAAAGTTGATGATTCAATTAACAAAACATTAACATAGTTAAATCATAATATTTACCATATCAACATCATAAACATACTCTTGTTGCCCATACCGGTAACAAGTCATCATCTCATCATAATAATATACTTGATTGCCCACCCGGCATCAAGTCTCACATTCATCATCAATATAGTATAATTATGATAACTTAACTCAAGTTACCACTTTCCAAATCCATAGTTCACAAAACATTATTTGAAAACATAAAACAAAGTCTATACTCATGACACTTCACCAAGTCGCTCATGACCGTGAGCATGGCTAATCGATTAGTTTTAGACTCTGCAGAGTTTGTACAGTTTTACCCACATGATATGAGCACTCTAGTTTGCTTTGTGTTTGCAAGACATTACTACACTCTTCATGTTGAATGTGGTCTAGAGGTCATAACGTAGCCTTTACATTACTTAACGCCTAACCTTGCATCAACGATGGCAAGTATGAATCCATCCTGGGGATGACCCAGAACTGTTAGGTGGCGGGCCCACGCCTTAAACCTAACGCCGTGGCAACGAACACATCCGTTCCCCCACGAGGCACTATACCATTGAATTGGACAGACTTAGACGCCCATGCTGTGAGGCAGACCATCCGTCTCCTCACAGAACACACACAGCTAGTAATATTCGCTAGCATCATAATCAACACACACACATGGGTAGTTCCTATGAATCATTGCTCAGACTAATTCATTCTACTCTGGCCTACCAATATGCAAGGTTAGACTTTAAGCAACTTAATTAGCTAAGACCACCCCATAATAGCGCATGTGGATGTACGGTATACTTAAGTTGGTGACACGAAGTTCAGTCCTTAATTAACTCAGGCGAACACTCCCTCTATCGGTGTGCAACTACCACCATATGCACACCACTTGTCGCCTAAGTCCAAAATCATTTTACTCACATTTTAGTTCACAAATATTTAACATTTTCATTTTCAATCCAGCATTAACCAAATACTCAAATTCTCATTTATAAATCCATAAGAGTGAGTATTTTGCTTAAATCTAAGCATGGCTAAGCAAATGACATACATAAAAGCATATGTACTCTTCAGCGAGCATTTATAAAGTAATCAAATCCATCCTATGGTTACAAATGAGGGGGTAACAACATAACAAGGTAGACTATGAAGCAATAGGGTCATAGCTATCATTTATTAAGTTTCAAATACCGTTTGAAATCAAATACATATGCAGTTTTGCAAACAATGCTTTTCATCTCCCAAATCAAGGGTTTCAATGTGATAAAAGGAGAGGGGAGGTATAACTTGCCTTGATCTTGAACAATGTGATTACCACCTAAATCACTCTTTCACCGTTGACGCGAATTATGTATACAAATGACACGAAATGCAAATAAATACCAAATCATGCGAAAAATACAAAGTGCTCTAAAATGCATGATTTGTGTCCAGTGGATAGGTTCTGACCTAAGATGAATTTAGGTGAAAGAATTCCTATTTTATCTCTTTTCATTTGTGAGTAATGAATTCTCCAAGTTTGTGTTGACATATAGGATTATTTACTAATGTATTGTTGTCAATCATTTTTAATGAATGATTATGATCAAATTAACCTTACTGGGATGAAGAGGATTGTTTTCTAAAATTAATACAATTGGTTTCATAATTTTTGGAGCTAGTATGAATTTCCTATAAATTTTAGAAATTAACTTGCATATGTGGTGGTCATTTTACTATATATATTATTAGTACTGTTTCTGCTACAGAAGGTATGAAATTTTATATTATTAAATTAAAGTTCATACTTTTGTGATTCCACAGAAATTTGGTTCACTCCATCTGGAGTATAAATGAATTTTCTACAAATTTTACAAGTTTTATGTTAACTATTTCATATTTAAAATTTTAGGAATAAATATCATACTGTAAGAATAGGATTTTATTCTATAACATTAAAGATCATAATTTTATGAACCTACTGAAGTTGGTTTCACCTCAAAATGAGTTATATTTGATTTTATATGAATTTCACAAGTTTGAGATAATTTTCAGTTGAAAAGATATTGATTTATCCATTTCCTTTTATATTTCTAAAATATAAATCCTTGGCTCCACAGGTCAGTCTCTGGCCAATATGCAGAAAGGTCCATAGGTTTCCCAGGATTCAACCCGTAGTCCTTAAGCACGTGCTAAAGCAGTTTCCATTAAGAGTCCCCGAGGATTTCCCTATTTATAATTAGGTCCTGGTCCCATCAGTCATACTAAGGATCTTTGCAAACTAAACCTTGCAAGTTTTAAATCTTTGCTAAGCCGGATCTTAAGCGCCTAATTACGTGGGGTCCGCTCGTCAGCAGCTCGGTGGCTAAGGAAGCAGAGGCAGCAGCGCTCGGCGAGCTTCTCGCCGGCGGCAACGGCAAACGGCGACCGATCTCGGCGGGTGACTAAAAGAGAAAATGTAGAGGGGTTCTCGGCGAAGCTATCGGTGGTGGTTTCGCTAGCTGCGGTGGTCGGAATCGACGGCGACTACGACGCAGGCGGCGGTGGCTCTCGGCATGCAAGTGCATGTCGAGCTCCGGCCCGAACCCGTGCAAACTAATGCATGTATGTGACTCTACAAGGCTCCTGGAGTCTCATCGAAGGGCGCGTGATGGTCGGCGAAGCTCGGACAGCGACGGCGATGGAGAAAACTCCCAAGCGGCGGCGAAGATCTTCGGCTTCACGGCGACAGCTCGCTCCGGTCGGTGAATACCTAGAAGAGGACATTCGTGGGGTATCTATGGTCCCTAGGATGACTCATGAGCAAGGAATAGTAGTGGGGCTCACCAGAGAAAGAGTATTTGGCGATGAAGTCCGGCGGTCGGATTTGGGGAAGAAGAGGCCGATCTCCTTTTCCATGGCTTCGTGGTTCGATTCCTTTGGTCGGCGGCCTTCTAGGATCATGATGAAGACGATGGCGCGACGGTTTGGCCTGATTTGGTCGGAGTTGGCCGGACGACAATGATGTCGTAGCGGCGGTGCCCTAGAGCTCTCGTGGGCACGGCGGCGTTCCGACGAGGTAGCTGCACGACATGAGGTGAGATCATAGGGGATGGGATCGGCATCGTATGGAAATGCCAGAACACTGAAAGAGGAGGAATGACCGTGGCTCAAAGGCGGTGGCGACGGTTGTCGTCTCCATGGCCAGCGGCGAAAGATTGGGCGACGAAGAGGCTTGCTCCCTTCCTCTCGGTTGGATCGACACTGGGATGGAGAGAAGGATCGTGCGACGCGGCTGGGAGATGTTATGGGCGAGCTCGGCGGCGGACACGTCTCGGCCACACGTTGAACACGCCGACGCCGCTTTCTCTCGCCCTCTGTCTCTCTCTGCTGGCTTGAGTGGTGGAGATGTTGGAGCACAGAGGTGAAGCTAGCTCGTGTGACTGTCAAGTGGGTCCAGGCGGTGTAAACAGAGGTAAAGTGAGAAGGATGGGTAGGACTCTGAGTAAGTTTACTGTTAGGCTAGTGTTAGGTTTTTCCCTATTTATTTTCTTTCTCCATTCTTTATAATTCCATAACTTGTTTTTTGTACATGATAAATTAATGTGGATTTTTCTGAAGGTAGATAAAAATACCTAGATTCCATTTTATTTGGTTTCACACAAAAATACTCTATATTTTATTCTCAGGAAAATAGAGAAATTAGGTCTGGCCAAAATTGATTTGAATTTTTAGGAGGTCAAAACTTATAAAATAAATTCTGGAAAAATTATATTTTAATTCATGATAAATAGAGTAGTATTTGAATAAATTATATCCTCTATACATTTTCATGTGATAAAATACACATATGAGATGTGTATCGATTTTGCCGATTAGTGTTTAGAATTAAATTATAGTTTAACTGTTTTGACCTAATTATTTGAGGTATCAAATGTACATATTAAATTACACCAAAATTTAAGCGATATATATATATTGAATAGTACCTACATGAATTTCCCCATGATTTTATATTGCACCAATTATTTTTAAATATTCGATGAGCTCACCTACCTTAAAGTGTTCCTATTATAAATATATATTTAAACAATTATAAAATTATATTTTGATTTGTAATTAACCAGAGGTGATGCTGCTAGGCTTTACTTTCAATTCACCATGCTCAAACTCATAAGTTCCTTATGCACTAGTGTGAATATAATTGAGTTGAACTAATGGCACTTAAGGTGGCAATTAATATAATGCTTTTATTATATATATATATATATATATATATATATATATATATATATATATATATATATATATATATATATATATAAATTAACAAGAATGCATACTTGTGTTCCTGAAGATGTTTTACATATCCAATTAAGTTGAGAAGGAAGAAATTTTAAATCATTTGCAACTCTATACATAACCTCTAGCTAGTTTAAACCTTACTTAGGTTGTATAATTTGGAGAATTTTTGGTTATCGATTCGAAAACATATTTTTATTATTTAACTTAGGTCAAAATTTGAAATTCGAATTTTTGGTATGTTACAGTGGAGGTCAGCATTTATCAAGTGGTATCAGAGCTTTTGTTGCTTGGTGAGTTTTTATCTACCTATAACCAGAAAATAGCCATATAAAAAAAGAATTGCATCCTTTACCTAGCCACATTTGTGCCGTTGTATTGTTCTTTTCAGTTTTTGCTTTGTTGAGTTTTGCGTTGCATCGTCGCATCGTGTTGCCGGTCTTAGCGTTTAGTACGTTTAGAGTTTCGAGTTCTTGTCACTTTTAGTATCAGCATTGTCACAGCCACCATGTCTTTGTTGTCATCGGGACCTACAAAAACGAAATCGCCTCATTGCCAGGCTTCGATTTTTGTAGTTCTCATAAGTTCATGTTGGTTGGATTTGGAGTTGATCTAGGGTTTGCCTAGATTTAGCCACACTTCTGTTTTAGTTGTGTTTCTGTCGTGCACGAGAGGAGGAAGAAGAATTACCAAATCGGTTTTTGGAAGTGGTCAAGTTTGATTTGGAAAAAAATAGTAGATTAGATTGGTTCAAAATCAATTTTCCTTTTTATCTTGTGCACCAAATCTAGACTGCTGGCCATATCATTCCACTCCATCTCCGCATCGTACGTACTTCAACATACCGCGAGTAGCATGACACCTTGATGAAAAATTTTTCGGTGTTGGATTCATGATCTGTTTGCAAAAACGAAGCCGACATAACTTCAGCATTCATTGTATAGTTCTAATTTTAGGGTTTGCATATTTACATTTGAGTCCCTGTAAATTTTATATTTATATTTGAGTCCCTATAATTTTACATTAAGGTCCTTAAATCGGTTTTTGCTGAAAAAAAAAAGAGAGAAAAGGCGGAAAGATGCATATAAAAAGAAAAAGAAAAGCCGCACCAAAAAGAAAAAAAGCAAAAAAAAGAAAAAAGAAAGAAAGAAAAGAGATAATCAGTTGTTATGATTGAGTTTGCTTTCATATATTAGAGTTGTGTTTGAGTTGTTTCTACTGTTATCTTATGGTATCGTTTGTGTCTAGGCTCGCGTCTCTAGTACGTTCTAGCCTAGGACCAGCACGGTATTGACTTTGAACAATTATTCAACTTTGCATTCTCTGATTTGAGCATTTGCTATTCCTTTGCCACATATGTAAGCCTTCCTAGAGCTCCATAGATTCATTTGCCATGGCATCGATACATCGAACCTCCATTGGGGTGCTTGGTTTAGTCGGTGTATGTCATCATTCTGCTTGCATTGGTAAGAACTTGTAAGAGCTTGGTTATCTTGAGTGTGTGTGAAATTTGAACCTATACTACCTAGTAGTTGATTGTAGCATGCATATTCTTGTGTATGTTTCTTGTTTTCTACTAACAATAGTAGGGCTACACAAGACAAATTGGAGATGACCTTGCTCAACGTCGACATCTTCGTCGAGACATGAGGAGTGATTAACATGATGCTAATGTGGTGCGTGATAATGTTCTAACTAAGATCAAGTTTGCACTATCTTATTTTCATGGAAATTACGATCCTTATGTTACATTAAATGGGAGCTAGCGGTTGATAGAAAATTTAAAAACCATGGTTTGTCTAAGAAACATATGGTTATATGTGCCTCTAGTGTTTTAATTAAAAATGCTTGTTATGATTGGAAACATATTTGTAGGCATAATAAAATACCTCAATCTTGTAAAGACTTGAAACGATATTTGAGACATATTTATGTTCACATATATTATGCCGATATTCTGCTCAACAAATTGAATGTTTAAAACAAGATACCAGAACTGTTACTTCATACTATCATTATATGAATACATGTTTATTACGTTGTGGTTTAGATGAATGCGAAGAAGCTATAAAACTGAGGTTTTTATGTGGGCTTAACAAACAAATTCTGGACATGCTTCCTTGTCAAAGTTATAACTCCTTTTCTCATTTGTTACAACTTGCTTGCAATGTGGAAAGACAAATTAAGGATGTGAAGAAGCAACAAGTTGTACCCGTTCCTCCTTGATAAACCCTGAGCTGCTCTGATACCACTTGATAAATCCTGAACTCCACTCGATACGCTCAGGGATCTGACTGGCCCGATCTTCGGTGAGTTGACGATAACTACGATTTGGGAGAAACGTCGACGACCCGACTACAATCGTACAAGACATTGTTGTGTTGCGCATTAGCGATCGATACACCTCTCTGTGGGTTATTGATCTTGCTGGTGCAGATCAACCTTATTCTTGCAAGCAAATCAAAGAAACAAGTAAGAACAAGATAAAAACAATCTGAATTGCAAATAGAAATTGAAAACAAATGATAAGTTAGGATTCTGTAACGAGCAAACCGGCAATCTAACCGATCACAGGATTACACGGCAAAGCAACGAAGCTAAACTTTAATCTAAACAAAACCCAAGAAACCCTGAAGGGGTACCTAGCTATTTAAAGGGGTGGGAGGACGACCAAGGAGGGTCCTAGGTCATACTCCACCAGGTTGGGGCGCACCCACATGGGCCCCACTTGGGCCGGGGTCCCAAATGAAGTTACAAGCCCATAGACCGAATATAGGTGACATAACACCTTGTTTTCGTGATTGTGGCCGACTGGGATAGAATTTGGGGATGAGGCTGGATCCATTGAAAAGAGGACTCCAAAAGCTTTTCATTAAGTAATCATGGGCCCAAAAAGGAGCTCGTATGCATATTTGGCGTCCATTTGAAGTCAGCACTGTAGCAGGTGGCCGAATTGGATTCCAGAACTTGGACTGCTTGATCTGGATGTCTTCCGGTTGAACTATGATGTGAGCAATGGTTGTATCAATAGTAGCCATGGTCACAACATCCTCCCCTTCTTCATGGAAAACCGTCCTCGGTTTTTCCATAGGGTACTTTTTGCGTAGTCCATTTAAAACAATCTGGTTCTTTAAATCAAAAGAAGAGAAACTCGACATAATATAATTAGCAATATCATGTCTCTCTAGCTTGCATGTTTTATCCACATCTATAGGAGGTTCTAAATCCGAACAGATGTAAACTCTATGCACCAAATATATTCTTGTATTATTATATTCACCAAAGATATGAAAAATAGCATTAGTTAGACATGGCAAATCAAACTTACCAAATAATTTCTCCTGCAACTTATCGAGCTCACAAAAATCATCTAACCGAACATAGCTCAAAGTATTTAAAGAAGATATAAATTCACATTCCTCTACTCCATTAGCAATGTGAACAACATGCTTAAAATCAACACATAAAGAACTAACACTGGAAATAGCATGTTCATTCACTTGTTGTGGCATTGATATAAGTGAAGCATTATCACATAACTCTTTTTTATCACAAGGAACAGCAAACAAATCAACTTGTGACAAAGGAATCTCAGCAATTGGTTTCACTATTGGTTGCTCTACTATAGCATGAAAAGTGGACATGTGTAGCGCAACTTGAGAATACTCACCTTCATTTATCTCAGCACCAGTTATTTTACCTTGCAAACTTTCTTCAGACATTGTAGGTGCTTCATGCTTTTCCTCTTGCTTCTCAAGAACATCATTCTCCTCCTTTTGTTGAATGTTCTGAACTCCCTACAAAACATTACTAACAAGAGACACAAAATATTGCTACTCGCATGTTTGCACATCATCATTGCACAATGATATCGGAGATTCAGAAACAGGAGATAAATCATATTTTTTATGTTTTGTCGCATTTGATATGATTTGACTCTCAATGCTATGAGCAAGCATGAATAGGTGTCCAATATAATTATATGTCACATTAGCAAGCATAACTTGAATTTCAGAATTGAGCCTATTGAAAAATCGAAGCATTGTGTTTTCATTGCATTCTTTTAGACCACTGTAGATGATACAAACTTTAAATTCATAGATGTACTCTCTAACAGTTCGATCACCTTGTTTTAGATGTTCCAATTTCTCAAGAAGAATACATTTGTAATAAGAACTCACAAAATGCTTTCTCATCATGGTTTTGCACTCATCCCAAGTTTCAGGTTTATTACTAACATGACTCCACCAAAAGAATGCAGAAGAGGTAAACTTATTACTAGCAGCCTTAATCTTTTGAGTATCAGAAAAATCATATTTATCAAATTCGTTGTCTACTACTAGCTCCCAATCAATATAAGCAAAAGAATCATACTTACCATCATAGAATGGTAACTTAGATTCAACTCGTGCATAATTATAGTCAGGTACCTCATGTGCATCATGTGGAGAAGACGCCATATCTTGTCAAAGGTGAAGAAGTCGATGTTGAGCATGACCATCTTGTATCCCCTTGCGTAACCCTGCCATGGTTAGTAGCAAACAAGAAACATACATAAAAATATTGACACTCCTATCAACTACTAGGTAGTGGAGGCTCAAATATTACACACACTCAAGCTTATAACCAAGTTCTTACAAGATCTTACCAAAGCAAGCGGAATGGTGACCACACCGACTCAACCTAGACCCAATGGAGGTTGGATGTATCGATGCCTTGGCAAACACTTGCTGTACGGCTGCAATCAAATCTGTGGAGCTTTGGGTAGGCTTAAATATGTAGCAAAGGACTAGCAAATGCTCAAATCAGAGAATGCAAAGTTGAATAATTGTTCAAAGTCAAGTATCGTGCTGGTCCTAGGCTAAATCGTACTAGAGACGCGAGCCTAGACACAAACAATACCACAAGATAACACTAGAAACAACTCATGCACAACTCTGATATACAAAAGCAAACTCAAAGATAACAACTGATTTTCTCTTTTCTTTCTCTTTTTATTTCTTCTTTTTTTTCTTTCATTTGTTTTTTTTGGTGCGGCTTTTGTTTTCTTTTTGTTTAGCACCTTTCTGCCTTTTTTTGATATTTTTTCAGCAAAATGACTCAAGAAACTGAATGCAAGATTACAGGGACTCAAATATAAATATAAAAATTATAGGGACTCAAATGTAAAAGTTCAAACCCTAAAATTTGATCTATACAAAAATGAAATGCTCTCCTCATATGGATTCCGTTTTTGAAAATGAAACTCGAATCTGATACCAAATTATTTTTTTTAGAAACAAAAACCAATCTAGTCTAATCTAATCTCCTCCTTCCATCTTTCTCACGGCAATAGCATGGACACGGCGGCGGCGACGACAGTGGTACTAGACGTGACAAGAACTCGCAACTCTAAACGTACTAGACGCTAAGACCAGCAACACGAGACGACGATGCAACGCAAAACTCAACAAAGCAAAAACTGAAGAGAACAATGTAATGGCACAAATATGGCTAGATAAAGGATACAATTCTTTTTTATGGCTATTTTCTAGTTATAGGTAGATAAAAACTCAGCGAACAACGAAAGCTTTGATACCACTTGATAAACCCTGAGCTGCTCTGATACCACTTGATAAACCCTGAGCTGCTCTGATACCACTTGATAAATCCTGAACTCCACTCAATACGCTCAGGGATTTGACTGGCCCGATCTTTCGGTGAGTTGACGATAACTATGATTTGGGAGAAACGTCGACGACCTGACTACAACCATACAAGACGTTGTTGTGTTGCGCCTTAGCGATCGATACATCTCTCCGTGGGTTGTTAATCTGGCTGGTGCAGATGAACCTTATTCCTGCAAGCAAATCGAAGAAACAAGAAAGAACAAGATAAAAGCAATCTGAATTACAAATAGAAATTAAAAACAAATGATAAGTTAGGATTCCGTAACGAGCAAACCGGCGATCTAACCGATCATGGGATTACACGGCAAAGCAGCGAAGCTAAACTTTAATCTAAACAAAACCCAAGAAACCCTGAAAGGGTACCGAGCTATTTAAAAGGGTGGGAGGACGACCAAGGTGGGTCCTAGGTCGTGCTCCACTAGGTTGGGGTGCACCTCACATGGGCTCACTGGCCGGGGTCCCAGATGAAGTTACAAGCCCATAGGCACAATATAGGTGACACAACACCTTGTTTTTGTGATTGCGGCCGACTAGGATAGAATTTGGGGATGAGGCTGGATCCATTGGAAAGAGGACTCCAAGAGCTTTCCATCAAGCACTCATGGGCCCAAAACGGAGCTCGTGTGCATATTTGGCAGCCATTTGAAGTCAGCACTGTAGCAGGTGGCCGAATTGGATTCCAGAACTTAAACTGCTTGATCTGGATGTCTTTCGGTTGAACTATGATATGTGCAATGGTTGTATCAATAGTAGCCATGGTCACATCACTCCTATTACTAATAATTTACAGGAAGTAAGCAATTACCAAACGGAGTAGAGAAACATGATGGAGCCGCCTTTCTCATTTCATGAGCTAAAGTCTATTTCACCTTCGTCATCTGAAGTGAAGATCAAAGGTAAACTAGATGGTGCTGAAATTAATCAAGGTGAGTGTACTATTACTACATTAAAATTTTTAACTTTTGATGCTAAAGTAGAGCAAACATTAGTCAAACCAATTGTTGAGATTCCTTTGTCATAAGTTGATATGTTTACTGTTCCTTGTGATAAAACAGAGTTGTGTGATGATGCTTCACTTATAACAATGCCACAACTAGTGAATGAACATGCTATTTCTAGTGTTTCTTTACGTGCTGATTTTAAGCTTGTTGTTCATAATGCTAATGAAATTGAGTAACGTGAAGTGCTATCTTCTTTAAATACTTTGGGCTATGTTCAGTTTGATGACTTTTATGAGCTCGATAATTTGAAGGAGAAATTATTTGCTAAGTCTGATTTGTCGTGTCCAACTAACACTATTTTTATATCTTTGGTGAATACAGAGGATTATATTTGGCCTGTAGAGTTTACATATGTTCGGATTTAGAACCTTCTGTAGATGTGGATAAAACTTGCAAGCTAGAGAGACATGTTATTGCTAATCATATTTTCTCGAGTTTGTCTTGTTTTGGTTTAAGGAAATAGGTAGGTTTTGAAGAAGGGGAGTGACCAGATCGCTCAATGCGGCTACCATATGCCATTAAAAATGTATCATGTGATTACTTGGCTTCTGAGGAAGGGAAGCAACATGAGTTGCTAGAGGAGCTTACTATGCAGTGCCCACATTGTTTGTTTTGTTACCTCATAATCAGGTACATCTGTTTCATTGGAGGACAAAATTATTTGCTAAAGAACTAATGATGTTGCGTGATGAAAGTTTGTTGCATATGTTTTCATATAAACAATTCTATGTGCAAGATCATGCACTAAGCGAAGAGTGTTATATGAAAAAATCAAGGACGATTTTTCGTGAAGAGGAGAATGATGTGACCATGGCTACTATGGATACATCCGTTGCTCACATCATATATCAACAAGAAGACAACAAGATCAAGCCTCTGAAGTTCTGGAGTCCAAATCGGCCACCTGCAACAAAGCTGACTTCAAACGGCCGCCAAAGTCAGCCGCAATCATAGAAACAAGGTGTTGCGTTACCTGCAATGGGCCTATGGTCTTATAACTTCATCTGGGACCCTGACCCAAGTGGGACCCATGTGGGGTGTGCCCCAACCTGGTGGAGCACGACCTTAGGGACCTTTGATCATTCTCCCACCTCTTTAAATAGCTAGGTACCCCTTTAGGTTTCTCGGGTTTTGTTAAATTAAAGTTTAGCCATTGCTACTTTACCTTGTACTTACGCGTGTGGGCTAGACCGCCTAATTACTCGTCTTTAGAACCCCAACTTATCATGTGTATTCAACTCCTATTTGCAATATTAGATTGATTTTATCTTGTTCTTACTTGTTTCTTCGATTTGCTTGAAGGAATAAGTTTGATCTGCACTAGCAACACAACAACATCTTGTATGGTTGTAGTCGGGTCATCAACGTTTCTTTCAAATCGTAGTTATCTTCAACTCATTGAAAGATCGAGACAACTAGAGCCACGAGCTTATCGAGGAAAGCTCAAGGCTTTATCAGGGAGAGGAGGGAGAGGCGATTCACATCGTGCGCGGGGCAAGAGGATGCTAGGAATATAGTCGACGGCGAGTGATCGGCAGCGGGCTCCACAAGAAGGCGATGCAGACGGCGTTCCGTTGACGTCCGACGAAGGCAGAGGGGCGGCCAAGGTTCCAGTGGACCGTGGGAGGAAGGAAGGGTGGTTAGGGGAGAGCGGGGCGGTCAGAGATGGCAGGGATAAGTGGCCGGAGATCGGGCTTTCGGCGGAGCTCACCGGTCTCGGTGCCGAATGGGTTTCGGCGATGCTCGACGATGAGGAAACAATGGCTGGGGTAGCTGTCGAGGTTATGGAGCTGTGGAAGGAGTAGGAGCAACCGACAACACTCCAATCGCCGGCGGCTGGCGGCTGGAGGTGGTGGGATGACGACGGAGCACGGGTGCGCGGGGAAGACAGTACTTGGGCAGCGATTTGAGGACGAAAAGTTGTGGCCGGGCTCCCTAACAAGCCGGCAAAGCTAGTGGTGGCATTGGCACAGCTTGGCATTGGCTAAGCCGGCGGCGGCGAGCGGCCAAAGATGGTGGAAGAGGCGGCGGCTTGGGTTTGTGGTGTAGGTGGTGCTTTGGTGGTGTTTTGGGGAGGCGGAGCGGTGACCGAGGGGTGGTGCGGTGTGCCGAAGGCAGAGGTGGCCACTGCACAGCTCGATGGCAACTCAAGTAGCGACCAGAGCACGCAGGCGAGGGGCGAAGAAATACAAAGCGGTGGGGAGGTCGCATCCGGGCGCGGAGAGCTCAGGCAAAAGGGGAAAATAGAAGAGGGAGGTGCGGGGAGGCCATTTATAGGGGCAGGGAGACGGGATCAAGGGCGGGACGAGGCGGAAGGTGGCGGCAACGGTTGTGGGCACAGGAGGCGGCGATGTGGCCACATTTTTTGGGAAAAGTGGGGGAGTGGGTGCAGGAAAGAGGTGGGTGGCAACCGTGTCCCACACACGTAGGGGCGGATTTACAGCCCGGCTACCCTAGGCAACTGCCTAGGCTCATCCACTTGCGGCAGGGAAGATAGTTGAGCAATGAGCTTAATTTGCAGGCTAGCAGCACATGAGATGAGCACATCACACGCATGTCCAGAGTGCAGCAGTAGCTTAGCTTCATTGGGTGCTTGGCTACTTAATTTGGCAGGCAGAAGTAAATGGCATACTAGCAGGAGCAGAGTACCTAGACAAGCAGATAATAGTCTGAATGAAGTGATTTGCATTGGATTTGGATCCTCCCTGCTTATTTGTAGCGAGCTAGCTCTTGCTGAAATTTAGAGAAGTCTATCCATCAAAAGACTTGCCCAGGCTCAGAAAATTTTCTGGCTCCTTCATTGGACACACGTGCGAGCGAGGCGGGAAGGCGCGAGGACAGCGGTGACGTAGGAGGAATCGGTGGTTGCTGGCTCCGTTCGGAGGTAGGGGATGTGAAAGGGTCACATAGGCCTAGAGGAGGATGAATAGGCTAATTTTAAAAACTTAAGTAAATGCAAAAGCATGAATTTTTGGATATATCCGAACGGCTTCGAATATTTTCCAAAATGACACAGCAACGACAAGCATAACAAGGAAACTGTATCTAGTAACCACAACCAACAATAACAAGCTCAAACAGTAGCTAGACCTAAACAAGAGGAAGGGAGAGGTAAAGTAATATCATCGATGTTCTCGCAAGATAAGTTGTTCCTCGAAGTTCGAATCCTTGCGGGGATTCTAGTCTTCGTTGAGGAGCTCACAAAGTGCTGGGTCTTTGCTAACTCTTTCTTCAAGAGGTTGCACAAAGCACTCCACCTTTCACTAGTGGTATCTCTTTCCTTTCGAAGATGAGATTCAACCTTCACAGACTTCTCCCGGTCAACCACAAGTAGATCGGTGGCTCAAGAATGACAACCAGCCATCTAGGAGTTCTCAACCTCTAAGCGTAAAAGATGAAGCAAGAATCTCTTGGGAATGAAATTAATGATCAACAAATCTTCACGAAGTCAACACCAAGCACTCACACGAACTCAAATCCATAACTCTCTCGCACACACAAAGTCAAGACTCAAAGTGTATCTTAAATGCAAACCAAGCCAAGGGCAAAAGCATTCAATAACACTAGCAGCTTTGACTTGGAGGGGGAGGGGAGTATTTATAGCCACACCCTCAATTCTGCCCATTGGTGGGCAAAGATTTCCTTTTTCAGAAATTTCTGAAGCACTTTTGGAAACTTCTAAAAAACACCAGTACAGAATTCCAACTTGACAAGCACTATTCGAATATTTCTGAAGCACCTTCGGAAATTTCCAAAAAACACTAATAGCAAAAATCTCTTCAACTTGTAGCTTCGAAATTTCCGAAAGTCACTTCAAAAAATTCCAAAAAACACTAGTATCGAAAACAAGCATTTCAACATGGTTTGGAAATTTCTGAAACTCGTTCCGAAACTTCCAAAAAAGACTAGTACCATCTTTTTTTGCAAGTCAGAGTGCTTCGGAAATTTCCGAAGCAGCCGAAATGGCCTTTGGAAATATCCGAAAAACACCACTACCCTTTTTTGAAGGCAAATGCACTTTGGAAAATTTCAAAGTTGATTTTAGAAAACTCCGAAAAACACTAGTACACAAATCTAAGGCAGAGAACCATTTCAACAAAGACTTTTGAGCACTTTTCTCATCCATAGATATCAAAGCAACATCCCCCTTAATAGTACGGCTTTCCTTATTACGCAAACAAATGAAAAATATACATTTTACCATTTGCACATATGACGCATCACATCATTTTTTGAACTCAAACGGGTTTTGCTTTGAACATCGCTTCACCGAGAACTAACATTCCTTCACTCATACTCAAAAAAGTTGTTAGTCCTCTCTAATCACGTTGTTATTAATCACCAAAATAATTAGAGGACTAGATGCACTTTCAATCTCCCCCTTTTCTGTGATTGATGACAAAATGATTAGAACAAAATAGAGATTGTATAAAAATAGAGATTCGATTTCAAAGTTTTTAGTAGGATGACTCTCCCTAAAAGTATGCATTAGAGGCAAGTAGAGAGCTCCCCCTAAAACTTTGCACCCACCAATAAGCTCATACAAGATTCACCATACAATTCAATCAACAATTATCAATAGTGCATATGGCATCCATCGACCACAAACTTAGACTAAAAGGACATGCAACATTGCATCACATGGTCTCAAGCATAAACATCCATTAATGTCCACAAGCATGCATAAAGATAAACGACGTGGTTCTAACACAAATAAAAGCACACATAGTCTCATACATCCAAATTCAAATTGTTCGACCAGCTAGAAAGGTAGATAGATAAATCTCCTCCTTTGGCATCAAGACATAAAAAAGTGGAGAGATGGCGAAAGTGCCGATCAAATGAAAGGAGCTTGAGGTGAATCTTGTGGTGGAGGTGGATAGCCGTAGCCATAGACAAAGTCATAGTCCTGAGGGAGATCAGCGAAGGGATCCTCGTTCTCCTCTTCCTCTACCTCGTCCTCTTCAGTCTCATAGCCAAGAGGTGAAGGGGGCATATTCATCTGAGCTTTCATCGCGTTCACACTCCGAGCCGTATTCTTCAGCTCGTTGCGCACCATATGGTTCTTTTTGGCCTTTGAAGAATAAGACCAAAAAGACTCCACAAGATGCGGAACAAGGGAGAAGGCTCCCGGCGAGCGATAGGTGCAGCCGGCTAAGTGGAGGAAGAAGGGATGTCAGACGGCTCCACCACAGTGGAAGGATCAACACCAGAAGAACCAGGACTGGAGGATGCCACAGTGGCCATGCGAAAAATGATCTTGTTGTGCTCTGTGTCCTTCACAAAGGTGAGCCCTGTGACATGTTCAATCATCTTCATGAGATGTGGACCATAGACAAGTCCCTTCTGGTGATTGAAAGAGGAAACCTGGATTTCCTGCCACACAAAGTTGAAAGTGGAGAATTGGAAAGGAGGAGGATCAAACTTCAGCAGGACATTCCAGGAGTAGTGATTGAGATTGCTGGCATCCCCTTCCTTGGGTACAAGCATCTTCCTCAAGATGCGATTGAGAAGAGCATGGAAGGGCTTGAGACCCTTGGTCTTCCCAAGCACAATGCCAGCCCCAGGAGCATACAAACGGAGAAGAGCATTGTCACTGGCGATGTGGCTATCATGCAGATGCTCCCAGTACTGCTGACGCCCCATGTCAAAGCCCCATAAGGCATCGAGGTCCTCATAAGTGATAGAGTACCACTGGCCTTCGATCATCCAATGCATAGTCTGGGCATTGTCCGGTGCAAAGTAGACTGTTGCATTAAGTTGTGCAATGATCTCCTCACACCAGGCATACTCAAAACACTAGAACGGCTTCACGTCCAGATAGTCACACACCTCCACGATTTCATTGAGGACAGGAGAATGGAGAGTAACAAAGTAGTCCCCAATCAACAAACTGCATTGGAATGGTGCGACGGGACCGAGGCATAAGGACAGTCTCATAGAAGTCCTGCTAAAAGAAATTCCAGAAGCGGTAGTCTAAAGAGAACTATCGCTTGGCCTTGGGATCTGCATCACGGCAAGGAATCACATCAGTGTCCTTGATCGCACAGTTGGTGACAACCCTGGCATGGCGAGGATCCCTTGTGGGAGTGTGCACTTCAAGTGGACCGATGACACATGAGGCATCATGCTGAGGGGGCTGCATACCCCAGGAAGAGCCCTCACTAGTGGACCGGCGAGAAGGCTGAGAAGTGTTGGCATCCGGGGATGGAATTCCTGAATACCTGAAGTATACTGTGTACTAGTCCCATGATTAGTTGCTAGTACACTCATCCACAACATTGTTATTATATCCATACAATTTACATTCCACATAAGTAGAAGTGGCTCTTATAACTTAGCAGTGCAAGAGTCATACAAAATAGTGGAACCAACTGGCCAAATAAAAGAGTTTAAAACGTAGCAGAAAGATACATTAGTTCTTCGATATGCCCATCTACGTAACCACACAGGCAACTGACTAGTAAACACCCTAGAAAGAACCATCATTAGAAACTCCGGTAACCGGTGCAAACATTCGCATCCTGCAACAAGACTAAAAACAACAAGAGGTGGGTCAATACACGAGATATTGGCAAGTCCTACCCAAGCCTTGGGAAACCTAGGACTATTGCAAGCTGAGATAAAAGATGAATATATTTGTGGCTCATTTTCAACGTAAAGCAAATTTTGTTTCGCAATATTGAATAATAGTAGATTACAACATAATTTTTAAATCAAAGACTAACCATAATAATATAAATATCATCACAGTATTATTCTTGTGCCTTCCATGGCAGCAAGTAAACATTTTATTCTCAGCCCACACCGGGCAAAAATCATCATTACCCACCAAACCCATTTCACAAATCATTTAGTAAATTACCAACATTGTACTTTTATTATTTCACCAAGTCAGTCATGACCGTGAGCATGGCTAATCGATTAGTTTTAGATTTTGCAGAGTTTATACAGCTTTACCCACATAATATGAACACTCTAGTTTGTTTCGTGCTCGTGAAGCATTACAACACTCTACATATTGAATGTGGTCTAGGGGTCATAACGATGTTGTTACATTACCTAATGCCTAACCTTGCATGAGCACGGAGAGTGCAAAACCCCAATAGTCTTGACCCCTAGTGTGCTCAAGGCGGATGGCCGGCCACCCTTAACACCGTGGGCGGAACAATCTGTCACCCCCTATGAGGCACTACTCCGTTATATTGGATATGCTCAAATGCCCATGCCATGAGGTGATCAATCCATCACTTAGGGTCACATGGGTAGCTCCTATGGTCAGCCGTTAAGGCATTGCCTCGACAGACAAGCCTTCCCGTACTACCCCTACCATATCGGCCTCTCAAATGCAAGGCTAGACATTAAACAACTTAATAAGCTAAGGTTGCCCATAAACAACAATGTGGTTGCATGGTAATCTTAGTTGGTGACACATAGTTTGGTCCTCAATCGACTCAGGCAAACACTCTCCCTATCAGTGTGCAACTACCACCATATGCACACCGCTTGCCACCCAAACCTAAAAATTATCATTTTCAGTTTTTCCATTTTCACAAATAATAGAGGAAACCGCTCTGTACAACATTTTCAAATATCCCATCTGTAAAGAGTGAATATCATGTGATAGGTAACCATTGAAGTCTCTAGGTGTTGATGAGAAAACACGCGGCCTGGGAGTTCTGCTTAGCTCCAGTGCAGGTCCAAATCTTGCTTTCGGGTTCAGGGCGTGCGAGTTGGTTTGATCCTGTAACCAACAAGATATACAATAAAACAATGTTCGTAAACGATAGCCGATCAGGCTAGTGGGCCGATGACATCGTAGAAACTTAGCTGATGCATAGGCTGAATTGGCTGTAAGGTGAAAGATGCTATACATAAACTAGATTCAGATTAAGTATAATCATAAGCAACTTTTCCTTCACAGAATTAATCCTGTAGGTCGAACCCAATCGATGCAGCACAAGATTGATGTCTTTTAAAGCCAGCTGTTGTACGATTATAAAACCTAAATAACTAGCTGATGAATAGATGTTATAGATTAAACCCAAAATAATGATGATCGGCTATAGATATAGATAACATTTAATCACTCATTTAATCTTTTTTTAACTGTAAGCAATTATAGATCAGACCCAACCGAGACATTATTAATTACATTATGGTCAAGATCAGATAAATCAATAATTACATGAACCTATTTCCTAGCTGATAAGATGTTTTAGGGTACTTTAGATAACGTATCAGCTAGAACTCCGATACAACCTTATACAAGAATATCAATCTCGATCAAATATGTTAAATAAGTTTCAACCTAGATGGGTCAGACCTAACCAATGGTAGCGTATTTAAAGGATTAATACACTTGTATAAGATGGCAGATATAACATGTAAAGTGAATTCATAAATGCAAAACAGTTATACCAGGTAAGATCAGCTGAAACCCCAATTCTACCCTTATTGGCAATCAAAAAGTAGGTTAGCTTTTATGATTCTGAACATGACTTAGTAGGTTAAACTCAATTGATGTAGCACTAAGTATGAAAAGAAGCATAAAATCTAAACAATCAAGCCTTTGACTGATTTTCAGGGTGGTGGATACCTTAGTCAATCTAGGCTGACGGAATGATTTAGCCGATACCGACAAAACCTTGGAAAAGGCTTGGTCGATACAAGTAAATCGAGTCATCGAGTTAGATTAACTAAGATATATGATAACCAGCAGTTGTACAAAGTAGATTAGAACATCTAAGATGATGAGCTAATCCGCTGATACAACTCGAAACAATAACTCATCGAAAAAGTAAAAGTAAAATTGTGGCGATGCGCCGAAAGTGTATTGAACTGTCGTTAATTTTTTACAAGACCCTGAGCATATATTTATACCCGAACATACAAACCTTGTCCATATCGGACATGACTCAAAACTTGCATAATTACAAAATAAACAAACAAGTCCCTAGGCAAACTCTTACCATGAATTCCTTAAAGGAAACAACTAACTCTTATTCCTAATTAATAGATACAATTGCCTCTTCGGGGCTCAATCCTTGTTTGGCAACATCTTCAGATCTCCTCCCGAGTCAGATATGAACTTGTATTGCCTGTATCGGTTGACCGAATCCGACTCTGTATCGGCCGATACTACCTCCAGCCGATGCACTGTTCTGTTTTTGGAAATAATCTTATCCCTCGAATCCGCTTCGAACCCATCTTTATCTTTACGTATCTTTACCAAATTTTGCTGTTAACACTAGACATGGCTAAGCAATAGCTATATTAGTAACTCGAATATACGCACATCAATGCTTGGATAGCATCACAACCCATCCTAGGTCTATCAACAATAGGGTGATCAATAATCAATGTGGATAATGCAACAAATAGGAGTTGTTCTACCAAAATCCCTCATTTTATAAACCATCGCATGCAATTTGTAACTTGTAAAGCATTTGCGAAAATATAGCATTCAACATGATCGAAGGAGGAATTGAATAGAACTTGCCTTGCTCAGGAGTTACTCAAATATTTCTTGGTCCTGCACACTCTCGTGAACGGCAACAATCAATTCATCATCTATTTAATTTAAACATGTATTCAAATGAAAATCAATAAAATTCCAAGATAAAATATGATGCATGATGCATGAATATTTTCAGTGCATAGAGTGTGATGTAATATAAATTTAGGAGAAAGAAACGCTTAAATCCGATGTTGTATCTACAAGTTATCGTGTTTCTAAGATTTAAAATATGGTAAATACGAAAAATTACTATTTAAATTTAAATTAGTTAAATTTTACACAATAGTGGAGCTAAGTTTAAGTTTACATTATTAAATAGGAAATTATTATGAATCTAACAAATTTTGGTTCACCTGAATTGGAGTTAAAATGAATTTTCTAAACTTTCAGCATTTTTTAGTACAAAAATAATTAACAGAAAACCTTTTATTGGATTTAATAATTTATTTATTAAAGAACTAAAGCGTACTGTGAATAATATGTTTTCCAATTGTGAAGGCATATTTCTATATTGCGCATCTATTTTAAACGGTGGGGTCCATATGTCATATGTCATATGTCAGTGCCTTGACATTTTGCAAATCGAGTCCTAAGCTTTTTGCTATTTATTTTTAGGTCTTTGGTCCCACCTGTAAGTGTATCAACCTTTTATGTTTAAGACCCTAGAGTTTTTGTTATTTACGAATAGGTCCTTGTCTTCCTCATCCCATCTTCCCAACGGGAAGGCTGAGCGTGGGGGTGGCACTGGACATGCTTACCGGCGGCGAGCAGCAACGGGGCTGGTTCGGCCGAAGGCCTTGGCGACTAGAGGGCGTCCACACGCTCATCCTAGAGGCTGCGGCGCGTCTAGGGAAGGCGGGAGGCGGCGGGCGCCATGGCCGGCGGTGGTGGCGGTTCGGGATGGCGGTGAAAACGGACCTACGGTGCGCGGCGGCTCAACTACTACCAGGAGGCTTACCCTAGGTTGATTTGGGCGGAGGTGGTCCGTGATGGTGCAGTGACAGGTTCCCGGGGTGGCGGAGGGCGCCGACGGCGGTGACTATGCTCCGGCGAGGGGCCCCTGTAATTAGGTGATAAAATGGGTTCAAGGGTCACCTAGGGTCATGTCGACGCAAGGAAAAGGAAGGGGATTCACCGTGGAGGTGGCTTGATATGAGCGGGGTGGAGACAGCGTGTTGGCCGGCCCGGACAGTGGTGGTGGCGCAGCCGTTCCCGGCGAACCATAGGGTTTAGGGCGTCGGCTTTGGCAGTTGATCGAATGTTGTAGGGAGTTAGCGGGCGCGAGGGCTCAATTTATAGGCTAGGGAGGAGCGAGAGGCGGACGTGTCAAACACTTGTCATGACTCATTCGTCAGGAGCACGGCGGCAGCGGGAATCACGAAGGGCAGGGATTTGGCTTTACGTCAGCTTTGCAGTCGTGCTCTCAGCGGGGGCACGGTATCAGCAGGATGACGGGAAGGTTGGCGCGGCAGCTGCAGGTGGCAGGTTTGGTCGGACCGAGCGGTATCGTGTCAAGTCGGGCGCATGGGGCAGTGGGGTGCTGTCGGTTGGCCGAGGGGCGCGGCGAGGCCAGCTTTGCAGGCGGACGTCGGCTCTGAAGTTTCGGTGTCAGCTTTGCAGAGCGGAGACGGAGGCGGTCGGGCTCATCGCGTCTTGTCGCTTCAGGCCAAGGGGCGGTATTGGTTGGCCACGGCGAACAGCAAGGTTTGTGACGATCTCGTCAAGGCCTCGAGCAGAGCGGCATCGGCTTTGTGCTAGCTTTGCAGGCGTGCTCGGGTGGCGTCATGCCGTTGCGTCGTTGCGTGCGCACATAAAGAGAGTGAGAGAGGGAGCGGCGGCATTGGATTGGTGGTGAGGTTTGGCGTCAACAGCTCGGCATCGTGTTGGACTGGCAGCGGAGGGCGGTGGCCGTGGCGCCATGCTGTGAGTGCGCATGCTGCACGCTTCGGGCGTAGGGAGCAGAGAAGAGAAGGCCCGCTTGGCTTGGCTTAGTGCGTTGTTCCAGACTCGCACACTACATGGTCGATGGAATACCCACAGGGGGAGAGAGGACTAGAGGAAGACATGGGGGTCGCTGGGGTGGCTGGCAGGTGGGGCCCTTGGCTCCTGGTCCCACTGATCGAGAGGAGAAGAAAGAGAGGAGAGATGATTTTCCTAAAAAATTTTGGAAAAATGTCGAGCACGCCGAAACTTATATTTTTCAATGCCAATTGTGATTATCACATAGTCTCGGTGAATGGGATTCATACACGCAAAATAGCTATTCAAGCCTCAATGTGAAAAGAATCACAAGTAACACCATCAATATAAATTTCGAAGTAGCGAATAGTGAGCAAAGGAGATATTGCTGGGACTCACGCGTGCCAGTCAACTTCAGCCTGAAATTTGCCCGTCAAACCGCTCGAAGGTGGTGACCAGATGTGTTACACACCCAAGAGACTTGACCAAGTTGCATGAGCTCTAAAACATCTCCAATGATCAAAATCCTTACTCATGTCTTAGCAAATCCTACAAACATAGAACTTACCTACATACTTTCATCTAGCATTTGGTATCCAAACGAGGTAGTTCTAATTCATAGATAATTTGGAGTCTTAAGATAATTACACATATGGCCCGACTGGCCAAATAGTTAGTAGTTCAACGGAAGCATTATTCTACCCAAAAGACCGTTTATGCAACCGACTATGGTAGACCCTAGTTAGAACCGTCCTGAAACTCAGAACTATCCTCAACAAAGCATTCGTCAACGATAAAGGCTTCACCTGTGTCTGAGTCAAAAAAACAAAACAAAAATATAGCAGCAGTAGCAAGAGTCAGTACGCCAATCCTAACATACATGCATGGCACAAGATTTGATTTCATAAAACATTTTCTAAATATCATTATGGCATCATATTCACAAGGTATTATCATAAGCTATATACTACTTGGTGCTATCTAGAGCATCAGGTATATAAATCATTCCAAATCATTTCCCACATTATTTCACAAAAGGCATAAATTAAAGATAACAAGGGTAAAGATTAAAACATACGTCTATACTCAACACATATCCTTATGCCGCTCATAACTGTGAGCACGGCTAACCAATTAGTTTAAACTCTGTTAGAGCCTGTACACTGTACCCACATGATACAAAAATAGTCATCATGTAAAACATGCCACGCGATACCGAAGTACCCGATTTACTACTCACAACACAGCCATTATATTACTCATGATTTAGCCTTGCACCAGCACGATAGGTGTGGTTCCGTCCTAGGCATATGACCTAGAACCGTTAGGAGACAGGCCCACGCCTGAGCCTAACACCATGGTAGCAAAAGCATTCTTTCCTATCATGAGGCACCATATCGTTGTATTGGACAGACTTAGACGTCTAAACTACCATACAGGTAAATAGATAGTTCCTATGAATCATCGCTAAGACTAATTCATACTACACCGGCCTACCATAATGCAAGACTAAACCATGGGTAACTTAGTAAGTTATAGCTATCCCATAATAACACATGTGGTCGTACTATAAACAAAGTGACTAACATTGAGTGAAGTCCTTAAAACGTCTTAGGCACACACTCCCCCTATCGGTACACAACTAAACACCATATGTGTACCATTTGCTGCCCAAGACTTAAATCATCTTTTTCCTCATTTTTAGTTCACAAATATGTACATGTTTACTTTCAGTTTGAAGATGTTTGAAAACAATTTTAAAATACTAGAATGCCCATAATGATAGTATTAAATTTAATCTAGGCATTGCTAAGCTAGCATGCCAATAGTTCATGTACACCAAATCTTTTGGGAGGTAACAGTACATATATCATCCTAAAGGTGTCAATCAATAAGTGGAGTTTTTCAAATGGATATCATGCAAGCTTTTAGGCATAGCTACATCAAATTAGATTTCCAATCTTTTTAATTTAAAATTAACCATGCATCTTTGCAAACAACATTTTTAACCTCAAAACATAGGATCAATATGGTCAAAGGGAAAAAGGGAGATGGCTTGCCTTGTTGTTGTTCCTCACCCTGTTCAGTTATATAATGCACCTCCTCAACAAAAGCTTGATCGTCGTCTAAACATACATGTAAAATCCAAATTATAGCTATGCATAAAAATTTAACATGCTCTCAAATAAATGTTGTTTCTATGGTGAATAGGTATTGTGATGACTTGATTTTTAGTGCAAGAATTTTTATTTTATCATGTTCCATTTAAAAGTTATAAATTTTCAAAGTTGCAACTATTTAATTAAAGCCTATATGCAAATTCAA
The DNA here is from genome assembly GCA_008326285.1 of Oryza officinalis. Classification (NCBI taxonomy): domain Eukaryota; kingdom Viridiplantae; phylum Streptophyta; class Magnoliopsida; order Poales; family Poaceae; genus Oryza; species Oryza officinalis. Next base: position 23,842,611 of record BDMV01000006.1, read on the forward strand.
ATATTTGAGACATAAAACTTCAAGATTCTATTAAGTTGAGCATTAATAGGTTACAGAGTATAAAAAAGTGATCCTAACAAAATTTAGTTTGAAATTTTTAGAGCTATAATGAATTTGTTATGAATTTCCAAAGTTATATTCATTTTTCAACTCATTAGAAAGTGTTTTACTCATTTTCTCTAGATTTTCTAAAGTCTAAAAGACCTCGGGTCCACCGGTCAGGGGCTGCACATTTGCGCTAAAGCCCCTAGGATTCTAGCAAATGGATCCTGTAGTCCTTTAGCACGTGTCCTAGGTTTTAATCAAAAGAGTACTCGGGTTTTTGTATATTTGCATTTAGGTCCTGACCCCACATGTAAGTGATTGATTATTTTGCTTAAATGCCCTTGGAAGTATTAATGGTTCACAAGCATAGGCTCCAGCCTAGACAGGGCAAAGCAGTGGCGCGGCGGCGAGTTTCGCGGCGTTGCCGGCGGCGAACAGCCGGTTTTCGGACAACGTGACCAAAAAGAAAAAGGTAGAGGACTCCTAGACAAAGCTATCAAGGTTCTTCTTGCAAGCTAAATGGCAGCGGCGATAGAGGCGGTGGCTTGTCTCGGCATGCACGTGCATGTCGAGTTTGAGGCTTGATCTATGCGTGAGCGAGTATGCATGTGGTCCTAGAGACGTCTAGGGAGCTCACCGAAGTGTTAGCGATGTCCGGCGAAATTCCATTCACCAGAATCAGTCTCGGCGGTGGCGCGACTTCACAGTCGACGTCGGCGATACGTCTTCGATCCCCGGCTGTCTAGAGAGAGTACATGCATCGATTAATGATGGCACGAGATAGCTCTACGCAAAGCGAATCTCACCGAAGCTCACTAGAGAGCGAGGAAGAGATGGATGACGTCAGTGATCGGAGATGAGGAAGATAAAGGGGATTTCCCGATTCAAAGCATCTTGATTCAATTCCTTGGGGGTTCTCGGTTGTCTTGAGGTGGTGAAGATGATGGCAAAGTGGCTTGACCAGATTTGGACTATTGAGGCCGGGCGACGCTTTTGACCTTCGTGGCGGCGCTCGGAGTTCACCGGTGACTTGAGTTGACACGATGCGTGTTCTCGGAGATAGGCTGCAACAAATCGATGGTTCTTGGAGGGGTCAGCAACGGTATAGAACAGGGAGCTCAAAACGTGGCTTAACGAAAAATGGAGCTCACCCGGTGACGATGAACGGCGACAACAATCTTGCCGGCGCCAAAGAAGATGCCTTCGTTTCTCGCGATCCCGAGATGATAGCCTTCGGTTCTTCCGCAAAATGGAATGGTGGCGAGAGGAGGCGGATGTGTGTCGGCCGGCATGGCTTTATATGGCGGTCGACAGAGAGATGAAGGTAGGGCGGCGCTTGGCGTCGCCGACACGTGGAGCCTACGTGTCTCACGCGGGAGCGGCGCTAGTGTGACGTGGGCATGCTTGTGCAACTAACAAATGGGTCCCGCAATGGCTCGGGCCCACCTGGTAGTGTATGCTTTGTGTGTGAGAGAGAGAATGAGCTGGAAAAAGACTAAGTCCAAATTTGCTGCTAGATTCCAACTTCACCCTCCAATTAAAATATTTTCCAGAGGTATTTAGGTATAGAGTTAAATGGCAAAGTGGTAAAGTACTATTTTCTCTATGTTTTGGACTAAATTTCCCAGCCAAAATATTTTTGATCAAATTTTAATAGAGTGCCAAAGTATGCTCCAGAGAATCTAAAATTTTCCAGTTTTTGATTTAATTGAGTGATTTGTTTGAGTAAGTAGATAATGTGATAAAATCTAGCAAAAATTACAGGTTACACACCTGGGTTGATCTAATTGAATTTTGCCAGCTTTATAACCTTATAAATTATTTTTGATAATTTAATCATTGAGTTCTTTTGCTAAGTCCCTACAATGTATATGCATAAAAGAACCAAAAACCCAAGGAAGAAAATTGTATGCAACACAAAAGAGGAGATTTTTATTTTACCAACCATTTACATAGCTTCCTAAATGGTTTTAGTGGTATGTTACAAAAAAGCTGAGAGTTTGATCAAATTTTCAGGATATGCTACAGTGCTCAAACACTTGTGCCAATTTAACTGGAAATTAGTGTGGTCATGTACTCCATTTGGTGAGTTTCTGATGAGAATATCAACGCGATTGATACATCCACGCCTACACAACGACAACAGATTTCCGGTCCAATTACTCGTGCTCGTGCACGCCAAATAAATTACCAGGTAAGCTCGTTCTTATTTTCTTGTCCATCTTATTTAGATCATGAAAACAATTTCACTCTTGTTTTGGTTAGGAATGATGGATGGGACCCAAAAGAAACATATTCGCGCGGGCTGGATTCGGACTGCGGAACAATACCGACTTGTGACGACTGCCATGACTTCAGACGGACTCCGTTTTGGGCGTGCAAGTACTTCATGGAAAGCTTGTCAACTCTACATTCAAATGGATCTGGCCTCATGTCCATATCTATTCTAAAGAGGCCGCAATAATCGTTTTATTACAGAGACCTTTTTCTGTCCAAGGTGCTACGTCACCTTATTTGGGCCCAATAGGCATGTATTAAGTAGAGTCCGTTAGGAACGTATTTTAGGGTAAGAGCACGACCCCAACTCGTCCTCCCACCTATATATTTACCTTAGCCGTCATAGATCAACTCGGGTTTTATTTAGATTAAAGTTTAGCTTCGCTACTTTGCCATGTAATCCCATGATTGGTTAGATTGCCGGTTTGCTTGTTACGGAACCCCACCTGTGGTACTTTTGCTAATTCAATCCTAGATCTTTACTCCACAAATTGAGTTGCTTGTTATCTTGTTCTTTCTAGTTCTCGATTGCTTGTAGGATCAAATACCCTCGTGGTTGGGCTGACCGTGCATCCGTCGAGATTCACGACTGCCTCTGGAGTTGGTGTAACGATTGCTAAGACGCAACGTCCCTGGAAAGTTGTAGTCGGATCGCCAACGTCGCTCCATCCAATCGACTTATCCTCTCATCGAAAGATCGGGACACCCTCGCGCACATCGGGTGGTATCAGAGCTTTTAGGTTGTTCGGTGAGAGATTTATTGTTTCGTTATTTTCTTATACCTACAGCCAAAAATATATATATATATTAGTAGATTTGTTTTTTCGTAATCCTATAAACCTTTTAGCCTTTCTGTTAGTACTGCTTTGTTAGGGTTTGTTGAGTTTTCTGTTACATTGTTGTGTCGAGTTGCTGGTCTTAGCGTTACGTCGTTTAGAGTTTTGAGTTCTTGCCACGCACATCGTCATCACCATCTTTGCCGTCGTCACCACTTTTGTTGTCATCTCCACCATTGCTGGCATCCACTAAATCGCTTTCCGTTTGTGTTAGATCTATTTCTTTCCTTGAATCCGATTGCCTTTGAGTCTGCCGTCACCAGAAAAGAAATAGAACCCTGATTCGAGTGACCTTCATTAAAATAGCCATATCTTTTACATATGGACTCGGAATCAGACTTGTAATATATCCACGGACATCTACAGAAAAAGTTACATCCGGTTTCGCCAATTTTAAAATCACCAAATTCCGCATGGAAATTTCCGTTTTCGAGGCGACGAGCTTCGGGAATCATATTTTTTGTCCGTTTGACCTAAAAATTTCTGTGGTTGGTTTCTGTGTGCCCCTCAGCATGAAAAAAAAAGAAAATAAAACAAAACAAAAAAAGCCAATTTGTGAGCTTTTGATATATCCTGTCTTCTTTGTTTGTCATCTCCTGTCATCGTTCCTAGTTTGCATCTTGTGGCGTCCTTTGTGGTTAGGCTCGCGTCTCTACTACGTCTAGCCTAGGACTAGCACGGTACCAACCTTGAACGATTATTTAGCTTGCTTTTTGACTAACGTGGTTTCTAGCTTTTCTTTGTCTCATTACCAGCCCACCCATAGCTCCACCGGTTCAACTAATACTTGATAGGGATTAAGCGACCAAGGCATCGATACACCTTTTTCCAAAGGTTTGTCTAGTCTGACGGTTATTGTCACCTCTTGTTTAGCGTGGTGAGAATTGGTAAGAGCTTGCTGAATAGGTTGAGAGTGAGTGACTTGATAGGACCACATCCAAGTAGTTTTGTAGATTTTTTTCCCCTTCTTTCCTGTCATATAGTATTTGTTTTGGTGTGTTTCTATCTTTCTAACCATGTCAGGTGAAGACCATTCCAATCAGGGTGTTCCCCACTCACCGCGAACAAGAGGAATCATTCAACATTTTGATAGATTAATGAGGGACCGCATCCAAGGGCTCGAGGAGGATGTTTGTGTCACCAACGAACAGCTTGGTCATGTGGAGCGCACGCAAATTGATACCAACACGAAGCTTACAACCTCGGTGATATTGTGAGGCATCTTGATGAGATCACCCGAGCATCCCACCATGGCAATGAGATGGATGACCATGACTATGTTGGTGATTCGGAGGATGATTCGGACCAGCGACGACTTCGCTTCAACCGCCGTGGTATGGCTCATCGTCGGCCACACCGTGAGGGACATGCTAATGACGATTCATTTGGTAAGATTAAATTCACTATGCCTGCTTTTGATGGTAAGTATGACCCTGATGCTTACCTTTCATGGGAGTTAGCGGTAGATCAAAAGTTTGCTTGCCACGATGTTCCTGAGGATAAGAGGGTTAGGGTTGCCACTAGTGAGTTTACTGATTTTGCTTCTATTTGGTGAAGTGAATACCATCGTACTCATATGAATGCTTTGCCACCTAATTGGGATGATTTGAAACAAATTATGCGTGCTAGATTTGTACCTTCATATTATGCACGTGACATGTTAAATAAGCTGCAACAATTGAAACAGGATGGTAAGAGTGTGGAAGAATATTATCAAGAGATGCAAATGGGTATGTTGCGTTGTGGTTTAGTAGAGGACGAGGAGGCTGCCATGGCTTGATTTTTGGGGGATTAGACCGAGAAATTTATGATATTCTTAATTACAGAGAGTATAATAATATGACTCGTTCTGATTATCAGGGACGATGGTGAATATTCTTCTGCTAGTGAATTGGATGAGGATACACTCGCTTTGCTAACAACACAAGTAGCGAAGATGAGGAACACATTGGGCCTGACATTGTAGACCAATATGAGAGCCTTATTGTGCTGCGGGTCCTGAGTGCACAAATGGGCAAAGCGGAGCAGAATCAACGACATACTCTTTTTCAGACGAAGTGCGTCGTCAACAATCGTTCTTGCCACACCATCATCGATGGGGGAAGTTGTAGAAACTTGGTGAGTACCAAGATGGTCACCAAGCTAGCTTTACGCACGAAACCACATCTCCATCCATACTACATTTAGTGGTTCAACAACAGTGGTGGAATTAAGGTAACACAATTGGTAAGATTAAATTTTGCATTTGGTTCTTACTGTGATCTTGTTGATTGCGATGTCGTACCTATGCATGCTTGCTCTTTGCTTTTGGCTAGACCTTAGCAATATGATAAAGACACGTTGTATCATGGTAGAACAAATTAATACTCTTTTATCCATAATGCGAAGAAAATTGTGTTGCATCCTATGATTGCTGAAGCTGTTTTTGAGAATGATGTTGCTAGAGCTAAGAAAGAGAAAAATCAGGAGCATGCTAAAAGTGAAAATCAGATTGTCGCCAAAGAACTTGTGCATCATAACAAGCTAGAATATAAATCTGACCATTGCAAGAAAAATGTGATTCATTTGAAAGGTTCTTGTTTACTTGCTGTTAAATCTGATATTGTCAGTTTGGATACAAGTGATGCTTGTTATGCTTTTGTCTGCAAGGAAGCTTTATTTTCTTTTGAGAATATACATGTCTCTTTTCCTCCTGCCGTCACTAACCTTTTGCAGGAGTATGCGGATGTTTTTCCCAATGAAGTACCACCGGGGCTGCCATCGGTGTGTGGAATTGAGCATCAAATCGATTTGATTCCAAGAGCTTCACTACCCAACTGTGCGCCATATAGAACCAACCCGGAGGAAACTAAGAGGATTCAGCGTCAAGTTCAGGACTTGCTTGATAAAGGGGACGTAAGAGAGTCTCTTAGTCCATGTGTTGTTCTAGTCATTTTGGTACCTAAGAAAGATGGATCGTGGTGTATGTGTGTTGATTGTAGAGCTATTAATAACACTACCATTAGATATCGTCATCCTATTCCTAGGTTAGATGATATGCTTGATGAATTGATTGGCTCTATTGTTTTCTCTAAAGTTGATTTGCGTAGTGGTTACCATTATATTCGTATGAAGTTGGGAGATGAATGGAAAAAGCTTTCAAAACTAAGTTTGGGTTATATGAGTGGTTAGTGATGGCTTTTGGTTTAACTAATGCACCTAGCACTTTCATAAGGTTGATGAATGAGGTTTTGCGTGTTTTCATTGGAAAATTTGTGGTGGTATACTTTGATGATATTCTGATTTATAGCAAATCTTTCGAGGAATATCTTGAACATTTACGTGCTGTTTATAATGCTTTGCATGATGCACGTTTGTTTGGTAACCTTGAGAAGTACAGTTTCTGCATCGATTGAGTCTCGTTTCTTGGCTATGTTGTGACTCCGCAAGGAATTGAGGTTGATCAAGCCAAGATTGAGGCAATTGAGAGTTAGCCGACTCCTAAAACGGTCACACAGGTGAGGAGCTTTCTCGGACTCGCGGGATTTTATCGTCGCTTTGTGCGAGATTTCAGCACCATTGCAGCCCCACTGAATGAGCTTACAAAAAAGGGAGTGCCTTTCACTTCGAGCAGAACACAAGAGAACGCGTTCACCATGTTGAAAGATGACACATGCACCTCTCCTTCAACTTTCAGATTTTAATAAGACTTTTGAACTTGAATGTGATGCTAGTGGGATTGGATTGGGTGGTGTTTTGCTACAAGAAGGAAAACTTGTTGCATATTTTAGTGAAAAATTGTGTGGACCTGTTCTGAACTATTCTACTTATGATAAAGAATTATATGCTCTTGTGAGAACTTTAGAAACATGGCAGCATTATTTGTAGCCCAAGGAATTTGTCATACATTCTGATCATGAATCTTTGAAGCATATTCGTAGTCAAGGAAAATTGAACCGTAGACATGCTAAATGGGTCGAATTTATTGAATATTTTTCTTATGTTGTCAAACACAAGAAAGGAAAGGAGAATATCATTGCTGACGCTTTGTCTAGGAGATATACTTTGTTGACACAACTTGACTACAAAATCATTGGCTTAGAAACAATTAAAGACCAATATGTGTATAATGATGATTTCAAAGATGTATTGTTGCATTGTAAGGATGAAAAGACATGGAACAAAATCGTCTTCAATGATGGATTTGTTTTTAGAGGTAACAAGCTATGCATTCCAGCTAGCTCATGTCCATATCTATTCTAGCGAGGCCACAATCATCGTTTTATTACAGAGACCTTTTTCTGTCCAAGGTGCTGCGTCACCTTATTTGGGCCCAATGGGCTATGCATTAAGTAGAGTCCGTTAGGAACGTGTTTTAGGGCAAGAGGACGACCCCAACTCGTCCTCCCACCTATATATTTACCTTAGCCGTCATAGATCAACTTGGGTTTTGTTTAGATTAAAGTTTAGCTTTGCTACTTTACCATGTAATCCCGTGATCGGTTAGATCGCTGGTCTGCTCGTTACAGAACCCCACCTGTGATACTTTTGCTCATTTAATCCTAGATCTTTATTCCGCAAATTGAGTTGCTTGTTATCTTGTTCTTGCTAGTTCTCGATTGCTTGGAGGAACAAATACTCTCGTGGTTGGGCTGACCGTGCATTCGTCGAGATTCACGACTGCCTCTGGAGTTGGTGTAACAATTGCTAAGTCGCAACGTCCCTGGACAGTTGTGGTCGGATCGCCAATGTTGTTCCATCCAATCGACTTATCCTCTCATCGAAATCAAAGAAATAAGCAAGAACAAGATAAAAGCAATCTAAATTGCAAATAGGAATTGATTACAAATGATAAGTTAGGATTCTATAACGAGCAAACCGGCGATCTAACCGATCACGGGATTACACGGCAAAGTAGCGAAGCTAAACTTTAAGCTAAACAAAACCCAAGAAACCCTGAAGGGGTACCTAGTTATTTAAAGAGGTGGGAGGATGACCAAGGGGGTTCCTAGGTTGTGCTTCACCAGGTTGGGGCGCACCCCCATGGGCACTACATGGGCCAGGGTCCCAGATGAAGTTACAAGCCCATAAACCCATTATAGGTGATGCAGCACCTTGTTTTATGATTGCAGATGATTCAAAATGAATTTGGAGATAAGGCTAGATCCGTTGGAAAGAGCTTTCCATCAAGTACTTATGGGCCCAAAACGGAGCTCGTATGCATATTTGGCGGCCGTTTGAAGTCAGCACTCTAGCAGGTGGCCGAATTGGATTCCAACAGTTGGGCAACTTGATCTTGATGTGAGCAATGGTTGAATCAATGGTAGCCATGATCACATCGCTGGGAGGGCGGCAAGGGGGCCGCCTGCCAAATGTGCCTCTCTCGTTGGTCGGCCGTTAGGCGAGAGCCAACAGCCGTGTGCCACGTCAGAAAAATTGTCCTCTGGGAGAGCGATGGACAACTAGATTTATATATTTTTGAAATAGAAAATTATTTTTTAAAATATTTTAATAAATAAAATAAAAAATAAAAAATTCCTGAAATAAGTCTGTTTTATACCCAATACTAAAGACCAACGGGTGGGCTGATATAAGTCTGTTCCATACCCCTCCACGTCAAAACGGGCTAAAATCAGTCCAACACTAATAGATGGATTTTATTTGGTTTCCATTTAAACTAACTGCTAAAATGGTGTTTGTCTTATAAAAAACGTCTTGAGCTTCACTAATTTCATGAAAATTTGAGAGAGTATTTTAATATATGGATAATTTTAAAAAATAAATATATTCTTAAGGAAATTTTATTTTTATTCTGAGTTCGTTCTAGTCTTAGTAGTTTCTTATTTGTAAGATTATCCAAATTTTTTAAAAAAACTAAATTCTTGGTATTTCAGAAAACTTTACTTTAGTGAGGCCCTAAAAAGTTTTATCTATAAAATAAAAAAAATCAATTTCATGCCTTCACTTACAAGTATTTTTTTCGATGTCAACCCCAGTCTCACTAGTTTTGATTAAGTGTTAACTTTAGCATTTTTAATATAATCTTGTTGATTCCATATGTTTGTTTGTGCTAAAAAATAAACATCAGACTTTAAATTCGCCTTGTTTTAATGTGCAAGAGATGGACATAAGTTGGATCAATAGAAGGCTATTTAGCAGGTTGCATATAGAAGGGGTCAATGTGTTCATGAAATTTGTTTTGGAGAGATTCGATGAGAATGCAGAGATACTTTTGTGCATGTCGTAGGTGTTTTTATCGTGTTCATCAGCAGAAAGGACAATCAAGGCTAAAGTGCCATTTGAAGAGCAAGTTGCACTGTATCCATTGAGACGATTGTCAAGATTACATTTCAGAACAGAAGAAGAATAAAAGTTATAGACCACAACGAGATCTATAGATTTGTAGTGATCACTTTTTCATCTAAAATTATTTAGAGTGTCAAATAGACACAACTATTTGACACACCAATGAGAAAAAGCCGTTTCCAAAAGTATTTGTATTTACATTCAGGCTATACGAAACTATACAATATTTCCATAATTCGTGCTCCCATAGTCCAGAGACTCATCGAGTGGTAACATCGCTACTACCTTCGGTCATAACTATTTGACGTTGTTAACTTTGAACATTCTTCTTATTCAAAAATTTAGTGCAAATATGTAAAAATATAAATCACGCCTACAATATACTACTTTCGTTTCATATTCTAAGTTGTTTTCACTTTTTTGCCAGTCAAACTTTTTAAGTTTGACCAATTTTATAGAATAATTTAGCAACATCTATAACATCAAATTTGTTTCAATTAAACTAACATTTAATGTATTTTTATAATATATTTGTTTTGGGTTGAAAATATTTGTATATTTTTCTATAAACTTGGTCAAACGTAAAAAAATTAAACAGGAAAAAAGTTAAAACTATTTATAATTTGAAATGGAGGGAGTATTTAATAAGAAAGCAACTCACCAAAATTATTTATTTTATATAGTAATTATTTTCGTATATTATCTGTACTTTTGCATTGAAACAAGAAATGGAAATTTCGGGCTACGCGCCAAACTTTCTGTCTGGCGGGAGACCAACAAAATTGACGCGAAATGTCCATCTTGTCCAAACAGTATCATAAGCTAGACTGCAGTACAACTGATGCAGCAAGGCTACTCTTGTAAAATCACATCAGTTATTGCTTCATACCCATGATCCCCAACCCTAGCCGATCCAAAATCAGACGAACCAATCCCCAACCCTAGCTACCGCCAAGTCCCCACCTGAATCCATCTCCTCTTCCTCCTCAACCTCCGGCAGCGATGGCCGGTGGTGAGTATGCCCCGTCCAATGCAGAGGAAGGCCTTCTTCTCCCGCCGACAAGGAAGGAAACCCTAACTCTCGCCATCTCTTAGTCACTTTTTGCCCTCTCTCAAAAAATAGACGATGGCAGCGGCTGCTCCCAGAGGTTGCGACGGCTGCAGCGGTGGCTAGGACATGCAGCGCAGTGGCTGCCCCCGGAGACATGGCTGTGACCTACAGCGGTGATGGTGGTGGTGCCCAGAGGCCGCGACTGCACCAATCCCGGCCCTAAGTAGCGACAGCGACGACTGTGATGGGCGGCGGTGGCGGGGATTGGTGGTGCAGGCGCCGACGAGCTGTCCCGCCCTCTCAAGCGGTGGCCGGTGCTTGTCCTATGAGTGACTTGTTCCTTTTGTGGTAAAGATGGTCACTTAGTTGGATTTTGTTTCCAGACTTGCTCGTAAACAGAAAAAGGAAAGAGAAAATGCTTTTGCAAAATCAAAGTGGCAAAAATCTGATTTTTACTCAAGGAGATCGGTTAGACCGCAGTGGGTCCAGCGGTCAAACCTGCAGCCATGCCTCGGTCAGACTGGCCCCCGGTCAGACCGGTGGCATAGCGGCGGTCAGACTGGCCCCCAGTTAGATCGGCTGCACCACCTTAGTTAGACTGGCCTCGGCGAGATTTTTCTAAAAATTCACAAACTGTTTTCTCGTGTGGATTTATGCCTATTGGATCTTCTAGTCGTGTGTCTCAGTATTGGATTCCTAAATTTCTTTTATCTAACCCTAGACTGAGGCTTTGACATCTGCTTATGTGTAGGCTTTGGTAGCGAGGAAGGAGAATGTGTGGATCATGGCCGGTTGTTCGCGGCACATGAGTAGTGACAAAAGTAGGTTCTCCTTCCTCAAAAAGGCATCCAGGCTGAATCAATTATCTTTGGAGATGCTTCTACTAGTGCCTTTCTTGCTACAGGATCTGTCAATGTAAGCGACAAGTTTGTTTTGAAAGATGTAGCTTTAGTGAAGGACTTAAAGTATAATTTGCTTTCAGTTTCACAAATTGTTGATGAGAATTATGTGGTTCAATTTAAGAAAACTGGAAGTAAAATCCTTGATTCGTCTAGAAACTCTATGTTGGGTATTTCTCGCTATGGAAGAGTCTCTAAAGCTGATTTTGAAAATCCTGTTTCATTTGAGATCACATGTTTGGTTGCTAAGTTTAATAGAGATTTGATGTTTTGGCATCGTAGACTTGGACATGTTGATTTTGATCAGCTTACTAGGATTAGTGGTTTGGATTTTGTTTGTGGTTTGCCTAAACTTATGAAAGATCTTGATTTGGTTTGTTCGACGTATCGACATGCTAAGATGGTTACTTCTTCACATGCTCCTATTATTTCTGTGATGATGGATACACGGGCCAGCTTTTACACATGGACACTATTGATCTAGCTAGAGTGCAATCTGTTGAAGGAAAGTGGTATGTATTGGTTACTGTTGACGATTATTCTAAATATTCTTGGGTTTTCTTTATGGCAACTAAGGATGAGGCTTTTTTGATCACTTTCGGAGTTTCTATCTTTGTCTTGTTCTTGAATTTCCTAGTTCTTTGAAAACAATTCGAAGTGATAATGGTGGTGAATTTAAAAATACTTCATTTGAACAATTTTGCAACAAAAAGGTCTTGAACATCAATTTTCTTCTCCTCGAGTTCCTCAACAAAATGGTGTTGTTGAAAGAAAAAATCGTTCTTTGGCTTAGATGGCTAGGACAATTCTTGATGAATATCACACTCCTAGAAAATTTTGGGCTAAAGCTATTAACATTGCATGTTTTGTTTCCAATCGTGTTTTCTTGAGATCTAAGCTTGGAAAAACTTCATATGAGTTTCCATTTGGACATCAACCTAAACTTTCATATTTGTTGTTTTTGGTTTCAAGTGTTTTGTCTTGAAATCTAGAAATTTGGATAAATTTGAGGCATGCTCTACCGATAGAATATTTCTTGGATATCCTGCACATTCTCGTGGCTATCGTGTACTTGATTTAGAAACTAACAAAATACTTGAGACTTGTGAAGTCACTTTTGATGAGGCTGGTCCTGGTACTAGACCTAAGATTGCAGGTACGTTGTCACAGGTTCAAGGGGAGGATGGCCGTATTTTTGAGGATGAGAGCGACGACGAGATTGAGGTTGGCTCGGCCGGTCAGATCGGGCGCTAGGCCAGTCAAACCACCGGCACACCTCTGGTCAGATCGGCTCAGGACAAGCGGTCAAACCGATCAGGTGGATCAGATTCGGGTTCTGATGATGCTGATTCTCATGGACCTCTAGAAGTTACAACTTCGACACATGAAGGTTCAGAACAAGAAATAGCTTCTGAAGTCACTGCTCCTTTACATATTCAACGACGATATCCACCGGAACAAATTATCGGTAATCGAGGTGAGCGTACTACAAGGTCTAAGGTAACGGCTCACGATGTTCATGCAAATTCTGCGTTTGTTGCTTCTTTTGAACCCAAAGAAGTTACTCATGCCTTAACTGATAAATCGTGGATTAATGCCATGCATGAAGAACTTGAAAATTTTGAGAGAAACAAAGTTTAGACTTTAGTTGAACTTCTTTCTGGTCATAACATTATTGCAACTAAATGGGTTTTTTAAAAATAAACAAAATGATGGTTTGATTGTGAGAAATAAACCTAGACTTGTTGCTCAAGGATTTACCAGGGTGTAAGGTTTATATTTTGATGAAACTTTTGCTCCTATTGCTAGAATTGAGGCAATTAGACTATTGTTAGCTTTTGCTGCTTCAAAAGGTTTTAATTTGTATCAAATGGATGTTAAAAGTGCTTTTCTAAATGGCTTCATACAGGAAGAAGTTTATGTTAAAGAACCACCAGGTTTTGAAAATTCTGATTTTTCCAACCATATTTTTAGATTGTCAAAAAGCTTTGTATGGTTTGAAACAAACACCTAGAGTATGGTAAGATGGACTTAGAAAACATTTTACTTCTAAAGCATGGTGATAATCAACCTTTTGTTCAGATTTATGTGGATGATTTCATGTTTGGTTGTTCATCTCACACTTTGGTTGTGGAGTTTTCTGAGATAATACGTAGGGAATTTGATATGAGCACGATGGGTGAGTTATGGTACTTTTTGGGTTTGAAAATTAAGGAAACACCTTAAGGTACGTTTGTGTATCAAATAAAGTATACCAAAGATCTTCTACGATGTTTCAAGATCGTGAATTGCAAGCCAGTTGTATCTACTACTGCTTTGGATCCTGATGAAGGTGGTGAAGCTGTTGATCAAAAGGAGTATAGAAGTATGATTGGATTTTGTTGTATCTTACTGCTTCAAGGCTAGACATACAGTTTGTTGTGTCTTTGTGTGCTCGTTTTCAAGCTTCTCTATGTGCTTCACATAGTCAAGCGGTCAAGCAGATTATGAGGTATTGGAATCATACAATTGAGTTTGGAATTTGGTATTCTACTTCATCATCTATATGCTTGAGAGGATATTCCGATGCTGATTTTGTTGGTTGTAGAATTGATAGAAAGAGTACTAGTGGAACATGTCATTTTCTTTGTACATCATTTATTGCATGGTCTTTTAGGAAACAATCTAGTGGTGCTCAATCAACAGCTAAATCAGAATATGTTACTGCTGCTAGTTGTTGTTCTCATATTCTTTGGCTTATATGAACTTTGAAATATTATGATCTTGCTTTTGAGAAAGTTCCTCTCTTTTGTGATAATACAAGTGCCATTAACATCGCTAAGAATCCTGTACAACACTCACGCACAAAGCACATTGATATTTGCTTTCACTTTTTGAGGGATTATGTTGAGAAAGGATATTTGAATTGAAGTTTTTGGACACAAAGTTGCAACTTGCTGATATTTTCACTAAATCATTGGATGCTTCTCGCTTTGCTTTTTCTTTGTGGATAATTGGGAATTATTCATCCTTTTTACATGTTTTGAGGGGGAGCTTGTGCTTTCGGTTTTATCAAGCAAATCTAAAAATAAAAAGGAAAAAAAGAGAGCTTTATTTTATGCCTATTGTATGTTCATGTGCATGCTAGCAATATGATTAAGATATATTTCTCGTTAGTATAGCTTGTATGCATTCTAGTGTTTTCATGAGATTTAGAAATTGCTTTTAAGGGAGATGATGCATGACACTAATTATTTTACTTGAATTTAGAAAATATGCAATGTTGAAGCTAGTGCTTAGTTTGGATGACTAATGCTTATATATATACTTATTGCTGTGTTATTTCTCAAATTGCTCTTGTTTCCAAATATCGTAAGTGCAAATACTGTTTTAAGAGAGAAAAAAATGAATATCGAATTCTTGTAACAGTCTTGACGACAAGGACGTATTCGCGGTGAGAAAAATAATGGGTGCCGAATCCTTGGAAACAATCTTGACGACAAGGATATACCCGGAATAATTGAGAGATTTTAATGTTCAATGTCAAAATGTGCACAAAAAGCTCGAATAAATGTTGCATGTTCTTTGATGGAGTTAATTTTTTTTCATTCAATCTATGTTCTAGTGAATATGTTGAATTATAAATCGTTTGAAATCATGAATATTGATTGTTGACTTGAACTTAAATGTAATATCTTTGGTTCATGATTATTATCTAGTTGATGATTATCTCTTCTTTATATTGTGCCACATGTATATGAATGAGCTTTCGCTATATTTTTAAGTTCCAAATAATATGATGAAAATAGTACAAAGCTTGATAAAATCAATGTCAAATGGGGAAGAAGAGATACTTTTTTAGTTAAGGGAAATTTCTTTCTTTTCAAAAGTGATAGAAGTTTTCTTTTGAATTTTCGAGCACTCTGATGCTTTTTACCACTTCTTGGTTTCTATTTTTTTAATTTTTTTAAACACCAAATTTTTTTTTGTTAATGTAGCTATAGATAAACAAACTGGATTGTTAACCAGGAAGATTTTGGTTTGCTCTTGCTCCTGCCTTCCTTGGATCGCTACTAATGTCAGCGGTGAGATTGTTGAATCCATATGGATCATTATAGAGGTATATTACATTTTCTTGATCAAACCCCTTATTTAGGTGAAAACTATCAGGTTGTCTAGATGTATGACGATTATTTTACATGTTCTTCATACATGTTCTGTAACTGGTGTGAACTGCAAGTGGCTAGTAGCACAACCTGATGTCGATGGTTTTTTTATCAGTGCTGCTTCATTGAAGGTAAACAAGAATATAAACACAGTAGAATAATTTTGTAGGCACAAATTACTTGCCTGATTCACTACATATAGTCTCCTTTCTTGGTTGTGTAGCCTGAATTTATCAGCATCATCAACACTACCACTGTGAAGTCTGCCTAAGATCTACACACCATTCACTTTGGCATGGAAATGTGTTTGAAGAGGAACATACCTTTCTTTATTTGGCTCTAAAAGATGTTATGCGACTACTAAAGCTTTTATTTATTTTACAAAGAAAACAAGAATATATCCCTCAAAAAAAAGAAAACAAGAATATATTTGACATGCTACATTTGGTCAGCAAACTCTTCAGATGAAATATACAGGAATCATGAATCAGTAATGGCATGATTAGCAAGCATCATGGTGATCATGTTGTTTCAATTTTCAGGTTGACATACCTATGCCCTTGGATGTGAAACACATTTTATTTCAGTTCTGATTAGCGTAATTGATTATTTATAGGTAGCTAATTATACTATTGAAATATCAATATCCTATATACTTTGCACATGTTCTGATTCTTACATGTGCCGAGGCATAGCTAATATGAATCTGGTGTATTTTATATGTTCAGGGATCCAAGGTACAATTGTGAGATGCTGAATAATTAATAGAGATGAATTTGGTGTAATTGGCATATCTGATTTTTTAGGAGAAACAAATTTAGCAACCAGAGTTTGATGTATCTGCTTCGGATAATGTAATTGATTAATTTTCTCATGATAAATACCTACTTCATTTAACTAATCTAGAATAATTTTTCTTTTTTATCCGTGCAATGACATGAGAAACATCATCCAAAGTATATACCATAGGAACATCATGTTTATAATTGTATGGCCTCATAAGATCCTTTGATACGTCTACAGCAACAACAGTGTGGCTTAGTGTTTTGTGCCTTTTGGCTTCAAACCATCTTTTTGACAAGAAAATGTTTCAACTCTGGTCTGCATATGAATTTAGCTGATATGATTTTTTTGGATGGTTTTATTTTCACTGGTTATTTGATCATTGTTGCAGTACCATCCATATCCATTTGATATAATGCATTGAATTGACCGATGTTGACCGTTTATGAAAGGTATCATCCATGTATATATTTCTCCATGAGCATGTGGATTGATGTATCAGTAAAAGAGCAATATTTTTTCTTCACCCGCAGTTCTTTACCTCAGTAGCGCTAGTGCTTTGCCTTGTTGAATGCTTATCTCACTCACAAAATTGCTTTATATGCTCAGTTTATTATGCCATTCCGTGCTATTACCGCAATCTTTAAAATGTTAGGACCACTCTGGGTTGCTTGTGAGCAAGAGATCAGACACCTACTAAGTGTTTTTGTTGAGGAGGATTCTCCTATTTTAGTGCCACTTGGCCTGTAGCTATTTGGTAGAGGTATTGGTAAGAAAAAGAACTCCATCCAGCAAACAATATTTGATGTTGGGAATATTTAGTTTTGTACTCCCAACGTCAAATATTATTGACTAGATAGACTAAGTTCTACTGTTGACTCGACATATTCTCATGCACACTGCATGCGAACATCCTTCTGTTCTAATTTGTCATTTAGCATATTTTTTTCCAATTTTTGGTATAGTTTAAAACTAAGCACCCGTGTTCTTATTTTCAATAGTTTTCAAGAATGCAGAGCTATTGGAACTACGTAATTAAAATGGGGATACCGTTGATTATCTGTTATGGATAACAATGACAACTTCAAAAGTAAGTTTTGTGAGCATTTTTGTGTTGTGCTCACTCTTTTTTACAAATATAATTGTCCAGGTTTGCCATCGGGTTTCTCGTGGTACATTGGAGATTGGACGGTTAATTATTGGTGGCTCAATGCATAATCTGTTATATTCATAGAGCTTCCATGTGACCGTGCATATTGGTAGAGTAGAAGCCATTATATAGGGGTATATATTTTGGTCAATCAGGAGGTCCTTATGCACTCTTAGGAATGAACTGGCATGTTTGGGAGGTATAAAGGTGTTCTTCTGCTGGTCCATTTGTGGTTAATATGGATAGCTACTCTGGTGTTCAAATTCTCATGAACAAAATGAGTTTTACAAATATTTACTATGTTCTCCGCTTCCTTTTCCTAAGGGCAAACCTCAGGTGTTCTCCTTCTTACTAGTGATCTGGTGATATGTATACCCTTGCTACTTCTATTCTAAGGGCAAACATCAGGTGTTCTCCTTACTGGTGATCTGGTGATAAGTATAGCCTTGCTATTTCAGTATGTTTAATTAAAATCAATTTTGCTGGCACACAGGCACATGCTATGAATCTACTAGAGTATGACTATTTAGCATTTGTCTGTGCCCTTGAAGTGGTTGATGATTTTTTTTGTAAGCACTGAAGTTTTTCTAAGGGTCTGATTTGACTACTGCATTAATTTGCAGAGAGGAAAAATTCTTTGTGGCGGTTCAACAATTCAATCAGAGGGAAATTTTTTTCAGCCAACAATTCTGGAAATTTCACCCTCTGCACCAGTTGTGAGAAAACTCTTTAGTTCTATACTTTGTACCATGAAAGTTCAGGTAACTAAAATACAAAATACAAGTACTTTGCTTTTGCTATTGATCTGTAATATTTGGTGTCAGTTGTACAGTGTCTGACCAGATCATTATCATCTACACATTAATTTTTATGGTCATTAACTGCAGGAACTGAATGAAGCAGTTGAAACCAACAATTTCGTTCCACAAGGTTTGATCTATATTCACAAGGAGACATCATATCATTTTCAAGAGGATTGGCTAAGTGTCGGTTCAGCAATCTCGAAAGTGGTTCTCTTGCAGCCAAGCTTGATTTTTATAAATAGAAATCAAGGCCCACCTTGGCACTAATGGATCTCCATCCCCTGTTTATGTGTAGCATTGTGTTTATGATTTCCAAAAGTGGTTTTGGTGAAGGTTGATGATTTGCATGCCTTTACTTTAGCCTCGTTGTTTCCTTGTTTATGGAATCACACTGAGATATGATTCAACTTTGTTCAAATATGCTTAGGCTTTTATACCTTTCTTCCATTACATGTATTGTATGCATTATTAGTGTATTAAATTCTTTTTAAGATGATATCCATATTTAGTGACACTTAAAAAGAATCACAAAGAGATTTAACCCTACTGGATTTCCTCCTATGTGTCGTGACCAATAACTAATCATATCCTGTGCCATAAATATATCTTTTGAAAATTAATACAGTCAGGATAAAATCCCTCATATAATAAACCCTCTTTAGAGGCAGCTGCATGCCTATATCTTTCTTTCTTTTATATACTTGTTTTCGGGTTTCTTTTACTGCCATATCCTATTAGAGATAAAATGACCATGGTAGTGATTGTTTGCTCTTCTTACTATATAGACACCACGGTACCGACTGTGGTATATTATACCTACAAATGATGCTGAAATTTGGTGGAGCCTTGCAGTCTTAGATATTTCATTCGGTCACCCAATGGGCTTGCAGCCTTGCAGTCACTGCTGATTAGTTCCTTTCATGTGTATTTTCTCTCATTAGTCATGTGGTTCTTGGTGTAGTTTCCAGATAATTAGAACTTTCTAGAAAAATAAAGCAGTCATATCCAATGTGTTTTATAACACACTACGATGTAATGCATCTTCCATATTTGTGTTGTGTTTCTTATGACTGTCCTAGGAATATGGTTTTTTGGAATGCACTTATCTGGCAAACTATGGGTCATATACTGATACAATGTAGGTTCAGCTGAAGGGTAATTTCACCTCTCTTTCATCATTTCCTATGGAGAGGTATGGTGAAGCCTATAATGAGGTATGTCTGCTTCACCTCTGTCTAATTCCTGATTAATATCAAGGCTCTTCTCATCAAGCAAAATTATTCTCTAATCCTTTCAGTTTCCACAAGCAAAATTGTTTGTGGTGCCTTTAAGACAAGAAGAAACTAGCAAAATGATTCCCTAACCCCTTTCCAGTTTCCACAAGCAAAATGTTTGCAGTGCCTTTAAAACAAGAAGAAACCGTTTTGAGCATGTTGCTACATCAATAGTACAATCGTCACCTACCACATGAAGTCATCGTGGCTAACCAGTTTGCATCGAAAACAAGAAGCTTTAAAGTTCTTTTAAATTGGAAGCTTGTCATGGAGGGTTAGGATCAGGATTGTCAACTACTCCAAGTGATCTTTACAATAGATGATTGGCTCTTTGTTTAAACTTGCCAATAGAGCAAGTGATAGCTTCGATAACTGTCGGAAATCATTAGAAACAACGTGTGGTTGATCTGACGGAATATTTGTGGCAATGTAGGCATCTAACCTTTTTCTTAATGAATTGTGTCAATGGCTTTTTTATTGAGTTATTTGCTCTTCTAGGAAGAAATTTATACTCGCCATTTATGCCCCTATATAAGATGAGCATGATTGCATAAACAAGGAGACACTTCTCTTTCAAAGTATAGGTTTCTATCCTTATTTGTGGATCCAAATGATTATGCTACTCAACTGAAATTGTTTGTTCATCGAGCAAAAACTTTCAAGCTGAAATTGTTCCGATTGTTTTTCCTTTTAAGACTTGTGTGTATTGTAACAACCTTTGTGTAATTTTTGTTAAGGTGTTGTGGTAATTGTACTTGGCTGTTCTGTTTATTCAACAACTTATATAGTACCCTGACATCAGTAATGGTTAAATTTACTACTTTTAATTGAGACTAGGAAAACTGAAAATTGCTTGTGCGCTGCAACGGGAAGAAAAAAAGAGAAAATTGAGAAAAAGTCAAGAAAGATTTACATTATGTAATTAATTAAAATGCAAATTTTTTGGAATACTTAGTTATTTCTAAGTAGATAGGTGTAGAATTACAGTAATTTACAAGTAAAGTAAAGTAAATGTGAGAAGTAAAATTACATGGTTGGATTTAATTTTTTTAAATTATCCATGATTAATTACACTTTCTAAAATTTTTTTGAAATTTTTATAGGTCAGTTGCTAATTTTAATAATATAAACATCATTTCAATATTTATTTAAATAAAAATCTAAATAAAAACCCTTCATTCTCTTGGGGCCAGGTTCGGCCTAGCAAGTAACCGAAAGTTTAATTGACGTTTCCTGCTGGCTCACTTTCCTCCCTTCTTCTCCTTTTCATCTCAGCTCGCAAGCGTATGTTTGGCTCAGCAAGAAACTGAATGTCTAATTAGTCTCCCTGACGGACGAAAATTAGGTAAACAAAAATCGAAATAAAAACCATCATTTCTCTTTGGGCCAGGTTCGGCGCAATAAGCAATCGAAAGTCACGTCCCCTACCATCCCACTTTTCTCCCTTCTTCTTTCCTCTGCCTCAGCCCGCAAGCTCATGTTCGGCCCAGCAATAAACCAAACGTCTAATTGGTCTCCCTGACGGATGAAAATTAGGGACATAAAGTTATTGATTTTTTAAGTAGTTAGAGACAAAAAGTTATTGTTTTTAAGTAGTTAGATAAAATTAAGATTAAAATAAGATAAGATAAGATAAAATTAAGATTAAAATAAGATAAGATAAGATATAACTACACTCGACCCCATCATCATCTAGTTCCTTTTCAAGGTCGACTGGTGACAAAAAGGTAAACGGGTAAAGAAACAAAAAAACAGAAGAATCTCGTTGCATGCTACTATGGGCCTTGGAATTATCGGCTGTATTTTGACGTGACTACTTCAACTATCATTCTAGTTACAAGAAATCTTGGGGTACGTCTGCACGTTTATTCAAACACTATCATTAACGATGATACTATTTTCTTTTCAAAATATATAACGTTATTGGCTTTTCGCATAATGATTAACTATTTGTTGTTGACATACAACATATAAGGCAATCAAGTTCTCGCCAACCAGCGCAGTCCTATCGAAGCAGGCATGGCAAAAAATGTAACAGTAACTTCCATATATCAAATTGGTATTGAGCACATTTAAATCTCGACATCTTATCTTTGCGTTGATTCATGAACTGGAGCAGGTTGACTACATGATAATGACGAATATTTTCCAACTCAGATGATGGTTTTTGTGGATTCGTTACGTGAGAAGTTCGTAGTTGAACCATGGCAGAAGACTGAATACTTAAAGTTAATGGCATCATAATTGGTGCATTATACAGTTTAGTGAATGCTCTTTTGGGGATGATAGTCTTAGTTTGGAAGATGGGAATTTCAGTTGGAGTTTTGCTTTAGCTTGTATATTTCCATGTAGGGGTCCATGAAATTCCCATGCTCCAAAATAGGCCTTCTTATGTCGCAAGAGGTGTTGCGTTTGTCTTGAACTGATATATGGCCATTGTACAAAGGAAACTGAAAAGTGCTTCCATATAGAGTCCTTAATATTGACCATGGAGAGGAAACTGATATATAATCCAACTTTGAAAATTATCCTCGTATGTCTGCCTGTTGTGATGTTTTCTTGATAGAGTCCTTAATTGTGAAGAATTGTTGAATAATTATAGCACTAGCAGTACCTTCGTATTTCTATAGGGCACATGGACATTACTCCCTGACCTAGAGGCAATCACAGCATGCTGGTCATTGTAGAGACAGCACACCCAAGTTTCTTTCATGGTCCTTGGAGGTGCCTAGCTAAAAACACTTACACTGAGAGGGAGTAGTACGTAGTAGTAGACTGTATACCTCCTAAGCACAATAATAAAAGTCCGTTTCAGGCACATATTTTTTTGTTAATTACAATTGTAGTATTTATCAAATACTCTATGAGCCGAGTTTGATTCATGTCCCTCAACAACAATAGTGGGTATAGAGGCTCCCTTAATTATTAGGACCATATCAATTCACCTTCCTCAATTATCTTAAGAGTGTTTTGTCTTACATCGCCATCTATGTGGCACGTGATCAGATCTTCGACCTACATGAAATGATGTTTATGTGGCATTAAAAGAAAAATAAAAATAAAAACATCAATAGGACCTAGATGTTAGTGGATGTTGGCGCCTCTCTTCTCGTTGTCGTGAAGAGCATAATAGCGGAAGAGAAGAGGAGAGAGGAGAAGGAGAAGGGGAAGCGGGGATGACAGTGGGTCCTTTCCTAAGAGATTTTACATGTGGGTCCAGCTTTTTAAAATTTTTTACTTACAGTAATGATATGTAAATGCTACATATTCACAATTTAAGATGATTACCAAATCAATGTGTCATATAATATAAGAAGAAAATATCATCTGAAAACCATCGAGGGAGATAAATTAGCCCTATTTTTTCTTTTAATAGTTGAGACAGTTGAGAAAGAGGCTTCGTTTCTGGTTTGCGGTTCTTGGATGCGACTCGGACTGGTTGTACAATTGAGGGAGGAAGTATGGACCTTGTCATTATTCTTTTTATACCCTATGGGAAATCGTGGGCCGCACGTGGGCTGGGAAACGAATTGCCCGGCCTAAAGCTATCGGGCGCACGTCGAGACGAGGAGTTTTCCCGCCGAAGCTATCCGCCGCCTCGCCGCGCAGATGCATGCACCGGAAAACCCGCCTTCCGATAAAAAAGCAGCAGCAGAAAAGCAAAAACCCCATCCAACCCCTTCACTCTTCTCTTCCATCCCAAAAGGGAAACCCCCTTTCGTCCTGCTTCCTTTCTCGCTCGCTCCGCTCCCCGACTCCGCTTGGCCGCTGCGCCACCGCCGGCTAGGATTTCTCCACTGCTTCGCTGCCCTCGCCGGGTGGTGGCTGGGTCCTTCCTGAGTCGGCCTACCTCGGATCGCCATCGCCGGTAGGGTTTATCCACTGCTTCGCCTCCCTCGCCGGGTGGCGGGTGGGTCTTCCCCGAGTTCGCCTACCTCGGGTCGCCACTGGCGGCTACGGCCGCTTTCCTCGCCGGGTGGTGTACGTGTGGGTGGGTTCTCCTCGAGTCCGCCTACCTCAGGCCGCCACTGCCAGCTAGGGTTTATCCACCGCATCGCCTCCTTCGTCGGGTGGTGGGGGTTTCTGGCCTTCGTCTCCGGGGGCTAGGGAGCACAAGGTAAAATTTCTGCGTTCATGTGTTGGATCGTCTCCGAGAACTGGTTCTCGACTTAAGGATTTATCGTTCCAACAATGATGTTGTTTTGTATTATTTTGCTCATTTGGCATGTTCACTGTTCTGGTCAAATGTAGTATATCTGTGCTAGCCTCTTTTACCAAGCATGATATATACCACTGAATTTAATTTGTGATTTGTTGTAGTTCAGCTCCACATTATGTGCACTGCACAATGTTAGATTTGTATATACACTGACAACAAGATGAAAACACTAGATTTTAACCTCAACTAGTTACACCTACAGAGTACTCAAGTTCTACTGTGTTGATTACTCTAGTAATTATCAGTGTCCTACTTTGATCTCTCTACTTACCTTATTAAGTTCTAGTATGTCGATTACTGCACTAACCTTAATAAGTTACGCCTACAGAGTACTGAAGTTCTAGTAGATTACTCTTGTACTTTGATCTCTGCACAATTACATAAGCAATATGAGAGTATTGCTTACCTTAATTATACTTGGCTCATCTAATTCTGCACTGTTCAAATTGCAAGCATTGTATAGAATGAACTTTGTTCTTATTCGAGAAAAATATATATAATGAACTTTGTAAGAAGCAGCATACTAGACTATATTAATTTGTAGTTATGCTTTTGTTGTAAATTCTCACCGTTGTAAAACGAGCTTATGATTGTCTAAGCATAATAATGCATATAGATTAATCTAGAATTAAAAAAAAGTAAACTGAAAGGTACACCTTATTTGTACTGCCTTATGTAGCTGGTTTGCTATACCTTATGTAGAAATGGCAACCGATGATGGCTCAATGGCTCCTGTGGGCTGGCATGTAGTGGTACTGATTCTTATTTCTCCCTTTCACTGCATTTATTCCCTAAAAGAATAGTTGTATTGTTGTTCACTATGATTGTGATCTTTCTTACAGGTTGCAAATGAATTTATTCGACAGTACTACCATGTTCTTTATGAAATACCATCTCAGCTACATCGTTTCCAATGTAATCCAGATCATAGTGGTGCTGGTGCCATGACAAATCCAACCCTAACTCCTGTAAGTGCATCATAAATTTTGTGGAAGGCATTACAATTTTAGGATTATACTAACGCTCATTCATGATGACTATTCTTAGATTTGTTGTCATTTGTCATTGACTGGTTTGTTTTGTTCGATCAGGCTATTTACTCAAAATTTACGTCACCTAGCATCCTTAAATGCAAATTAGATGTAGAGAAAGGGGTTGTACAACTATCATTCAATGATGGTTTGTTCATTTTGGCTGAAGCATTTCTTACCAGGGACAAAATGAAAAAGAGATTCATTCTGTCATTTTTTCTTGCCCCTATAAAAGAAGGGAAGTATTACGTTCTGAATGATATGTTATATGTCCCTGACGAACCAGGTAGTGTAACTTCTTTCCCTTTAAATTTTTTGTTTCATACATTTGCAGTTTTCTAATATTTGACCAGGAATAATTTCACTTAATAAAATTGCAGAGCTTTTATCTGCTGAATGCATTAAGGATCCACCTGCCCCTCTTAAGTCTCCAATATCATATGCATCGGTTGGGTTTTTTTTGTTGTCCTATTACTTGCTAGTGTTTGGATTTTGAGTACGCAACAATAATGCATTTCTATTTTTGCTTTTGACAGCTTGTATAATAGGTTATAGCCAACAAGAAGGGCAATCTTCATAACTACAGAAATGTACCTCATGGTAGTTTTTCTCTTATCACTTTCATAGAAAAAAATAGTGGTAGAGAGAAAAACATGTGTATTTTCTTTATACTGAACCTTAAAAGTGTCTTGTGTAGAGCAAGGGTATGCTATCATTGTGAAGAATTTGCCTCGTCAAGCAACCATTAAGATGGTTTAGGAGACATTTAAAAGGTTTGGTGCTATCAGGCCTGGTGGTATAGATATTACAACACCTAAGGTTAGTTAAAACTTGTAGGTTTCCATAAATCATATGTTTTGACATTTTATCCCGTCTCTGTAGCGTGGCCGCTTCTCCTGTTGTATAATTGAGTATGAATGTCGCCAGTCGGTTGAAGCAGCACTCGAGGTGTGTTTCTTTCGATGTTTGTCTTACTTCACTGTCTACATGCTAGTCTTATCTTACTTATGTGTACCATAGTTCACATTCTGAAACTTGAAAAATGACATTCTAATAATTTAGGAATATCGAGCTGCTAATAGACCGCAGGACATTCAGGTCTGTGAGAGACGGCCGAAAACAAGAGGTTAGTATATGCAGCGCACAAGACATCAAGATAGCTTGCTGGTAGTTAATTCTCGTTAGACCTGGGGACATTCTTACCATCTGCACTTTTTTGGATTTGTAGTTGGGTCTGCTTCGTGTGATATGGATGATCTCACGGCCAGCAAATTTCGAGCTCTTCTAGAAAAGTATGCTTCTCTCAGACAATATAGTTTTTTCTTTTTACTGTTCCTGTTCCTGTTCTTATTATACATTTTCTTTTGTTAGTTTCCGGCGAACAGGTGACAAAAAGAAGTACTACTTCACTGAGGCAATGGTGATGATGGAACGAGACTCCCCTCTTTTCTCAGTGCCTGTCTCCCATCTGCAACAAACCGATAAATATCTTGCTATGGACATATGCTGCTGTAAGAGGTCAATGGTTCTCTTCCTTTTCCTCTTTAATTAAATTATTTTTGCGAAGAAATAATATCCTAATTATTTCTGCTCAGCAGGTTGATGCCAGTATTAAGAAGTGCTGCTGTGGATTTTGTCCAGCAAGTAATGTTAAATAGATCAAAATCTGTAGAACTAAGTATGGATGAATAGGCTGTGCTGGATGGCTTGGACGGTCCAGCAAGTATGATGCTCTTCCTCTTTGTTGATTATTATTTGTTGAACAACAATAACTTGAAATCGAATCACATTACATGCAGGCCTGAGTCCTTGCATACCTTCTTGAAGAACCGCGCATTGGAGAAATTTGAAGTATACCTTCAGAACACGGTGCTTGTTCCTACACCTAGAGGTTGCTTGGGTTTACAGGGGATCGTAGGTCACATCATTGAGAATCACTTAGCTGGTTTCTCTTGGAATGGGAAGTTTGAGTTATAAGACATTATAGTCTGCAATGGTGATAAATTCATTATTACCAAGCCACCTCAACGATTTGGGTTGGTTGAGGCTATTCCTAAGGAAACAGCAAAGGCATTTCAAGCAGATCTCACTAAGATATACAATAGTCTCACCTATTACTTCAGCATTGACGGTATGATGCCGCCATACTTTCATGAACTATTCAGCATGTTGCTTGGCATCCCCGAGGATGCCCTTGCCAGTAAGAGGAGGCTGGAGATTGTTTATGAGTTCATTATCCATCATCCTGCTACTAAACAGCCAATCGCAGTTGCAAATCTCTTCACTGGTATACATGGAGCATGTGACTCGTTTGATGAGAATGACACGACTCAGCTTTTCAAAACAACATTAAAAGAAGCTGAAGCTAATCTCTAGATCCATGATGTGAAACAAGATGGGAATTCAGTGTTAAATGGTGTACTGTCCTATGAGCAGGAGCGCCAAAAAAAGCTAGCAATACTCGGCCAAACTGAGCAAAGTGGGAAACCACCAAAGGGTTATTGTCATACTTTGGAGTCATTTGTTGAATTTGTATGGCATGTCCTTCAGCATGGTACAAATCACTCCAAGAAAAGTAATCCATGTCGTCGAATCACTAATGCTGATGGTGATGTTTACTTGGAGAATTTTGCGCCACGCTCACAATGCGTGCGCCTTCTTGATGAGCTTATTACCATGATAGCACGGTTGCTTGCCGAATATGTTCTGAGTGTAATTTATGAACTTCTAATGAATTCTGCCATGCACAGGATGCTTGAAACTGTTTGGAAGGATTACAAAAGATCCAGGTATAATATTCTTCTGAATTTTGCTTTTGTTTCTTTGGTTCTTTTTATCTAAGACTTCAAATTTTATTCAGTTACGAGAAGTCAATTGATGATGATGGAACTGCTTAGTTGGGCTGATTGGAGGTGTCAGGCTACAAGAGTCGTTTATTATACATATGCTCAAGTGCTCAACTCAAGGAACCACCAAGAGATGCATATTCCAAATGTGGAAGTCAATGTGATCTTGTGATGCCTCTATCCTTGATTCTGATCTTTAAAAGATTTTGATTCATGTCTCATACTGACTTGCTAGTTCTAGTTTTGAGGAATTCCATCTTTGGACAAGAAATTTCCTGCTATTTGAGAAAGCAGTGTTGCATACTTGCATTATGCTGCATATATGTTGTATGCTTCTACCTTTGAAGACCTTGTTGAAGTACTTTCTGAAGTGCTTGTAATTTTGTCTGCTACATTTGTGGACCTTGTATTATATTTTGTGTTGAACCTATGTTTTTCATATTTTATTTTGCACAAGTTGTAATATGAAATCTGCATTTTCTTTTTTTGTCGTTTGTACTGTATTGTTACTTTTATTTCGCTTAGAATTTATGTTATTTTTCCTTCTCTGCAACAGTTTGGTCCTAAGAAAGCAAAGTTGCAATTTGCTGGTTTCAACGATGGACCACCAGTTTTGTGGGATGGGATGGTAGCAAGCCCAGATTCAGAATTTTAGACTGACGATGAAAATTTCTTGTGATAATGGAAATTTAAGCCATCATGTTGCTAAAAAGTCTATCAGCCGCTGTTGGGTGGCGTTACTCATGAGCTTTGAATTTTATGTGAGTTTCACCAAATCTCATCAACAACAAAATCTATTCACATTTTCATTTTCAAAATTTTGATTTGCTAAATACCATTTGAATTTCAGATGCATGCTTGGGCTGACGAGGTGGGACCCAACTGCATTCAGGTCCCAGCTCATATATGAGTATACAATGTACAATTAGTAAGCACGGTGTTTTTTCTAATACGAAATGTCATAATTTTACCTTGAGGATCTTTTGCTGACTTGTAACACCATTCTATTTGTAGGTTTCACCAGGTTCAGATACTAGATCCACTAATGGCAAATCCTATAAACCAACCTATACAATTCATCCCCATGTAGTTATTAATAGCAATTTCCTGCATTGAGGTTTAGCCACGTCACCTGAAATTCGTACAGCCGTTGGATCAAACATCAATGGTTCACATGTGTAGTCCATCTCTTTCCTCTGGTGACCATGGCCCAGTGATTG
Organism: Oryza officinalis; assembly: GCA_008326285.1. Taxonomy (NCBI): domain Eukaryota; kingdom Viridiplantae; phylum Streptophyta; class Magnoliopsida; order Poales; family Poaceae; genus Oryza; species Oryza officinalis. The sequence continues at coordinate 23,871,475 of BDMV01000006.1, forward strand.
CACACGTAGGAGTACAGCCCCGCCCAATTCCCAACTCCTTTCCCCGTTTCCCCATCCGGAGTCGCCAGGATTGCAACCGCCGTGCCGGCGCCCACCTCCCTCGCACTCGGCACTCACACCCAACGTCAAGGTCCCTCGCCTCCTCTCTTTGGGGTGTCGCGAGAAACAGAAACCACCGACGCGCATCGAGCAAACTTCATGCCTATCATCAAGACAGCTCTCCTCAACTTCTTCCTCCGCATCAAGCTCTGCAGTGCCCCTTTGCCATCTTCGATTTGATTCCTACCGCATCTCCCTCAACGGAAACCATCGTTCGATTCGTTTTCCCTGCCTCTTCCTCACCTGAAACCTTCAGATGCCTCCTCACCTTCAACAAATCACAGGAGTATATATATTCTTGCCCAAAGGTATATATATGCTTCTTCCTCTTCTTGAACCATATATGTCCATTCAATCTGTTGGCCTCTATTTGTTTCTTTTATTCACGTTAGATTTAGGGTTAATTGGATCCATGCCACTGCAAATATGACATATTAGAAAAATGCCACTACTGTTCGTGATATCGGCTACGTGCCACTGGAATTTGGAAAATTAGAACCATGCCACTCCCGTCCATTTTGCTGTCAATCTCCGTTAGCACTCTCTCTCTTCCTCTCTTCGCTTCTCCTCCACCTTCGCGGCAAGCACAACGATGCCGGCGGCGAGCTACGGCTTCGAGAAGCTGGCCAAGGCGGCGGCCATCGCGTCCATGTGCATGCACGTCGAGGCGTCGCCGCCACGCCTGTGCACCACCGCCACGCCTCGCCTCCGCCTCCTCCTCTCCCATGGACGCAGCGGCGCCCGCGCATGACTTCATGGCCGAAGCGCTCCGTCTCATCCACAACCGCCTCACGTGCCTCGTCGACCGCCGCAGCATGGCCCGCGTCTGCCACGCCTGGCGCGTCGCCGTCAAGCCACTGCAGCCTCCGCCGGATGAGAGCCCGCTCCCGTACATCCTCCTCCCGGGAGATGGAGAGCGTCGTTCCTTCTCATGCGCTCTCCGCGGCTGCGCCACCCACCGCTTCCATGTTCCGGACATCCCACGCGACGCGTGCTGCTTCGGCGCCTGCCCCGGCGGCTGGCTCTTCTTCGCCATCGCCCAGACCACCAAAAACGTGATCCTTCGCAATGAATTTCCCTCGTTCATCCCCGACGTCGTCCACCTGGACGATTGGCCGCCGGACAAGGACATGGACATGGTCATGTTCGCGGCGCCCATCTCGTCGCATCCGGATGACCAAGACTGCATCGACGCGGCCATCTACGCGTTCTTCCGCATGGGAGTCTTGCCCGCGATGGTGGCAAACGGAGATGACGCCAGCAACGCGGGTTCGGCGTCAGGTCTGGAGGATCTCATACACTACGACAATGCCTTCTACTTCCTCACCGGAGAAGAAAACCTCCTCGTGTTTCAAGTATCCGAGTTCCATGACTTCAAGGACGGCGAGCTCGACATAGCCCCCATCGAGATTCGCCGCTTCCCTCGCCGTGGGCGCGGCCGCTACGGCGAGAATGACGTCGTCGTTGTCCGCTACCTGGTGGAGTCCCGCGGGCGTCTCCTCATGGTGGCCAGGATTGCTGCTGGTCCTCTCCGGCGGGGGTCGTGGACGTGGCCACGTCCACGTCCATAGAGGACAAGGCCGTGGCGGCGCAGGACCACGCACTGGCGGCATCGTGCAACCACCGCGAGGCCGAGAAGCACCGCCGCGAGCGGATCAAGTCGCACCTCGACCGCCTCCGCGCCATCCTCGCATGCGACCCCAAGGCGATACACACGCGCATTTATACCACTTATTTTGATTTCCCTGAATTTTCTTCAAAAACCGATACTCTTCTACCATGTTCGGGATCAATTCAGAGCATGGCAAGAAGAGAGATAGAAGGGGAAGGGGCAAAAGTGACATTTCACAAGTGGGATTAGACGAAGGTTGACAGAAAAATGGACGGGAGTGGCATGGTTCCAATTTCCCCAAATTCCAGTGTCATGTAGCCGATATCACGAATAGTAGTGGCATTTTTCTAAATATGTCATATTTGCAGTGGCATGGATCCAATTAACCCTTAGATTTATGCTAAATTGATATGTTCCTGTTGTACCTAATATTATGGAAGAATTAGAAAGGCAGAGAGAGCGAGAGAGAGATTTGATTTCGTCTCTTCTTCTAGTTTCTATTGGTCCTATTCAACGAGATTGAAATTTATTCAGTCTTTTAACTTTGTTAAATGAGCCAATATGGTATTATATGAGGACACTAAAGATCACAGGTATGAATACCAATTTTACACCATTGCTGAACCTATAATTTTTTTTATATCTCAATTCTGCTTGCAGATCATTGCTATTAGTAGATGTCCTATTATTGTTGTACTCCAGCTATGGGCTCCCGCTGAGGTCAGTCCCGATGACATTCCAACCCAAATCATCGACTGCGGCATGTCCTTCCACCAATATGATTTCTCAGTCAAGAAAATATAAACAATATATTCGGTAATGCATAATTGCCTCATACTAGTTCATGGTCACTGGCTTTCCAGATATTATTATATGCCTATCCTATGACCACCTGCTTTGTAAGGGGTTTAAGCAATTTCTTCCATAACAAAACTATTAGTTTTTTACCTCTAAACTATCATAGCCTAAAAGGTCATACCATGATTATTTCAGCAATGAACTTAATTTAGGTAGATATTTGTCCCTGGATCCCATGCTAATCCTACTTTGCTATAGAATGCTCCTACTTTACATTCAGGTTTTTAAGCTACAGTTTTGCGATTGATGTAACTTAATTCTTCATATTTCTTTTTCTTTCTGACCGCAGTATAAAGGTTGTTTTTTGTAACAGGACAATTAAACATTTGTGTCAAATATTGGGAGATTCATCAGTTTAGTGTAGCTATTTATCTTCAGTTTTATGGATTCTTGCTGTCCAGAACACTATAAATTATTTTGTTTCCATCGTCACAATCTTTCCACTCTAACAGTGTGTAGTATTGTCAAGAAAGAGAAAATTAAGATGGTGAACTTTCTTATGGTTATTCAGGTATGGTAACTATATTTTATTACAAGATAAACAATATTTATTTTTTGCTTTAGAATTTTCTTTATGGTAAAGGGATTGCACAATGTTGATCTTTAGCATGCATGCAAAATCTTTTTAACTTTTTAATATTTCTCTTGATATTAGTTCTTTGATACGAACAAACAATTTTGAAGATTAAATTTCTTTTTGCAACAGAGTTGTACTTCAACTAATAAGAATCAAAGCAAAACAAAATATCTTTCGTCTTTTAGTTAGTTAAACATATTGTTTAGCTAAAAAATTACTTATCCTACATAAAATTAAGCTAATGTGTACACTAAAATTTCTGCAAGCACCATATTACCTTCTCAATTCTATTTTGTTGCTTACCAGTCATTCGGAATCATTGCTCTAGCTAGCCCACACATCTATTTATTCAATTTTACAATTGTTCATTAGTGTCTCAGTTCCATTTAAAACACACATTGCAGTCATACTCCTACCCACAAATCATTACTACAATTCCTTACATAGAAAATGGATTACCTCACATGTAGATCATTTAACTCAAGATGTCAATAACAATAACCAAACATAAGTGTCTCTTGCATTGCTATTACTATTTGACATATTTGTCCCTCAAAACTATACTAATATTGATTCTGTTCATAGATTTTATCCTGTGAATAATGGCTACTTTTTGCTGAAATAAAACACCATTTCCCATGTGATATCTATTACATTGATCGTCCATCTCTAAATGTAACTCTATTTCTTCATACAAAGTCCCCCGCAGCAACGCGTGGGGCATCTTCTAGTATTAAAGAAAGTGAAACTTTCGTTACTATCACTCAAATTTGCTCCCGGTATCACGAAAGCACTTCAAGAGCGCATGTATCTATTGGTGAGCTGACATCTCGGCCTGCTTGGGAGCAACAGAAAAATATTCTTGTATTGAACATACACCTGTGATTTTCATACCCAAATTACCAGTGAAAAGAAAATCGCTGGTAATGCTTGGCCAGTTGGCTGTTTGGGAGATGATTTGTTTCTTCAGGAAGATCTATGACCAAGCACAACTTCTTTGATTTGGGGGAACTAAGACCAAGCACAACTTCGTGGGCCTGGTCGTGCGGGGGGACGACACGTTGTTCAAGTCAGAGTGGTGGTGGGCGTACGCGGGGATATCCGTCTTCGTGGTGCTTTTCACCGAGATCTTGTTGGGGCTCACCCTCGGCCTCATGTCGCTGGCCTCGTCGAGTTGGAGATCCTCCAGCGTAGCGGCACCGATGCCAACAAGGCTCAGGCTTTCGTTTGTTTTTGTCAATGCATTCGTCATTACTACTCAATTGTAATATGTTTATTAAAAAGATGTAAAACATCTTTGTAAATGTATTATTCTTACTTAATCAGTTTTAAAAAAATGTAAAACATCTTTGTCAATGTATTATTCTTGCTTAACCAATTTATACATTTCCATCGTGCGCGGCGTATCTTCCCGCGTACCCTTCTACCTTCTAGTAAGCTAAAAAGAACAACACCTAAAATGTAACGGGATACGTGATCATTTGCGCAGTTTTAGCTGGTGATTGCTTACTATACCAAGCAGCGATGAGCAAGATGATCCACACACGAAAGTGTTCAAGCCCAATACTGGATTAGAACGGGAAACATAGGTAATAAAGTTGTGGACTTGTGGTCTTTTAGTTCAAATGATTTTCACAAACATTGGCTGATCGGCCAATCGGGTCATGGTATGATGCTTCAGAATGTAACCTGCATGGCTTAAAAGCATTGATTAATGAGAGTGATGAAAAAGAGAAGACATAAAATATAAAACACAGTTTAACAGTTCAGTAAAAACGTACGCGTAAAAACCGAGCTATTTCTTCTCCTCTCTCTTTACACAGCCTTAGTCACAACTGCTTTACACAAAAATAGTTACTCCCTATGTAAAAAATATAACAACTTTTAGCTATTGTCATATTCGCATACTTTGACAAAAATAATTACTCCCTTTATACTAAAATACTATAGGAACTTTTAGATATATAGGTACACAACAAAAAGTTGCTATATTTTCAAACGGATGTAGTATTTTGTGTAAAACAGGATTAAAAGCCAAACAGTAACTATGTAAAGTTGAATGAAAGCAGCCAGATTCATTGATCTGGTATGCTCCATTTCGAAAACCTTTTTTTTTAAAAAAAAACAATCTGAAACTTTCTATTCAAATATCAAATACAGTATAAGCCTCAGCTCAATTTTTGGAATTGTCACATCAAATGATTCACCAATACAAAAATTTCTAGTAGAAAAAACAGAACAATTGTCATATTCGCATACTTGTAAACACAATACTACTTTGATAGCATGTCGACTCATGGCATATATACTTGTAAACACACAATAATTTCGGTAGTATGTCCTATCACATACTTGTAAACACACTGACACACAGTAATGAATTTTAAAAAGCAAAAGGATATAAACAGACCAGGAGACCAGGGCTTTTACTCTTGATCTCAAGTTTCTGAGTGTCGAAAGACACTATAGTACAGGACTTACAAAAGGACTTGCAAAGTAGGGTAGAATCGGCATAGCACACAGACAAATCTAGGAACGAGACAACATCAGTAAGATAAAATCAAATAGTCCAAAATAGAGCTTAAACATTGGCATCCTTCATAACCATGCTGCCTTCTGAATAATTCTCTAAATTCATAAATGCCAAATATAATCAATCATCGCCTTCACCTTCTTGCGCTATGGTAGTCTTCTGGCCATTTGATGCTCCATTCTCTGTGTCACACTCAGTCTGAGAAAGGCCTGGGGTTCTTCTTGGCTAGCACCACAAGGTGGTGGGCTAGTTCGAGCCTCACTCCTCTTAATAAATTCCAATGAGAGCCCCTTCTCTCATATCCAGAGCTTTTTTCATCTACACAAGGTCCTTTTTTTCCAGGAGTAGATTTGTCCCTGCATGCACAACATAGAACCATGTTTTACTAAAAAAGACAGGTGCATAAAAACCTAGCATTGCATGATAAGAGGTCACTAGTACTAAAAGTTTGTATTCTGACCACAAAGTAACAGGTCACTGATTCAACTCCAATAAACCAGTTATGGTTGAACCACATCCGTTCTGCTTTTGACAACGGCAGCACAAACTTAATGACATAACTATTTATGATTAAAAATACACAATACCATTTGCACATGAAAAATGCAAATGCTCATGTCAATGTTAGTGGCGAATGATTGAAGTATACAACTTCGTGCAACGGGCCAAAGGTGAGCTAGCATTGTCATGGTAGATATCATACACTTTCAAGCATTTGCGCTTAAATAGTAAAGCATCTTAAGACCCCCTTGTCATTCTTAAAGGATCACCCGCCCCCACACGCAATCTATCTAGCTATCAAATAACTGATTTCCTTTTCCTAGTGCAGGTCTTCGATCAGCACTAAGTATTACTTTCCTGTGATCACCTATTTGTATTTCATACTTTAAAAAGACCAGAACTATGCATTAGTTTCGAGATGATCTATTTGTATTTTACATTTTAAATAGATCAGAGCAACTGAAGGGGCTTGTGTGATTAAGATTGTATTATACCGTTACCTGTACAGATGTTTGGAGATCCGACTTTGACGGTATACATCTGTGAAACCGCTAGTTCTAGCACAGCAATCAACCACTTCTCGTACAGCCTTGTTCCTCATGTCAATGACCAGCAAACATCCCTTCTCATCCATATAGAGAGCCCTGAGCAAGATGTAAACAACATCACCATCATCATGCAAGCTCAGAGCAGGATGCCCTGCGTGGAGGTTCAGTAAGGGTGAGTGATCCTCAACCTCATCCCCCTATAGACCATGCAGCACGTTGAGATGAAGCGGGTTGTCCATCCTGAGCTCAGAAACTTTCCAGTTCAATCCATCCTGCCGGTTGTTGTTGCAAGAATCCATCTTCCAAGTTGATATGCGAGCAATCCACCCATCGGAGAGATGAGCGTACATCTCAAAGTAGTTAATTGAACCATTGACAGCGGCGATGTCATGCACAGAAATTGGAGAGCCTCCGAGGAGACCTCTGTACACCCATGGTGGCGGCAGAGGCAGAGGTATGTAGCGAAGGACATTATTGTTATTGTTGCCGACGAACAAATCATAGATGAGGATGCCCTTCCAGAGATCGACCCACCCCATCGATCCACTTCTTCCTCCAATGTTGATCACCTTGCTCGTGAAGCTAAATGTGGAGGCGGCCTCTGGTGAATCGACATCCATGATCTTCATCTCCTATTCTCCAGTGGTAGAGTCATACAGATACAGATGATGCTTCCCAGGCAAGCATTGGTACGGCTTGGTCTTGCTGAGGGCGGCGACAAAGAAGCCACCGTCGCTGCGGCGCATGAGACCAACACGGCGGTCAGGGAAGACGCTGTGGCAAGACGGGTTGCGGATCGGCTTAAGCGACGGCGAAGGTGACGCCTTGGCGTCGTAGATGAAGTACTCATTGAACTTGAACTCCTGGCAGAGGAACCTCGGGCAGATGGAGACGTGGAGGAGGGCGAGGCTGCCATCCGTGGCGACGATCGCGGGCATGTGGGAGAACTTGCCGCGCTCCAAGCCAGGGAAGTGGACGGTGAAGTTGGAGAGCAAAGGCGGGGCGGCTGACCAGAAGGTGACGTGAATGCTGTGGCCATCCTTGGTGGAGGCGGCGGCGGTGGTGGCGTTGGTGTTGGCGCAGAATTTTGACCCGCCTTGCAACCAAACGGGTTCCACGTTTCCACGGTGGCCTGGGAGGTTTGCTTTACTCCAGTGCAGGTCCAAAGGTTTGCCTAGTCATGTATAGAGCGTGCCAGTTGATTTGATCTGCAATCAACAAGATAAACAAGTAAACCATGTTAGAAAATAATGGCCGATCGGCCGATAGGCCATTGCCGCATTGTCATGGCCCCAGCCGATAGGGCAAAGCTGTATCGCTTACTCGTGATAAAATAAGATTGAAGCATAAATTTGATCTTATCGGCCTTCATTAACATGTTGATGTCAATTACTGGCATCAGCTGATAAGATGTAACAAGGATAACTACACTAGCTAATACTCTAGTGCAAATCTATATGAACCAATCAACCAATATAAATATGTCAATCACAGATAAACTCTAAAGAGTAATCCACAACCGATGCATCTATATTCATCAATCTATTCATGTAGATGGCAGATAAACATGAAAACATTACGATAAACATGCATATCAGGCAAGACTGGCTGAAACTCCAGTGCTATCCTTAATTACAATCGAAAGCAGGCTTTGTGCTAGATCTCAAAACAGGACTAAGGTCGATAGCAACTCAAAGTGTGAATTGAAACTTAACACAAAGAAAATCAAGCCGCCGATTGCTTTTGGGGATGATAGATGCATTGAATGATTTAGTCAAGCGTAATAATTAAACTGCCGTCGGCAACAAACCCTAAACCGAGTAAATCGTTGGCGAAGCGTAATTAAGACACTTGTCAAAATCATCCAAAACATGATAAACGACGATCACATTATCGAGGCTTAGCATGTCTAAAGCGACACGCTCGCCCCGACGATGCAGATCGTCGGGCACGAGTTCTTACCTCTGCTCCGGGGAAGCAAGAACTCATCGGAGATGACCTCTTACGAGAGTTGGCGATGCGCCGAAGTAGATTAAAACAAACTGGTTGTTGTATTAGATTGTGAGAGAGAGCTTCTATGTACAAACTACCGGGATATTTATACCTGAGATTACAACAGGGTCCATGTAGGACACGATCTTATCTCTAACAAACAAACAAGTCTTTACGGCAGACCCTTGCCACAGATTAGATCTAAACCTACTTGATTTACAAGATACAATTGACTAAAACCGAGCCTTATCTCTATTTGGCAACTTCCTTGAAGCTTATCTCAAGCCCAAACCAAGCCCACGCTGACTCTGTCAACTTTCAGCCTCTATCGGCCAATCGACCATATTGAATCTGTATCGGCCGGTACACTTTTCTTACTAGTGCTTCTCCCAGTCCGATACGTTCACCGAGTCCGATACGATGCTTGGTCCGACTCCAACTTAATCCTTCCTCTCTGCTTCAGTTTCCTCTTTCCTCTCCGGGTCGATTACAAAAATCTGCTGTTAACACATACCCCCCAATTCCGCTTCATTATATAATGTGGCGGAATTAGCTCCGAGGATCCCATCGACCTCCTTGCTAGGTTTTGCCTGAAAACTGCGCAGATCCAAATTCGCAACCCTCCGCCGCCGATTTAGTAACCACTCGCGTTCTTCAACTCCGGCGACCCCTCAGCGTCCCATCGGCATCAACCCCCTCAACGGCAACCTCTTTGATGACAACAATGGCTTATGCTCCGTTTTACGCCTTCGAGATCCCTGTGGTAAGTCAGCCCCTTCGCATTTTCATTTTCTCGCCGAGTTCTCCAAATTAGGGTTCCTGCTCTTGCCCCCCGGGTCTCATTCTTCATCGTTGTTCTTATGACATAGGTCTTCAAAAATCAAATCTTGATCCCTACCAACGACAAATCATACCGATTCCTGCTAGGCCCCATGGGCAATTGTGACCCAACCTGGCTGATAAACGCCGAGACAAACAGAGTCCCCTTCCAACAAGCCAAGCCCAATGTTTCTTCGTGGAAGCATACTTTCAGATCCTGGCTGTCGAAGCTCAATGGGTACAGAACCTGGCACAAGAGGATTGATGCATCCAAACAGGTTCACTGGGACGAAATAGGAATCGGCCAATGCATTACCTTATCCCTGGCCGATACCAAGAAAAACGAACCACTTATGTCAGCGGCCATCTACTTCTGGTCCAGCACCTTGAACGCTTTCCTGTTCAAGCAAGGTCCGATGACCCCAACTTTGATTGACGTCAAGCTGCTAACAGGACTAGACATCCAGTCCGAAATCAATCCCTTTAGCCTCCTGGCAAACAGCAGCCATAAATTGAAAACCAAGAAAATTGGAGGCTGGTCTGGATATATCTCTGAGCATATGGAACAAGGATCAGTCTCAGAGAGAAAACATGTGGCCTTCCTGATGCTATGGTTGGAAAGATTTGTTTTCTGTGGATCAACCTGTGACCCCACTCTAAATTGCCAACACTTGGCGCAAGCTTTGGTTGATAAGAAACAAATCCCCCTTGGCCGATATCTCCTGGGAGCCGTCTATCGGCTGCTTCACTCTGCCACCCAAGATTTGGTGCTGAAGCAAACAGTGGCGCATGGAGGACCATGGTGGTTTGTCCAACTCTGGTTAACTATTCACACCAACACCATAGTCAATCGGCCTCCATTATCGGACTCCTGCTTCCCCTCAAAGTATGCCGATCACGAAGATCCTAGAACCAGAAGGTGCATGTCTTTTGGAGAGGCGGCCTCTGTTTATCCTAGAGCAGACCAATCGGCCGAAGACATGTCCACATGGTTCATCCGATTCTACACCGGTCCCCCATCAGTTAAGATGGACATGTTCGTCTACACCTCAGACCAGGATTTCGAACTCCCCGATGACCTTCACTTGGACCTGGTGAACGACGATATGGAGTCACAGGAATCGTTCATGATCGGCATCACCCCATGCCTGCTCCCAGTAGGCATATTCCAAGGAGGAAGCACCAGCCTGCCCTATGAATTTTACAATCCCATGGTGGCTGCTAGACAGTGCGGGCTTGGACAACTTCCCATCAATTTATATTTCCACAAACTCCTAGAGAGCAGAGGCACGGTTTCATTAGTGCTGGTCATGAGCAAAGCACTAGAGATTGAAATCCCAAATCTGGGTGACTGTGACTGATTGCATCTGAGCGCCTTCATCCATATCAGCTTCCAGGCATGGTGGCAAGAATGGGCTGCTCATATCTTCCATCAATCGGCCAGATTTCACTTAACAGAGCTCATCCAAGATATCAGCCCTCAAGTCCCCGATGGTCCGATTCCATCTGTAAGCAACAGTGGACAAAAGATATCATACGCAATGGTCTTGGCTCCATCGGGTAACTCTGTCATGGAATCGACTATCGGCCTTACTGCCCCAAAGGTCTCATCACTGCTCCAGGGGCTGATAGCCAAAGAAGCCACCAAAAGGAAGGCGCCAGCAAGGGACAAGCCCCACAAACCTGTGAAAAAGTCCAAGGCTGCCGACCATGCTGATCCTGTAGAACTGGACCCCTCCGTAGAAGAATTCCTCGATGAACAAGTAATGGAGGAGGAGGTCGATGCAGCTGCTGTCGATCTAGCTGAAGAAGAAAATCCATCGGCTGAAACCGCTAAAGAACCATCAGCCAAGACCACTACAATCCCATCGGCCGATGACCAAGTCGTTGCTGCCCAACCAAGGAAAACCAAACATGCAGTCCGCAAGGTTAGCGCATTTCCTTTACTGAATCTACGCAATCCCCTTCTGTTGGTATGTTATAATTTTATATCCTTTTCAAGCTGCTGCGTCATCTGTGCTCAAGGAGAGAACTCAATCGGCCCCTTTAAGAACTAAGAAAGCAACCTTGCAAAGGCGTGAACAAACCAAGGCCCGATTAAGAACTCCTTTTCCTTCTCCACCACCCTCTCCGATTGCTTCGGTAAGAGTTGATCTTTTTTGTCTTATTCTTTTAATGATAGAAATCTGATCGTCGTTGCTCATCCCTCTTCAGCCGCGTGTTCCATCGCCCGCACCACATCGGCCCACGCCTTCGCCCACTGTTTCAAGACAGCAAAAGGGGGCCGATGCAAGCACAGCCGATGCTCCAACACAGGTAACCAAAATCATTTTGATCCCTTCGCCGATTCTCGTTTGGCTAGGCTCACCTTGCCCCATCCTGTTGTTCGCAGAATTTAACCGATATGTTCTCTTTTGACATCGGCCAATTTCTTGATGACGAGGACCAAGAGCCACCCGTCACAGCCAAGGCGTCAATCTCTGACGATCTGAAGAACCGGCTGTCCGATATCGTCAAGCGACTGGAGTCGTCATTGGAGTACTTGGTGGAGGACTGCAACCCCATCAGGAGCAGGGTACAAGAAATTGAAGATCAATTGCCTGAAAACCTGATGGAAATCCTGACACCGGCCATCTTCTTGGTACAATACCGCTTCAAGCTTCAGAAGGCTAAAGAAAGAATTGCGGAGAAGCGGAAACGTGAGAGCTTGGAATCGGCCTTAACCGCCAGCAAAGCTCAAGTCAATTCTGATAAGACCAAGCTAGACGAGCTGACCGTTGAGCCGATTGTCCTGAACAACAGACTTGAAGAACTTCACCGCCTCGAAGCAGATCTCGTATCCAAGCTGGAAGCAACTCACAAAGAAATCCAAGAAGTCAAGGCTGGGATAGTTGTATCGCCAAAGGCCATAGAGGACCAGACGGCGAAGCTGAAGGCATCGGCTAAGTACTTGGCAACCCTGAGCAAATCCTTAAAACCGATTCCAGGGTCGATGGCCGATGACGCCCAAGCCATAGAAGACATTGATCAAATCCGTCGTAGGGCCATTGCAGCTATTGAAAACTTCATAGGGCGATGTAATATATTTTGTGTCCTTCTTGTAAACTGATAACCTTTTGCCTTGACTAACATAAATCTCATCGGCCAATCAGCCGAATCTGATCTAAACAAATATGAAGAAATCCAAACTCAGGTAAATCATATATTGCATCGGCCAATCAGCTAAACTTAACGTAAACAGACCTGAAATAGCCCAAGCTTGAAAAAGTTTTTTAAAGTCCATAAACTTAAACCAGTTTTGATAAACTTGAAGAATTTTGTTATTTTGTGCCTGTATATATAGATGCCCCCCAAATTTTGGAAGATGAGGGCTCATGTTGTAAAATTTGAACTAAGGGCGATAATGCATATCGGCCATCTAAAGACGATGTATACCACATCGGCTATTATCATAAATCGGCTGGCGGGCCGATCATGAATCAATCCAGACGCTAGGATAATATTTCTTTAAGTACTTGCCATTAAGAGCTCGTCCATAAATTTCACCATCTAGCCCCTTGAGCAAATAAGCATTGTGAGGAACACATCGATGAATTTGGAAAGGATCTTCCCAATTAGGTGACCACTTGCCGAATTTATTATCTCTGGAACCAATCGGCAATATCAACTTCCAAACCAGATCCCCTTCTTCAAATGACTTGGCAACAACTTTTTTGTTATAATGACGAGTCACTCTATCTTTATCTCGTTTGATTTTCTCCAAGGCCCGCAACCAGACGTGTGCCAAATCATCCAACTCATCGACCATAAGATTGCGGTATTCATCGGCTGTCAAGTCGTCTTACAAAGCAATCCTTCTTGAGCCGATGTTGGTTTCCCATGGCAGCACAGCTTCATGTCCATAAACCAGCTGATATGGAGGCACTTGAATCGCACCATGACAGGTCATCCGATACGCCCAAAGGGAATCGGCCAGCGTCGTATGTCATTGCTTCGGCTGTTCGTCGATTTTTCTCTTGATCAACTTGATTAAAGTCTTATTAGAAGCTTCTGCCTGCCCATTAGCTTGCGCGTAATACAGAGAAGAATTCAACAATTTAATGCCCATACTGTCGGCAAACTGGACGAACTCATCGGACACGAAGATTGATCCTTGATCGGTAGTCAGCGTCTGTGGTAATCCAAACCGATATATGATATGCTCCTTGACAAACTGAATCGCATCCTTGGAATCAACCTTCTTGAGAGGAATAGCCTCAACCCACTTGGTGAAGTAATCTGTAGCCACCAAAATATATTTGTGCCCTTTGCTTGATGGTGGATTGATCTGTCCGATCATGTCTATACCCCACCCTCGAAACGGCCACGGCTTTATGATTGGATGCATAGCCAACGCCGGTGCTCTCTGAATTGCTCCAAACTTTTGACAATCTTGACATCCTTTATAGTACTTGAAACAATCCTCAAGCATTGTCGGCCAAAAATATTCGACGCGCTTCAAAATCCATCTCATTTTATGGGCCGATTGATGGGTTCCATAGATCCCCTCATGTACCTCGCTCATCACAACTTTGGCCTCCTCAGGACCTAGGCACTTGAGCAAGACACCATCAATCGTCCGATGGTATAAGTCATCATCTAACAGGACATACTGCAACACTTTGTATTTCATCTTCCGTGACGCCGACTGGGAAGGATTTTTCAAATAATCAATGATAGCAAATCTCTAGTCGTCGGCGTCCACGGCAGCGATTTGAATCTGAATGTCCTTAGCCATCGGCCTATATCCCGATGCCCCCTGAGCTAGATCATTGGCCTCGAAGTTCTGCTTCCTGGGTATATGCCTCATCGTCACAATCTTGAAAGTTCATAACAACTTCTTGCATTCCTCATTGTAAACTCTGAGAATGTCGTTCTTGCATTCATACTCGCCAGAAAGTTGATTAATGACCAGCTATGAATCACCAATGATTTCTACGGAATCGGCCTCGACCTCCTGTAATAACTGCAAACCTTTAAGCACCGCTTCATACTCTGCTTGATTGTTAGTATAATAAGGTTTGATGGTGAAAGCAAACTCAAAGCTTGCCCCCCGAGGGGATATGATGACTAGGCCAATACCGCATCCATGTCTGCAAACAAATCCATCAAAATACAGCGTCTATGGCACAATATCTGCATATGCAACTGCATCATTTTTGTGTTGAACAATGAAATCGGCCAGGGCTTGTCCTTTGATTGCTTTGGCCGATTCATATCTGAGGTCAAACTCTGTTAAAGCAAAAATCCACTTCTCAATTTTTCCTTTTAAAACGAGGGCCGATAGCATGTATTTCATCACATCGGCCTTACTTACCACAATGCACTCGTTGGAAAGTAAATAATGCCTCAACTTAGTACATAAAAAATACAAGCATAGACATAACTTCTCCACCGGTGTGTACCTTGTCTCGGCATCTAACAACCTCCTACTGAGATAAAAGATAGCTCTTTCCTTGCCATCAATGTCTTGAACCAAGATTGAGCCAATGGATTTCTCATTGGCCGATAGGTACAGCCTGAATGGAACCCCTTTTCGTGGAAGGATTAGAACTGGGGGAGAACTTAAATATTCCTTAATATCGTCCAGCGCTTTCTATTGCTTATCACCCCATACGAACTCCTGATCGACCTTTATCTTCAACAACGGAGTGAATGGCTCTATCCTGCCTGATAGGTTTGATATGAAGCACCGGACGAAATTGATCTTCCCGAGCAGAGATTGTAACTTGGTCTTGTTTGTCGAAGGCTTGATATTTTTTATAGCATCAATGTTCTTCTGCGTAATTTCAATTCCTCTCTCATGGACCAAGAAACCCAGAAACTGACCGGCCGATACGCCAAAGGCACACTTGTTAGGGTTCATCTTTAAACCATATTTCCTTGCTCTTTCTAGTACCTTGCGTAAATCGGCCAAGTGCATATCATACTCCTTGGACTTAACGACGGCATCATCAATGTAAACCTCGATCAGCGAACCGATAAGATCATGAAAAATGTAATTCATAGCCCTTTGATAAGTAGCTCCAGCGTTTTTTAAACTGAAGGTCATGACAACCCACTTATATAGGCTGATTGCCCCCGGACACCGGAAGGCTGTCTTGTGAATATCTTCCTCGGCCATGAATATCTGGTTGTAGCCTGCGTTCCCATCCATGAAACTGATAATTTTGTATCCAGACGCGGCATCTACCAGCAAATCGGCCAACGGCATAGGGTACTCATCTTTTGCCGTAGCTTTATTCAAGTCTCTGAAATCGATACATACCCTAAGTTTGCCGTTTTTCTTTAACACCGAAACTATATTGGAAACCCACTCCGCATATCGGCAGGGTCTAATGAAATTAGCGTCGTAAAGTCTAGTAATCTCTGCTTTGATAGCTTCATGCATATCGGCCTTAAATCTCCTAGGAGCTTGCTTAAACGGCCGATAGCCTGGTTTGATAGGTAACCGATGTTCTACGATCGATCGGCTTAACCCTGGCATCTCATGATATTCCCATGCAAAACAGTCCATGAATTCTTTCAAAAGGTTTATCAAATTATTTTTATATTCTCTTGGTAGGTTAGCACTTACATACGTCGGCCTAGGCCTATCACCTGTTCCTATATCAACTTCTTCGAGCTGATTGGCCGACGTAAAGCCTTGTCCCAATTTTCCGTCTAGCTCATCCACCGCATCGTCTGTGTAGGGGCTAGCTTGCTTATCTTGGGCAGTGGATGGTTCATCTTTGTTAAAGTAACTGCTTGTCTTGATCTTCAATCGTCTCGATATCACAATCAGTCACTTTGAGGAAATTGGCATCCCAAACTCATCCGGATAAGCAGTCGATTCCCTCCATCTCCCAAACTACGAGATCGGCATTGGCCACGTGTACTGACCGATCGGCCTACACGATCTCGACCTGGTCTCCTTGCCATTGTATAAGGCATTGGTGCATTGTTGAAGGGACGCAACAATTTGCATGGATCCAATCTCGTCCCAACAACAGGCTGTAGGAACCCTTTTCATCGAAGACGAAGAAGGTGGTGGGTATCGTCTTGTTGCCCACGGTGAGCTCCATGTTTAGCACCCCCTTCGCCTCGGATGCGTTGCCACCAAAGTCTTTCAGCACCATGTTGGTCTTGATGAGGTCCTCCGGTACTTTTCCAAGCTTCCGGAAGGTTGTATACGGCATTAAATTCACTGCCGCGCCGCCATCGACCAGCATCTTCGTCATCGGCCGCCCGTTGATGAATCCCTTGATATATAACGGCCGTAGGTGCCTGTGGCTGCTGTCAGCCGGCTTGTCGAATATAGCCTGGTCCGGTGACAACTATAGTCGAGCCGAGGACTGTTCATCATCGGCTATTGCTTCATCGGCCGTCTGCACGTTGTATTCTGTTGGCAATATGAAAACCATATTAACAAAAGCCGATGCTACACCTTTACCTTTGGCGGACGCAGGAGCTCGAGCTGTCTTGGAGGTGCCCTCATCGGCCTTGACCACCGTAGATTTTATCCTCCACTCTTTTTTAGTTCTGGTAGGCCGATGGGCTATTGTCGCTTGCTGCTCCTGGACCTGCTCCTTCTTCCTCAGCCTCTGTACCCGTTGTTTTTGGGTCTTGGTAAACACGTCGCTTGGACACCACTGAGGATTCTAGGGTTGACCGTCGTCTTTGTCGTGACGATCTTGGCGCATCGGCCCTAGCCTTTCGTGCACAGATTTTCTTTGCTTGGCTGGCCGATGCGCTTGCCGGCTTGAACTGCCCTAACGAGAGTCTTCCGTGTCATTGCAGGCAGGGCACTCCTGGATGGATGGCAACCTCATTCCCTCATTCCAACAAAACCGGAAAAACTCGCACTCCCAATGCGGGTCATAGGAGTTGTCTTGATCGGTGTAGTCTTGTGCTTGTTCTTGCTGCCGCCGCTGGTATTTCCTGATCAGGCCCTCCGAGGTCTGATAAAGTCGCTTGCCGGTCCAATGGCCACTGCCGTCGGCCCTGTCTATCCGCACCATGTTGACTGGGAACGGGTGCCTTTCTATTTTCATCAGCCGCTTGGCATCGTCGATCTTAATCCTGCCTTGCTCGATGGCTGATTGGATCTGTTGTCGGAAGATCTTGCATTCATTAGTATGATGGGAATAGGTGTTGTGCCACTTGCAATATCTCCTCTTCTTGATTTCTTCGGCCGATGGAAGTATATGACCTACTAGCAGCTGGATCTGCTTTTCTTGCAGGAGTACGTCAAAAATTTTGTCGGCCTTATTGATGTCAAAGTCGTATTTGTCCTCCTTATCGCCTTTCTTGGCCCACTGGCATGTTGTTGGCTTCTTCATCCGGGCCTATTCGGCTAGATTGACGTCGACGTCTTCTTCGTCATCTTCGTCGGAGGTGTACTGATAAATTGTATTAATTTTCTTTGCGAACTTCTTCGCCTCCTGGAATCGTTGCTCGTGGGCCGATACCCGTTGTGCTAGCTGAGCTAGGCTTTCAAATTCCTGAGAAGAGAATCTCTCTCGTATCGGCCCTAATAATTCTTGGAACGCCAGATCGGCTAGTTGAGAATCGGTCAGGCTGAGGCTGTAACACCTGTTCCTTATGTCCTTGAATCTTTGAATGTACTCTGGGACTGGTTCATCAACACGTTGCCTGATGGCGGTGAGATCAGACAGTTTCATCTCTTGTACACCATTGTAGAAATATCTGTGAAATGGTTTCTCAAGATCTATCTATCCTCTGATGGAATTGCAAGGTAAAGAGGAGAACCATGTAAATACAGACCCTGACAAGGACAGAGGGAAAAACCTAACCCTCAACGTCTCTATGGCCGATGCCTCTCCACACTGTGCTAGGAATCGGCTCACGTGCTCGTATGTCGAGACGTTGTCCTGCCCTGAAAACTTGGAGAAATCCGGGATTTTGTATCGGCTTGGCAGTGGTACTCTGTCAAACTCCTCGGGGTACGGATGCCGATACACTGTAGAGTTCTCCTTGGGCTTCAAGCCAAACTGATCTCGCATCACCTCGGCTATCATATCGGCCCAATATCCTGCGGGCTGATGTGGGAAGTCCTGGTGGTAGGATTGCTGCAGGCCCTCTGCCCGATATTGCTTGGGAGAGTACGGTTGGAAGTGATGATTTAAGTTTTGCGCATCATACTGCCCTGCAGCATACTGTTGGTAGCCTTGCGGCACGTTGTAAGCAGTCTGTGGTGGAGGGTTACCGAACACAGGGGCTTGAGGTTGTCCGGCCGATGGCGGGTTTACTGGAATCTGCTGCATCGGCTCGACCACCGGTTGTTTCCCCTTCGTCCACTATGCAAATTGCTCCTCCGTGATGTGCTGGGGACTTCCTCCCGCTTGCTTGGCCTGGACCAGTGGCATGATTGGCACTGGCTGAGCCGATGGAGGCGGGATCGGCACCATCGACTGTGGAGTTGAACTCAGATCGGTCCTCAGGGTCCGATAAGCTGGGAACTTGTTTTCAGGCAAGAAAATCGGCCCCTGAGGTTTGTACTGGTGAATTGAGCCATCTAAGATTAACTTGACCGTGTTAGTCAAGGTGTTCATTGGAATCCCCGACTGGTTGACTAGCACAGAGTGGACTGCGGAGTCGATGCAGTCTTGCAACGTCGGCGTGGCGTTTTCTTCAGTTTTTACGGCATGGTCGTGGGCTGCCGCCGACATGCTGGCTCCATCTCCAGGGCTCGGCAATACCATCTTAGTTTTTTGAATGAGAGTGCCTTGCCGAGTCCTAGAATACGTTTGCAGGTACATATTCCGGAACTGCTCGACCAGCTTGTCCATTTCAGCTGTTTGCTCCTCGTTGAGCTGGTCGGCGGTCACGGTGACGACGTTCTCCTCGGAGATCTCACCCTGCTTCGACATGTTGCAGTGATCTTGTTGATGTTGTAAAGCTTGTGTTCTTGAGGTCCCACCAGGCGTGCCAAAAGCGTGTTGGCGCATAATTTCGACCCGCCTTGCAACCAAACGGGTTCCACGTTTCCACGGTGGCCTGGGAGGTTTGCTTTACTCCAGTGCAGGTCCAAAGGCTTGCCTAGTCTTTTATAGAGCGTGCCAGTTGATTTGATATGCAATCAACAAGACAAACAAGTAAACCATGTTAGAAAACAATGGCCGATCGGTCGATAGGCCGTCGCCGCATTGTCATGGCCCTAGCCGATAGGGCAAAGCTGTATCAGCTTACTCGTGATAGAAAAAGATTGAAGCATAAATTTGGTCTTATCGGCCTTCATTAACATGTTGATGTCAATTACTGGCATCGGCCGATAAGATGTAACAAGGATAACTACACTAGCTAATACTCTAGTGCAAATCTATATGAACCAATCAACCAATATAAATATGTCAATCACAGATAAACCCTAAAGAGTAATCTACAACCGATGCATCTATATTCATCAATCTATTCATGTAGATGGCAGATACACATGAAAACATTATGATAAACATGCATATCAGGCAAGACTGGCTGAAACCCCAGTGCTATCCTTAATTACAATCGAAAGCAGGTTTTGTGCTAGATCTCAAAACAGGACTAAGGTCGATAGCAACTCAAAGTGTGAATTGAAACTTAACACAAAGAAAATAAAGCCGCCGATTGCTTTTGGGGATGATAGATGCATTGAATGATTTAGTCAAGCGTAATAATTAAACTGCCGTCGGCAACAAACCCTAAAACGAGTAAATCGCTGGCGAAGCGTAATTAAGACACTTGTCAAAATCATCCAAAACATGATAAACGATGATCACATCATCGAGGCTTAGCGTGTCTAAAGCGACACGCTAGCCCCGACGATGCAGATCGTCGGGCACGAGTTCTTACCTCTGCTCCGGGAAAGCAAGAACTCGTCGGAGATGACCTCTTACGAGAGTTGGCGATGCGCCGAAGTAGATTAAAACAAACTGGTTGTTGTATTAGATTGTGAGAGAGAGCTTCTATGTACAAACTACCGGGATATTTATACCCGAGATTACAACAGGGTCCATGTAGGACACGATCTTATCTCTAACAAACAAACAAGTCTTTACGGCAGACCCTTGCCACAGATTAGATCTAAACCTAGTTGATTTACAAGATACAATTGACTAAAACCGAGCCTTCTCTCTATTTGACAACTTCCTTGAAGCTTATCTCGAGCCCAAACCAAGCCCACGCTGACTCTGTCAACTTCCAGCCTCTATCGGCCAATCGACCATATTGAATCCGTATCGGCCGGTACACTCTTCCTATGAGCGCTTCTCCCAGTCCGATACGTTCACCGAGTCCGATACGATGCTTGGTCCGACTCCAACTTAATCCTTCCTCTCTGCTTCAGTTTCCCCTTTCCTCTCCGGGTCGATTACGAAAATCTGCTGTTAACAGTTGGTGAGGTGGTCGAGGAAGGCCTGGCCATGGAAGAGGATCCACTCGGAATACAGTGGGTCGGGATCGGGCAAGGGGTGGCTCGGTGGAGGGATCCAGTACGGCGTACGTACCTTCTCCTCGTCGTCCTCCACGATCTGCGATTCAATTTGGGGTGGACGAAGGGGGTGCTCCGTCGGTTGGAGAGCCATGGAAAAGAAGGCCGATTGACTTCGCCAACAGGACGGAGTCTTCCGATGTGCTTGTCCCCGGTCGTCGGCGGCGGCGGCGGCGGAAACACAAACCCTAACAACGATCGAGAAAAGAAGATTTCCCAGGAAATAAACTCACGAAATTCACTGATAGAGTATAGAGGCGCCGCGCACACGAATTTTTTTAGAAATAATATGAATTTAATGGAAAATCGCAAAAGTAGTGGGCTTTTGCAGAAAATCGCAAATATATGGGCCTGCCGACCCACGGAGGTTCGACAGGACCCAATCGAACGGCGGAGCAATAACAGGCCAGACCGATCGAACGGCCGAGTCTCGACTAGGCCCAGTTGAACAGCGGAAGTTCGACAGGCCGGGTAGCCGACCCAGTCGAACGGCGGCTGTTTGACAGGCCGGGCAGCCGGCCCAGTCGAACAACGGCCGTTCGACAGGCCTGGCCTGCCGGTCGATTTTGTTTTGTTAAGTATTGTTTTTTAGTTATTAATTAATATTAATTTGTTAAGAGTTGTTTTTAACTTTGTAGAAATTAATTAATGACATATTTGTTTAGAAATGATTAATTAAAATTTGTAAGTTGTTTTCATAATTAAGTTTGTAAGTAGTTGTTGTAAATATAATTTTGTTATAATTGAATAATACTCATTTTTAATTGATTGTTTGGAGAAACACATCGGATATATAATTTATTAATTTTAGATATATCCATTTTTAATATTGTAATTTATAGAACATTTTTTTCAAATTTGGTAAGAATTGTATTTAAGTTGTTAGTAATTAATTAATGACAGAATTGTTTATAGTTGATTAATTATAATTTTTAACTTGTTACTATAATTAAGTCTTTAAGTAGGTTTTATAATTATAATTTATTATAATTGATTAATACACATTTGTAATTGAATATTTGGAGAAACATATCGGAGTTATAATTTAATAATTTTATATATATCCATTTGTAATTTATGAATTTACAGAACCTTATTTTGCTTATCGGTTATTTTAGGAAATTCGGAAAATCACTTTCAGATAGGGCCGAAAATTTGCAAAAGCGAAAATTGGTTCTGTCTATTTCGGAAATTCGGAAAATCGTTTTCGGACGACTCAAAAAATTTGAAATTCATAGAACATGTTTTTAGAAACCGAGAAGAAGCATTTTTTTAGAATTGATGTTGAGCGCATCCATGACCGTACCGAAACAAGGAGAAGTTGTAGTACAATTTAAACATGATACATCTGGTTCCATTGCGGTTACATAGATAAGATTAGATTCGAACTAGAAGGAAGGTAGTGCAAGAGTTGAACACGACGACGATATAGTAATGGGACAACGAAACATGACATCACATATTTGACTAACGTAAGTTGTCCGATAGTAGCTAACCCCTACGTGAGGATCCCTCTCCCCTCTCAAACTGCTTTTTAGTAAACCTATATTGCTCTGGCAATTCAAGCTGCACCACACGGGAAGTTGGATCACTTAGAACCTTTTTGGTGTCTATCCATTCTTTGTATTGACATCTTTTTGGCGGTTCCTGCGAGAAATGAATAGACGTGAAGCGAACAAAGTTACTGAATGTTGTGACAAAATAAGGATTCATGATAATGAAAATATTTTCACCATGAAATCATCGTCTGTAATATTTGGGCAAATAAAGAACCTCTGACCCAAAGTTCTTGGCTTGGTGGAACGGAGAACCTGGCAACGATCACCGCATCTGCATTTTGGACGGGCTTCCCATGAAGGGAGTGCCATCGTTAGGACCCGCCAGTCGCACTGTTCTTCACGACATTGTTGTTCGTAAGCTGCTTTGAACGCCAAGTATTTCTCAGTACTTTCTGATGCGAAATACCAGCGTCCTTCTTGTTCACAAGTGGTTAGGTCGAGAACGGGATTTTCTGTATCGACCCACTCGATGTATCCACAAGACGTAGCGCGGGCCTGACGAATAGATTTTAATGAAGAATAAACAATCGCTCATGCAAACTGAATAAGCATATGCAGAGAATGAAATACCTCACAGTCATAGTTAGGGCACCTAAAGAAACGCCTTCCTCGAGTGTCTTGATTCCTCGAACCCATTAGTTGGCATCGGTCACCGCAAAGGCAGAGAGGCCGCTCGCACCAAGGTGGGAATAGCCATACAAGTGGATCGCTACGCCAGTTGGGATCCTCAAGGTCCCGGCGTCAAGACATTGCCGAAAGCTGGTGCGATGAAGGGCTGTGGTAGCGCTTGTTGCCTACACAGATGAAGAAATTATGTGCTGCATCGCTCATTATGGGGACTTATGTAGGCACCAAAATCGCAGTGATAATGTTTACATGTGTACATCATGGGCCACGATGTGTCCGCCCTTTTAGAGTGCTGGATAGAGCCGAAAGCTAGATTGGACGTATGACTTAATGAGAGCAAATTTTCTTCACCGTATGTGACAACACTAGCACGCGTGAATTGGAATTACTTTATCTTACAAAGCAACGCCGAAAGTTGATCGTGACAAGTCGAACTGACAGTGTGTCCGTGCAATGTGGTATACTGTGCGATGTCATGGACCGGACACCCAAGCACCGAAAGTTTGTTGTTGTATGCATAAGTAGTTGTGACATGTACTCGTGCATGCGCCAAAAGTATATGTCATAAAATTATTCATACATATAATATGACATAAGTAGTAAATGCAGAAAAAATTAATCCAGCAAATAAGGTGGTGTTTGAAAGTCCTGAAGATAAAGATAAAGATGAATATAAAGTGTTTCACGCAAAACGAGGTGACAATAACGTGCGATTAATTGAGTTTTAATTATTACAAACTTGAAAAATGGATTAATCTAACATTTTAGAGCAACTTTCATATTAAAAATTTTCGCACGAAACGCACCGTTTGGGAGTTTGAAAAGCGTGCCACGAAAGTTTATTTTTTATCTTCACTGTTTTAGAAGATTAGAACGCAGCCTAAATAACACTACAGCCTCAAGAATGGCCCCCTCTCGCACGCTTACTAGGCCCTCCCTTCTTACGTTGTCTGATCTGCTCTGTGGGATAGGTCAAATTATCAGGTGGGTGCCTATGTCGTGCCGGCTGCTGTGGATTGGCATCCTCTGGCTGCACGGACTCCCCCTGCTGCGTAGGCTGCGTGACCGGAGGAGCACCGTACCAGTAGTCTATGCCACCTTGCGCATCGGGTGCATTCATCGCAAAGAAATCGTCCACGAACTGTGTTCGAGGAGAGACAGCAGGAACTGCAGAATGCCCTTGGGAAAACCCGTAGTCGTAACCTATTGCAAAATAGAGGCGATGCCAAACTATAATAGTTAGTAACTACGCATAAAAATTAAGCGAACAATGATGCTAGTCTTGGTTGTAAACAATACTTACTTATGTGCTGTGTGTACCCGGACTCCGGTGCGCGCGAAGTACAGTAGAGTCCCCAACCCGGTGTGGGCGCCAGGTTGTCACCTGTCGGCTGGTAGGGAAAGTCTGGCTCCTGATAAGCTGCCTGCGTATCGTACACCTGCTGTGGCTGTTTACGTTGCGGAGGTTACGAAATGGTATGAAATGAATGTTGAGTACGATATGAACTGGATGTTAAGCAAGACAAACGTGTCGTACCTGAGGCCGCGGTGGTGGCATACTCGATGCCGGAACCCCAAAGTCAGACGATCTCCCTGGGCGAACAGGGGCCGGCGTCTCCTGAAGCGAAGGCCGAGCGTGCGATGGACCGGCGTCGTCGTAGTGGCGACGTGAAGTAGAGGAGCGGAACTGGTCCACACTAGAGCGTCGTGGTAGTGGTGGCGATCCTTCCCGCCTGGTGGGCTGCACAACATCAGCCGCGCTGCGACGGGAGATACGACGAAGTAGCAACGCAGCCCGCGAACGGAAACTGCGAAGGACGGACGCCACGTCGTCCTGCCTGACGTGCTGAGGCCTCGTCTCTAGTCTCTGTAGCAACGTTTTGGACTCAGTGTGAACCTGTTCCACAAACTCGGCCTATTGAACGAATAGGGAAGGGCGTTAGAACAATTGAACCTCTGTGCACCACATTTAATGATAATCAATGAAAGCAACGACATACCATTGAGTTATACGCAGCTTGAGGTTGTGGGGCAAACATGTCCGTGATCGACGCCTGGTGAGGGATAGACATATCCCCTTGTGGCGGGAAACACCTCCAGCGCGTAACACTACGGTACCAACGAAGGTACTGTCCGTACGAAGCTCCGTCGTCTGGAGGTGTTTGGAGAACCAAGTGCTCCGCCGCATGTTCCCACTTCTCAATCGTTGGCGCGATCGTCCGAACAATGGTCCCCTCGTGGGACAGACCGAGCCCCTTCCGAGAGTACCTGCGTAGGACGTACTGATAACGTAAGAAACATTTACAATGGGGTAAAACACACTACTTGAAATTAACATTGTCGGACGTGTACTTACTTGTGGAGGTGTTAACGACGAAATTTGGTAAATAATGCATTGGATTCAGAGTTAAAGCCAAAGCCGATTGGATGAGATAAGCGATTACAGAAAACGGAGTATGAATCGGCTGCAAGCCAAATCGGCTACGGTGTGCATCGGCTGAAACAGAATCGGACAAGGATAGCCGATGTAGCCGATTCCGATAGGGAGATGGCAGGATCATTGTCGGGTTCGGTTGGTGTGCTTCATGAGGATTGCCACGTGCGGATTGAGTCCGAAGAAGGCAATTGTATCTATTAATTAGAATATTTGTTAGTTTCCTTTTATCTTTAGGAAAGTGTGTTTAGTGTCCCTTAAGGACTTTATGTTTTTCTTTTATCTTTACGAAAGTTTCTTTCTTGTCCTACAAGGACTAGTATCTTCCCATGGGTATAAATATGTACACCCGGGGTTATTGTAATCTATCAACTCTCGATCAATACAATTCGGCGCATCGCCACCTTTTACTCTATTACGGTTTGTTTATCAACCGGCGGAATTTGGCACCTGACGCGGGGCTGCATCGGCTGTCGATCTCCGGCGAAGGGGTAAGTCCAATGTTCCGTCGGTTCAGGCAATTGTATCATCTACGTCGGCGTCGTTCAAGGCTGCATCAGTACATTCGACCTCTTGGATTGCTCTGGTTTGGATAATATATTTGCCTGGCTATTTATCATATGTCTTATGTTAATCTAGTATTAGCATCTCGATTTAGTTTTATCGGCTGCTTCTCATTTTAGGGTTTCTGCCGGTATCGGCTAAATCGTTTTGCTAGATTAGATTAGCCTAGGCATCTACCACCCTGAAAATCAGTCAAGGGCTTGATCATCTAGATACTGTGTTTCTTTACATACTTAGTGCTGCATCAGTTGAGTTTGACCTACTAAGTCGTGCTTAGAACCATGAATCTCTAGCCTGCTTTTTGATTGCCGATAAGGGTTGCATCGGGGGTTCAGCCGATGAGTTATCTGGACGTTGCATCGGCTTATAAGGATTGCATATAAGTTGAATTTAGCCGATGACAATAAAGGTTTCACTATTTAATCTAATCTTGTGGATTTTATGGCATTGGATCTATGTTAGATTCACTTCATCGGCTATGCTATGAATATATATAATCTCTCTCTTGAGGTGTTTTTAGACATAAATGATTTATACTGTCTCGGCGCCCTGTCCGATCTATCCCAATCACTTAGTTTAAATATATTTTGAGATTTAGATTATGTATCATTGATATCTACAGCCGATCGAGTACATCTAACTTTCGTTTCACTTTATCGAGTCATTGCCGATCTATTGCATGTTACATCAGCCGATTGGTTTCTACTGGATCATATTATTGCTATATTATCATCAGCCGATTGTCTCTTTGTCATCATTTACATCACGTGTCAGAATCTACATTGAGCACATAGCCGTTAGCTCAAAACCCTATCGCTATCGGTTGTTATCAGGATCGGCTGGAAGTACTATATCGGCTATGTTGGCCGATCAATTGTTTTATCTGTCGTTTGTATATCTTGTCAGTTGCAGGATCAAACTGACTGGCACGCCCGCATCTCACCAAGATTTGGACCTGCACTGGAGCTAAGCAGATCTCCCAGGCCAGTGTGTGTTTTTTGCATCAACAGGAGGCTAACAGCTAAAGAGCGTCCACCTCTCGGAGGGTAGTCTTGGTACATGCTGAGCTGTTTAAGAACCCTCTGCACGTGGTACAGCTCGACGTGCACGTCCAGCACGAGGTGACAAGTGGTCCTCTAGAGCTCTACGTCGCATGCGCAGAGCTGCGCAAGACCGTTCGGTGCCCGCTCGATGACATCGTGATGCGTGTACGGGGTCCAGCGAACACGGTCGGGTGTAAGCTAATCGAAGTCCGCCACGAACTATGTGTACACGCGACGTGTCGTTCCGCTCACCCACCTCGGCTGCAAAAGCAAAAAATATATGATTAGTGCCCGTAAATGGAGATAATGCGCAGAATAAGAGAGTGCTATGAAAAATGCCTTGCAATGTACAATTTACCTCGCGGTGTGTCCACAGCGATCCCATGGTGGGACGATCGTCGATGTCTTCAAGTCCAGACTTGTACATCTCATCGACGCCGTAGCTTGCGTATGACCGTAGCTGTGGCCTCCCAATGTCAAAGCGCTCATGCGCCCATAACATTAGAAGCAGAGGGCATCCTGTCAGAGAACTTGCCTTGCTGTTCCTGGTGCAAACATCGCAGAGACCGGCGTACGTCGCCACAAGAACAGCCAACCCCCAACTGTACTGCGGAATCTCCTCAACAGGTAGCTCGGCGATCTGCTCAGCATAGTGGATGAAGTGCTTGTCCACGAAGTCAGCGTGAGTCCCCGTGAACATCACCCACCCAAACAACCACAGTAGATACGCGACTAAGTGTCGGCGCACTACCCAGTCCTCCTGGTCCACTAGGAACACCTCCTGGTGGAACTGGTGCAACCAACTCCTCGTGGGCCCATGCCCATCTATGAGATCCTCCAGCGGAGCAGCCACCACTCCACCAAAACTGGCCAACAGATCATCCGCCCATCCAGCATGGACCTGTGTCGGGCCAACTGCTGCACCTGCTATTGGTAGGCCCAACAAAAAAGACACATCCTCCAGAGTAGGTACCATCTCTCCAACTGTCAGGTGAAAGGTGTGTGTCTCGGGCCTCCATCTATCCACCAAAGCACTAAGCAAGGCCGCATCAATGTTGATACGGGGTGACCTTCCACGTGAAGGCTCAACCAAGCGTGCGAAGGTCAACAACCCAGCGGCTCTCAACCTGTTACATGTCAAAAATAAATAATTAGCAATGCGAGAAAATTTAAATGACAGCACGAGGTGACAAATGGTTTTTCACATGCCTTGGAACCCAACGAGGATCGATACGCCAATACTGATCCGGTCCCCGCATTTTCAGCACGTTGCAGAGTGTCCCCTAACTAAGTCGTCTCAATCGGTGATGTTTATCAATCACCTCGTCGATCAGCGATACGTCATCCCTGGCAGCCATATCTACAAAATGCAGGAATATCAGTGTCGTGAGCATTAGAAATGAATTAAAAAATAACGAAATGAGCGTGAACAATTATGCAAAGCGAAATTTTAATAGCATAAGTTAAATACTGATAAAATGAAGTGAACACACTGCGGTGCTGGTAAATATAAATATTACAATCCAGAAACATGAAAAATACTAACGAGTTGAAGTGAACACACTCTAGGACTGGTAAATATAAATATTACAAGACGAATAACTATGGATTATTTCTCGAAGTCGACCGCCGCCCTGGAACACGCCGAATATCGCCACCTTCTGGATCTTTGCCTACATTGTACATACTGCAATCTTTACGGCTATGGTCTCCGGCACATACAATGCAAGCCTTTGGACGCCGTGAACGGGTGTTCGTTTCAGCTTCATCCATGTGGTTCTTGATTCGACGGGTCTTTCGACGCCCCTTCGTTCCAACTAGCAAATTTGAGTCAGGGACCCAATTGGCTTCCCCTGGGGGTGGGCGAGTGAACTCACATACCGCACCCCAACCACGCAATTCACCGCACCAGGTTGCCTCCCATGCTTCCTTACTAAAGTAAGGCGAGACGAATATATTCGCATCGACACCACCTTTAGCGGATGCGGCAAGAACATGAGAGCATGGCAGATGTTGAAGGAAAGGCTTGTTGCAGTTGCATTTGCAAGCATGATAGTCTGGCCACAACGTGCACTCCAATGTGATGTCCATACTCCTAATACCGACACCACTCTTGTCACGCAGACGTACCTCAAACAACAACTCCCTATTCCCAGCAGGCCAGACCCTGTGCATTCCGTCCTTCTTGCTTTTCTCCTCCATGTACTGTGTGATAGCGGGGCTATACCTTACATTAGGATTGGCAAGGTTAAGACTAGCCATGGCGTATCTTTTACAAAGATACTTCTGTGTACCCCTTGTGATGCCCTCCAGGATAGCAACAAGTGGTAAAGGACGTGTATTTTTCATCACCCAGTTGTACACTTCAGCAAGATTTGTTGTCATCACACCATACCGTGAACCATTGGTATCATACAACAAGGACCACTTTTCCCTTGGCTCATGCTCTATCCAGTCAGTAAAGCACTTCGTAGCCCTTCCCCGCTTCCTACATCGAGTAACAGATGGTGATTCGTTTGGAACGGGTTCCAGGCCTTCCGGCTCCTCTTGTCGGGCAAGAACGGGTTTTTTCCGAACCTCTTGCATGTGAGTAGTGGTTAGCCGATCCAACTGTTCCCATATGGCGTCGAACTTTCTTTGCTGATTCTGCTTGCACAATTTTTTGAACAGGTCCATTAACCTCTTACTCCTGAATTGTCTATAAAAATTTGCCCTGAGATGTCGCATACACCATCTGCTATGCAAATCTAGCCAGGAAACCTCCTCTGTTACATCTTCCTTTAACTGCTGCACCGCTGATAGAATGCCGGCATGGCGGTCATGTAGAACACACACATTTGGTCTGTTTTGAACAACACACCTTTTAATGTGACGCAGGAACCATAGCCAACTCGATGTGTTCTCGCTTTCAACAAAAGCAAAGGCAACGGGGACGACATGGCTATCAGCGTCGACTCCGATTGCGGTTAAAATTGTTCCCCTATACTTGTCTGTCATAAAAGTACCATCTACACACAACAACGGAATGCAATTTCGGAAGGCCTCTATCATGCACCCAAATGACCAAAATGCACGACGAAGGACGTTTTTCCCATTGTCATTAACCTCATCGAGAATAGCCATATGTGTGCCTGGGTTTCTGGCCTGCAACACCTCCAATAGTGGGGGAAGGTTGTGGTATGAATCTTCGTAAGTTCCAAATCTCATCTCCAGTGCTTTCTGCTTACCCCTCCAAGCCTTGTCGTACGATATCTCATACCCGTACTCTTTCTCCACGTCATGCATTATTGTGAACGGCGACAAAGAGGTTTTTTTAACAATCTTCGAGTACACCATTTGTGCCACGAATGCAGCCGTCATGTTCCTGTGTACCAAAGGAGTATTGTCCAACAAATATGCTCCTCAACCCTTGAAGCTACCCATAAGTTGTCATGTTGTGGCTTGTAACCATGCACTCTCCAAGGGCATCCGGGCTTTGTGCACTTCACGTCATACGTCGTTCGATTTGAAACCTTCACCCTAAACTCCCGCTTCTGCAGAAAAGCCCACCTCTTCACCGCGTCTTGTAGGTGCCCTTTGTCGTGAAACATCTGTCCAACTTGCACCTTCTCTCTATCATATCGCCAGTGGGCATCTAAACCATCGTTAACCCCTAGACGGCTCATGGATATGGTCGTCTAATCTTCAGGTACGTTGGTTTCCTCATCCCACTGTGTTGTATCTTGCCCTTGCACCACGAACGAAATATATTCCTCGTTCTCCAGTTCCATCTCTTCCACTACCACATCGTTCTCCTCCGCTGCATCAATAGCCAAAGGTGAGTCCGGCTCATCGTCATCCAATTCGTTAACCGGACAATTGCCACCGGGCACAATTACATCTGCAGTAGCCTCCTCCTCTACTGCTTCCTCTTCATCACTCCTGCAAATATTAGCCTCTTCCACGATATGCGCTTGTTCCACCTCCGTGCGGCTGCTCTCGCCGGTCCCAACAATATCTATTTTCTTTTGCACCAATATTGCCAGGCTATAACCTTTCTCTCTTACTTTAGCCACAAATTTTCTCCAACTCCCAGTAGATGCAACCTCTACTACTCTCCACTGCCATCCGTATTCACTCCTTACCGGCCACACGGCTTTTATGATGAATTTCTCAGTCAAAGGATCTATCCCGAACATATTATGCAGCCACCCTAGCACTTTGTTCAAAACCAATTGGTCTGGTGTATTTAGGGTCGTATCAACGAATGCATATACGGTCAAATCTACCCCGCTATCACAAAGTTGTATTGGAGCGTCACCATAATACACCCGAACGGGCACACCACCTGACATCCTGAAATAGCATGCCAATTGCTATTAATACGTCACTACCCAGTAAGGTGTCGTATGCTCTATGCTTACATTATTGCTCTAACATATTCAAACTATATTTCATTACTTAAATATACGTTCCATTCGATTTTAACTAATAATAAACGTATAATACCTCCATTCCATTTTAACTAATAATAAACGTATAATACCAGTACTAACAACCAACTATGATTAATAAAAAAAATTATCGTCGTCCAAAGGGATTACAAATTTATACCTTCGCTGTCGTTGCTCTTTCCTACACAATTGCGGACGTCTCCTACCCAACCACGTAGTAATTTCCTCTGGCCAAGTGACACAGCTCTGCATCATAAATTTGACTAATTAAATATAATTTCCTTTTGATTCGTACTAACGCTCAACATTGATTTCTCTCCGATGATAACTATTTCACCATTACGAAATTGCTAACCACCTCAGCAAACATATACTAACTTCGAATTATTTGCAACATACAACTAAATAACTATATCTACTAATATTACACAATGACTAATGGTTAACAGATTCAACAGATTATATGTATTAACAACAATGACTAACGATTCACAAATAATAACATCGAAATAACAAACCTCATATTTACAAATTAAAATTTCACAACCTAACTTAGGATTGCAGTTTTTTACCTTAATCACTGCAGCTACTTGCCTTCTTTTCTCATGGTGCTATCTTCACGACGACGTGGTGCACCGGCAGCCCACGGCAATGGCGACAGCGAGCTGGCGCGACGGCGGCTGGAGCTGGCGGCGGCGTGTGAGGCAAAGCTGAGGTGAAGAGTCGAGAGACGAAGTGGTCCTCGGCTGAAACGAATCGAGGTTATAAGCCAGCCTGTCGGCACACGATTGCTCGACAGGGGGGCCTGTCGGCACGCGGTTGGTCGACAGGGGCGGTGAGCGCTGCCTGTCGCCACGCGGCTGGTCGACAGGGGCGGTGGGGGGCCCTGTCGGCACGCGGCTGGCCGATAGGGGCAGCTGTCGCGCTCCCGTTGGCCGATAGGGCGGTGGTGTGGGTCCTGTCGAACTGCGGGCGTTCGACAGGGCCTGTCGGTTCTCCCCCGTTCGACAGGTGCTTGTGTCGTCTCACCCCCGGTCGACAGGCCCATATTTGCGCAATTTGGTGCTAGAGCCCACTACTTTTGTGATTTTCTATTAAAATCATATTATTTCTAAAAAAATTCCCGCGCTCTGGAAATTTTGCAAAAAAACCCTCTAGTTTTTGTGTAATTCGATATAAGTCACTACCAAACAGTTCCACCGAGATGAAATTTTATTTTTTGTGTAATTCGATATAAGTCACTACCAAACAGTTCCACCGAGATGAAATTTTATAAATAATTCCTTCTAAAAGCCAGATATTCCATGCGAAGGAGAGTAAAATCGCGAATTAGGACGGCGCTCTAAAATGTGGAAGACGAGGGGCTTTTCCAAAAATGACGCCCACTAACCCCAAACCCTAGCCGCCGCCGCCGCCGCCCGCATCCCCTCCTCCTCTCCCTCTTCTTCTCCCGCCACCGCCGCCTCCTCCGCCTCGCGCCGTCGCCGTCGCCGGTCCCGCCACCACCCCCTTCATCAGCCGCTGGACCACCGGATCCGGCACCCTCTGCCACCACCGCCGTCACCGTCTCCGCTCCGCCTCCGCCTCGCGCCGCCGCCGCTTCCACCGAGTGCCTCCCTCTCGCGGCACGTCGTCGCCGTCGCCGAGGCCGAGCGCGCCACCTCCGCCTCCGCCTCGCGCCGCCGCTGTTGCCATCGCTGCCGACCGCCGCCTTCGGCCGCTGGCGTCCGGATCCGGCCACCATGTGGTCGGGGGATGCGGATCTGACCGCCCCCGTCCGACGAGCGCCGCCGCAACCTCCGCCCCCGACCGCTGATGGTCGGATTCGGTCTCCACGAGGTCGGGCGCCGTCAATCCGACCGCTGACCGCCTCACCCGAGTGGTCGGCGACGCGGCGATGTACGGCGGCGAGGGCGACGGGTCGGGGGTGAGCAGAGCTACGGCCTGGAGGAGCTGAGGTGGACGGACCGCGCCGCGGAATGTACGTGCCGCTCCACTCGCGTGTGTTCCGATCCGCGTGTCGTCACCGCTGCGTCCGCGTCTGCAATGTCTGCAGGCTCCCCAACGCGCGCTACATGCCTCTCCGAGCCAGAGCTTTGCCAGGTATGCCAGGTCCGGAGCTTTGCCGGAGCTTTGCCAGGTCCGGAGGCTCGCCGTCGACCTTGGCCAGGTATGCTTCTCTTCCCCTCCCCTGTGCGCAATTCTCCCCTCCTTCGCCACCACCGGGAGAGCTGTGACTGTGAGAATCCATGCAGTCGTGCAGCGGCAGCCAGCAGGCCGAGCACCGACGGTGGAATTCGCCGCGGGCAACGGCAGGGCCGCTGGGCACAGTTGGGTGGTGGACGGCGGCAGAGTTGCACGACCATGGTCTATCGCAGCTAAGAGGTTGATCTGCTACTCTGCTATTGCCTACTGCTTGTGCTACGCTGCTAGCGTAAGTTTGCAAGTCATATTCTTATAACACTGTGATCTATGCATATGGTAGTAAAGGACATATGAAAGAAGCATCAAGATAGTTCTCTGAGATGAAATGTTCAGGTCTGAAACCAGATGTTGTAACATACAATATTTTTGTCAACAGTTATGTCTCCAACTCAATGTTTGAAGAAGCTATTGAGTTAGTACAGTATATGTTTACTCAAGGTTGCAAGCCCAACGAGACAACTTACAATTCAATACTGCAGGGCTATTGTAGGAATGGAAAGGTGGTAGATGCCAAATTATTTGTTAGCAACCTTCCTCAGCTTCACCATGGTATTTCTAAACAAGAACAACAAAAAATATTTGAAGTTTTGGCAAAGCACACTCAAAGATAGTTAATAAATACAAGATGTTCTTCGTATTCTTGAGCATGACTACCAGATAAAACTACTCTGGTTGTCGTTAGTAACCTGTATTTCAAAGCAGAAACATACAGATTCATGTTTTCATGGAAAGGAAGGGAGCACTGACAATGGCATATAGTAGTCAGTTTGTCTGCTCACTTTGCTGAGATATTCATACTTGTCAAACCTCCAACCCAGATAGATGAGCCACCTTGTTTTAGTTATGGTGCCTGCAACCCAGTACATGTGTATGTTTCTTTTCAAATGTTTATACATGGTACAACTTGATATAATTAAAGGTAATGGTTCAAAATATATACCATTTGTACTTGCCTTCTAGGACATATTTTACACTAACTTATCTCTTCATATCTTTTCTGAAAATATAAAAAAATCTTTGCATACTGGCAGAAGAACGAAGTGGAAAATTGATGTATATTTGTCTCCTTATTTTTATTCCAGTTCACTTCATTGGATGTTTGTAGTCAATGAAGATGTACAGGGTTGCATCGCTCGCTATGCTGATGTTGACTAATTGAAATGTGTTCTATATTATATTTTGATGATGAAAGAAATATACCGTCTTGATCTGTGAGGTGCACTTCTATTAGTACTACATTTCATTTGTTGCTTTTAATAGCATCACATGGATCTTCTATTCATATTTTAGTGAAATTGCATTTAGACTTTCAATGGTATTCAATGTTGATTTCAAATGATAGATGAGGGCTCCATATAAAGTATATAAAGCTAATCTGTCAATGTCAATTGGAAGACATGTAAGCTAATATGCATTTTTGTTTCTTGATGGTCCAAAGATATGAATAAGCTGTCCAAAGCAAAGCAAGATTAGCCTCATTATTTTTTTATGTATTTGTTAGTTAGATTTACTAAATTAATTAAGCTATATTGCTCATTTATATTGCAATATGAATATCGAATTTCATGCTTGAATTCAACAAAGGTTTCATTTAGATTCTGAAGGTTATGCTGATTGCTGAACAAACTCCAAGAGAGTCAACATTGAGGGCCCTGACTACAAACACAGGGAGTGTGGACCTGTCGATCCAGTGTTAATGTTGACGCCTTGATGGAGAGAGGGCGATGGTGGCTCCTTCGTGCTTCACCACTGCTATACCAGGTATTAATAGCTGCTTCTTCTTCCCCTAATCCATCGGCACAACCTGCTTCTTGACTGTCATTGCAGTTGGCCATGGATGTTGACGCCAGCTGCTTCCTAGCTGCTCCTTGGCAGGACCCAACCCTAGGTGCTTCTGTTGGTGCTGTTTTCACAGAAGGCCATGACGCCGCTCAGGCCATGTGCAACCTAGCCAAGCCGCCGGCTGTGAGGTAGAAGTCATGTTTCCTCTTCATCTCTCTCTCACTACTCTGGTTGTACCGCACTGCTCCCAATTGAAAGCTTTGAGACCGAGTGGAAATGTGTATTGATTTCATTACTCTGGTCATGCAAAACATTCATTGGATGAAGATCATATGTGCAGATCTGTTTTTAGTAGTACTTTAATAGGATTACAATTTGACCAGGTTTTACAAACATCTCTATTGAAATTAGTGGCCCTGATGAAAGGAGTTACAGGTTATGGAAAAAACTATGAATCTATTGCATACTGCTGGACATTAAACACAATTAGTCCATCTGTCCATTGAAAATGCTAAAGGACTAGCAATGTTAGAATTATTAAATTGAAATATATTGTACTTTGCATACCACCACTGCCACTGCCACTGCTGAGGAGATGCTCGCAGCTGGAGGAAATCGTTGATACCACCACTGCCACTGCCATCACAGCTGCCTTAAGGTTTGCATTCTTTTGCATGGAGATATTTCTTGCCATAAGAAAACACACATGTTGGCTGACATGTTTCTGTGTTTACAGCAGGTGAGAAGAATGAAGCTTTGTGGAAGAAAAGGGGATTCTCATTTGGTTCGTCATTGGTCATAGGTTAGTACAAGAAAACATGTCCTTTCGCCAATCTGTTCTAAACAGTAATAAAGATAGAATTTCTGTTACTAGACTAAAGAGCCAGTATCAATTTACCATTATAATTCAGCAATTTTACATGACAATAACTTGAGACCACTGAGTTTACAATAGTAAAGGGAGAAAGTTTTACCTTTTATTTTGTTTGACAGTGCAACATCTTGTGAGATACTTGGATGAATTAACCAAGCTGTACTAGAGGCTTGGGCGCGCCCATGGTGCGCCGACTGTAGGTAGTTAGGTTGAAAAAGCAGCTAGAAATTAGGAAAGGTAAATAGATACATAAGGAACAAAATATAAGAAAGCATGTAGCTATAGATAAACAAACTGCATTGTTAACCAGGAAGATTTTGGTTTGTTCTTGCTCCTGCCTTCCTTGATTTTTTTTCTTTTCTTGGTTCTTTACTTTGCTGTTGTTGTGCACAGGTGAACGACAGAGTCGTCCAAACAACCCCTTTTCGTTACTCACCTCGCACCTCTTTTTCTGTTCCTCCAGCCCCGGCGATGATAGAGCTAGCTCGAGCCGCCATAGTCGCAGGCTACCTGGAGAGGAGATGCTAGCGGCCGACCTCAAGGAAATCGTCACCGCTACCGCTTCCTCAAGGTGTCATTCTTTTGCATGGAGATCTTTGTTGCCATAGAAAAAACATGTTACCTGACATTGTTCCTGTGTTTATAACAGGTGAGAGAATAGGCTGTGAGGAAGAAGGGAATTATCATTACTTATTGGTTATAGGTTAGTACAAGAAAATATTTTGGGCAATCTGTTCCTCATGATAGTAAAGGGAGAGTTTCTCTTACCAATTTACCATAATAGTAAATGATATGAGAAACCATTCATTATATCGATGTTCATTTAAGGATTGTGCAATTTATGTCGCTTATTATTGTACAATCATCTAGCATAAATGTTTCTATATTTTAACAATGAATAATTTGATATAAATAATTCCATATAGATTCAATCATAAAATGATTAACTATGCTAGAAAGAGATCCTATGTAGGTTGTTCCAAAGGTGTTCTAACTGATTCACATGTAGTGTTAATACAATTATTGGTTGAAATGTAGACACACACATATATACGACATTGGCGCACGTCTCTTCCATCACCATCTATGAGACCTCACTCAAGGAGATACACCATCAGAGCTTTGTGAATTCCCCTTTGATCTTTGAGTTTGTTACTTGACCCTACAAGCTACGATGATCACAAAATTGTGTTTATTCGACAATAGCTTCAATTTCAGGACTAGAACATTTCTATTCCTGGATTATGTGCATACCTATTGTTTGCTCGAATGTAAAATTAATGTCATACGATCTTGCTTCCTAGGCTTTTTTTTAAAAAAAATCAAGCATCTGCCGTTCTTTGATATGTCGTTTCATCTTCCTTCCCATGTATAGAGTACAAACACTTTCTGTTGGCCTTTGACTATTTTAAAAACAAATCGGGATATGGCTTTTATTATTGTACACCTGTTTCAGGTGAGAGAGAAGGAGATCCTACATTGTGAAAGATTGTTTCAGTTGAGGTAGAAAGGGATCTTACATTATGAAAGAATTAGCACAACACTCTTGTTTGCAAGGTAATTTTTTTCCCTACTCTCTTTTCATCCTTAAGATGTATTATTGTTACCTATTCAGATATTCGCCTGTTTGAGATTAATTGTTTGATTGATTTTTGTCTGATGTTACTCATATGAAGATGATGATTCAATGGCATTACACATGATGCGATTGTTTTTATTTTTCTAGGTATATAATTTATTAAAGCCAGGTCGTGAATTCTTGACAGTTTTAAATACTTCTCAAAATAATTTTTCAGCATTCTATACATTTTCTTCTTGTTTTAGAAATACTGATGAGCTACAGATAAATTTTCTTCTTGGCTTAAAAAGAGTATTGAGCTAACGATGGTGATGGCCAAGTACTCCTAAAATGGGCACATCTTTATTGGTAATCAGATGAATCCACGGGATATTATTTACCTTTACCGGTTTAAATATGGCTTAATGTAGAAAATGTCTCATATTTAGCATAATTTCATAAAATATTATTGCATCACAGGAAAATTCAGGATGAAATGACTATGGACTACTTTATATAAAGGATCGAGGATTGGACCAAGGTGGTGGTTGCCGATGAACCTATGTGGCCGTGTGGGCCATTGGAACTGGTAAAGTTGTTACACCAGCAAAAGCACAAGAAGTTTCTTATTGATCAGCACACAAGTGTATTTTCATGGGCTTCTGTAAGCATCTCCTGCTAATTTTTTTCAGTCACGGTTAGTCATAAACATCTTGTTTAAACAATAATCTGGTTTGTATTACTGTGTCAGTTGCATGCAGGCCTGAGGAAGTGGATCGCTACTAATGTCAGCGGTGAGATTGTTGAATCCTTATGGATCATTATAGAGGTATATTACATTTTCTTGATCAAACCCCTTATTTAGGTGAAAACCATCAGGTTGTCTAGATGTATGATGATTATTTTACA
Source organism: Oryza officinalis (assembly GCA_008326285.1). Classification (NCBI taxonomy): domain Eukaryota; kingdom Viridiplantae; phylum Streptophyta; class Magnoliopsida; order Poales; family Poaceae; genus Oryza; species Oryza officinalis. Next base: position 23,910,508 of record BDMV01000006.1, read on the forward strand.
TGTTCTTCATACATGTTCTATAACTGGTGTGAACTGCAAGTGGCTAGCAGCACAACCTGATGTCGATGGTTTTCTTTTCAGTGCTGCTTCATTGAAGGTAAACGAGAATATAAACATAGTAGAATAATTTTGTAGGCACAAATTACTTGCTTGATTCACTATATATAGTCTCCTTTCTTGGTTGTGTAGCCTAAATTTATCAGCATCATCAATACTGCCACTGTGAAGTCTGCCTAAGATCTACACACCATTCACTTTGGCATGGAAATGTGTTTGAAGAGGAACATACCTTTCTTTATTTGGCTCTGAAAGATGTTCTGCGACTATTAAAGCTTTTATTTATTTTACAAAGAAAACAAGAATATATTTGGCATGCTACATTTGGTCAGCAAACTCTTCAGATGAAATATGCAGGAGTCATGAATCAGTAATGGCATGATTAGCAAGCATCATGATGATCATGTTATTTCAATTTTCAGGTTGACATACCTATGCCCTTGGATGTGAAACACATTTTATTTCAGTTCTGATTAGGGTAATTGATTATTTACAGGTAGCTAATTATACTATTGAAATATCAATATCCTATGTACTTTGCGCATGTTCTGATTCTTGCATGTGCCGAGGCATAGCTAATATGAATCTGGTGTATTTTATATGTTCAGGGATCCAAGGTACAATTGTGAGATGCTGAATAATTAACAGAGATGAATTTGGTGTAATTGGCATATCTGATTTTTTAGGAGAAACAAATTTAGCAACCAGAGTTTGATGTATCTGCCTCGGATGATGTGATTGATTAATTTTGTCATGGTAAATACCTACTTCATTTAACTAATCTAGAATTATTTTTCTTTTTTATCCTTGCAATTGCATGAGAAACATCATCCAAAGTATATACCATAGGAACATCATGTTTATAATTGTATGGCCTCATAAGATCCTTTGATACGTCTACAGCAACAACAGTGTGGCTTAGTGTTTTGTGCCTTTTGGCTTCAAACCATCTTTTTGACAAGAAAATGTTTCAACTCTGGTCTGCATATGAATTTAGCTGATATGATTTTTTTGGATGGTTTTATTTTCACTGGTTATTTGATCATTGTTGCAGTACCATCCATATCCATTTGATATATCGCATTGAATTGACCGATGTTGACCGTTTATGAAAGGTATCATCCATGTATATATTTCTCCAAGAGCATGTGGATTGATGTATCAGTAAAAGAGTAATATTTTTTCTTCACCCGCAGTTCTTTACGTCAATAGCGTTAGTGCTTTGCCTTGTTGAATGCTTATCTCACTCACAAAATTGCATTATATGCTCAGTTTATTATGCCATTCCGTGCTATTGCCGCAATCTTTAAAATGTTATTAGTGGACCACTCTGGGTTGCTTGTGAGCAAGAGATCAGACACCTACTAAGTGTTTTTGTTGAGGAGGATTCTCCTATTTTAGTGCCACTTGGCCTGTAGCTATTTGGTACAGGTATTGGTAAGAAAAAGAACTCCATCCAGCGAACAATATTTGATGTTGGGAATATTTAGTTTTGTACTCCCAACGTCAAATATTATTGACTAGATGGACTAAGTTCCACTGTTGACTCGACATATTCTCATGCACACTGCATTAGAGATCACATCCTTCTGTTCTGATTTGTCATTTAGCACATTTTTTTCCAATTTTTGGTATAGTTTAAAACTAAGCACCCGTGTTCTTATTTTCAACAGTTTTGAAGGATGCAGAGCTATTGGAACTACGCAATTAAAATGGGGATACCGTTGATTATCTGTTATGGATAACAATGACAACTTCAAAAGTAAGTTTTGTAAGCATTTTTGTGTTGTGCTCACTCTTTTTTACAAATATAATTGTCCAGGTTTGCCATCGGGTTTCTTGTGGTACATTGGAGATTGGACGGTTAATTGTTGGCGGCTCGATGCATAATCTGTTATATTCATAGAGCTTCCATGTGACCATGCATATTGGAAGAGTAGAAGCCATTATATAGGGGTATATATTTTGGTCAATCAGGAGGTCCTTATGCACTCTTAGGAATGAACTGGCATGTTTGGGAGGTATAAAGGTGTTCTTCTGCTGGTCCATTTGTGGTTAATATGGATAGCTACTCTGGTGTTCAAATTCTCATGAACAAAATGAGTTTTACAAATATTTGCTATGTTCTCCGCTTCCTTTTCCTAAGGGCAAACCTCAGGTGTTCTTCTTACTGGTGATCCGGTGATATGTATACCCTTGCTATTTCTATTCTTAGGGCAAAAATTTGTAAGCACTGAAGTTTTTCTAATGGTCTGATTTGACTACTGCCTTAATTTGCAGAGAGGAAAAATTCTTTGTGGAGGTTCAACAATTCAATCAGAGGGAAATTTTTTTCAGCCAACAATTCTGGAAATTTCACCCTCTGCACCAGTTGCGAGAAAACTCTTTAGTTCTATTCTTTGTTCCATGAAAGTTCAGGTAACTAAAATACAAAATACAAGTACTTTGCTTTTGCTATTGATCTGTAATATTTGGTGTCAGTTGTACAGTGTCTGACCAGATCATTATCATCTAGACATTAATTTTTATGGTCATTAACTGCAGGAACTGAAGGAAGCAGTTGAAACCAACAATTTCGTTCCTCAAGGTTTGATCTATATTCACAAGGAGACATCATATCATTTTCAAGAGGATTGGCTAAGTGTCGGTTCAGCAATCTCGAAAGTGGTTCTATTGCAGCCAAGCTTGATTCTTATAAATACAAAGCAAGGCCCACCTTGGCACTAACGGATCTCCATCCCCTGTTTATGTGTAGCATTGTATTTATGATTTCCTAAAGTGGTTTTGGTGAAGGTTGATGATTTGCATGCCTTTACTTTAGCCTCGTTGTTTCCCTGTTTATGGAATCACACTGAGATATGATTCAACTTTGTTCAAATATGCTTAGGCTTTTATACCTTCCATTACATGTATTGTATGCATTATTAGTGTATTAAATTCTTTTTAAGATGATATCCATATTCAGTGACACTTAAAAAGAATCACAAAGAGATTTAACCCTACTGCATTTTCTCCTATGTGTCATGACCAATAACTAACCATATCCTGTGCCATAAATATATCTTTTGAAAATTAATATAGTCAGGATAAAATCCCTCATATAATAAACTCTCTTTAGATGCAGCTGCATGCCTATATCTTTCTTTCTTTTATATACTTGTTTTTGGGTTTCTTTTACTGCCATATCCTATTAGAGATGAAATGACTATGGTAGTGATTGTTTGCTCTTCTTACTATATAGACACCACGATACCGACTGTGGTATATTATACCTACAAATGATGTTGAAATTTGGTGGAGCCTTGCAGTCTTGGATATTTCATTCGGTCACTCAATAGGCTTGCAGCCTTCCAGTCACTGCTGATTAGTTCTTTTCATGTGTGTTTTCTCTCATTAGTCACGTGGTTCTTGGTGTAGTTTCGAGATAATTAGAACTTTCTAGAAGAATAAAGCAGTCATATCCAATGTGTTTTATAACACACTACGATGTAATGCATCTTCCATATTTGTGTTGTGTGTTTCTTATGATTGTCCTGGGAATATGGTTTTTTGGAATGCACTTACCTGGCAAACTATGGGTCGTATACTGATACAATGTAGGTTCAGCTGAAGGGTAATTTCGCCTCTCTTTCATCATTTTCTATGCAGAGGTATGGTGAAGCCTATAATGAGGTATGTCTGCTTCAACTCTGTCTAATTCCTGATTAATATCAAGACTCTTCTCATCAAGCAAAATTATTCTCTAATTCTTCCAGTTTTCACAAGCAAAATTGTTTGTGGTGCCTTTAAGACGAGAAGAAACTAGCAAAATGATTCCCTAACCCCTTTCCAGTTTCCACAAGAAAAATGTTTGCAGTGCCTTTAAAACAAGAAGAAACTGTTTTGAGCATGTTGCTACATCAATAGTACAATCGTCACCTACCACATGAAATCGTGGCTAACCAGTTTGCATCGAAAACAAGAAGCTTTAAAGTTCTTTTAAATTGGAAGCTCGTCAAAGAGGGTTAGGATCAGGATTGTCAACTACTCCAAGTGATCTTTACAACAGATGATTGCATCTTTGTTTAAACTTGCCAGTAGAGCAAGCGATAGCTTCGATAACTGTCAGAAATCATTAGAAACAATGTGTGGTTGATCTGACGGAATATTTGTGGCAATGTAGGCATCTAACCTTTTTGTTAATGAATTGTGTCAATGGCTTTTTTATTGAGTTATTTGCTCTTCTAGGAAGAAATTTATACTCACCATTTATGCCCCTATATAAGATGAGCATGATTACATAAACAAGAAGACACTTCTCTTTCAAAGTACATGTTTCTATCCTTATTTGTGGGTCCAAATGATTATGCTACTCAACTGAAATTGTTTGTTCATCGAGCAAAAACTTTCAAGCTGAAATTGTTCCGATTGTTTTTCCTTTTAAGACTTGTGTGTATTATAACAACCTTTGTGTAATTTTTGTTAAGGTGTTGCGGTAATTGTACTTGGCTGTTCTGTTTATTCAACAACAGCGATGAAACGTACTCCATACAAATGTAACAACTTATATAGTACCCTAGCATCAGTAATGGTTAAATTTACTACTTTTAATTGAGACTAGAAAAACTGAAAACTGCTTGTGCGTTGCAACGGGAAGAAAAGAAAAGAAAATTGAGAAAAAGTAAATTTTTTGGAATGCTTAGTTATTTCTAAGGAGATAGGTGTAGAATTAAATTAATTTACAAGTAAAATAAAGTAAATGTGAGAAGGAAAATTACATGGTTGGATTCAATTTTTTAAAATTATCCATGATTAATTACACTTTCTAAAATTTTTTCGAAATTTTTAGAGGTCAGTTGCTAATTTTAATAATATAAACATCATTTCAATATTTATTTAAATAAAACTCTAAATAAAAACCCTTCATTCTCGGCTAGGTTCGGCCTAGCAACCAACCAAAAGTTTAATTGACGTTTCCTGCTGGCTCACTTTCCTCCCTTCTCTTTTTCGTCTCAGCTCGCAAGCGTATGTTTGGCTCAGCCAGAAACTGAAAGTCTAATTAGTCTCCCTGACAGACGAAAATTAGGTAAACAAAAATCTAAACAAAAATCATCATTTCTCTTTGGGCCAGGTTCGGCGCAATAAGCAATCGAAAGTCTAATTAACATCTCCTACCGGCCCGCTTTTCCCCATTCTTCTTTCCTCTACATCAGCCCGCCAGCTCATGTTGGAAGGGATGTCCTCATCAGGTAGGCCCATTAAAAAGTTTGTAGGGTGAGAAAACATATCCGCTCGAAACCGCTCCAAAATGTTTTTGGGTACATGGGAATGTCTTTGGCATCATTGGTTGCAAGAAATAATTTTCAAATAATGCGGTGGGCAGGCCGAAATGTTTTCTGGGTGCGAAAACGAAACCGGTCGACTCCACTCGAAAGTGTTTTTGGGAATAAGAAAATTTCTTTGGCACCATTGGTTGCAAAGGTTATTTTACATGAGTCGGTAGGCCCATCGAAAAGATTGCAGGGTGCGAAAACGAAATTGCTCGAAATCACTCCAAAGTGTTTTTTGGCATATAGGAATATGCTTGGCACCATTGATTGCGAGAAACAATTTTTAAACAAGGCGGTGGATACATCGAAAGGTTTTATGGGTGCAAAAACGAAACCGCTCGAACCACTCCAAAGTGTTTTTGGGCATATGGATATGTGTTTGGCACCATTGGTTGTGAGAAAAATTTTTAAACAAGGCGGTGCGTCCGCTGAAAACATTTCTGGGTGCGAAATAGAAACCGCTTGAATCCACTCAAAAATATTTTTGGGCATATGGAAATGTCTTTTTCACTCTCTATTACAAAAGTTATTTTACACGAGTCGGTAGGCCCATCGAAAAGTTTGTAGGGTGAGAAAACATATCCGCTCGAAACCGCTCCAAAGTGTTTTTGGGCACATGAGAATGTCTTTGGTACCATTGGTTGCGAGAAATAATTTTTAAAATAGGCGGTGGCCAAGCTGTAATGTTTTCTGGGTGCGAAAATGAAACCGCTTGACTCCACCCAAGTCTTTTTGGGCATAACGAAATTTCTTTGCCCCCATTGGTTGCAAAGGTTATTTTACATGAGTCAGTAGGCCCATCGAAAAGATCGTAGGGTGCGAAAACGAAATTGCTCAAAACCACTCCAAAGTGTTTTTGGGCATATGAAAATGTGTTTGGCACCATTGATTGCGGAAATAATTTTTAAACGAGGCAGTGGGTCCTTCGGAAAGTTTTATGGGTGCAAAAACGAAACCGCTCGAACCACTCTAAAGTGTTTTTGGGCATATCAAAATGTGTTTGGCACCATTGGTTGCGAGAAATAATTTTTAAACAAGGCGGTGGGTTCGCCAAAAAGATTTCTGGGTGCGAAAACAAAACCGGTCGAATCCACTCAATAGCATTTTTGGGCATATGGGAATGTCTTTGCTGCTCTCTGTTACAAAAGTTATTTTACATGAGTCGGTAGGCCCATCGAAAAGTTTGTAGGGTGAGAAAACATATCCGCTCGAAACCGCTCCAAAGTGTTTTTGGTTACATGGGAATGTCTTTGGCACCATTGGTTGCGAGAAATAATTTTTCAAACAAGGCGGTGGGCAAGCCGAAATGTTTTCTACGTGCGAAAACGAAATCGGTCGACTCCACTTAAACGTCTTTTTGGGCATAAGGAAATGTCTTTGGCACCATTGGTTGCAAAGGTTATTTTACATGAGTCGGTAGGCCCAACGAAATGATTGCAGGGTGCGAAAACGAAATTGCTCGAAACCACTCTAAAGTGTTTTTGGGCATGTGAGAATGTGTTTGGCACCATTGATTGCGGAAATAATTTTTAAACAAGGCGGTGGGTCCTTCGAAAAGTTTTATTGGTGCAAAAACGAAACCGCTCGAACCACTCTAAAGTGTTTTAGGGCATATCGAAATGTGTTTGGTACCATTGGTTGCGAGAAATAATTTTTAAACAAGGCGGTGGGTCTGCCGAAAAGAATTCTGGGTGCGAAAACAAAACCGCTCGAATCCACTCAAAAGCATTTTTGGGCATATGGGAATGTCTTTGGCACTCTCTATTACAAATGTTATTTTACACGAGTTGATAGGCCCATCGAAAAGTTTGTAGGGTGAGAAAACATATCCACTCGAAATCACTCAAAAGTGTTTTTGGGTACATCGGAATGTCTTTGGCACCATTTAATGTGAACCCGCGAGGGTTTGATGCCCGATCTTTCGATGAGAGAGTTGGATTACTCGATTGGGAAGGAGACGACGTTCACGGCCCGACTACAACCGTCCAAAGACGTTGCCGCCTTAGCAACCGACACACCAGCTCCAATGGTTGTTACGAACTTGCGGTGCGCGACAACCCAGCCACGAGGGCACTCATCCTGCAAGCAATCGAAAGACAAGCAAGAACAAGTAGAATAAGCACGGAATTGCTAGATGAAGATGAAAGTTTCATTAAGAATTCACAATATGGTGGGGTTCCGAAGACAAACAGACGTGTGGTTTAGCCAACACGCGGGCTGTATGCAAGTAGCAAGTTGCTAACCCTAATCAACAAAACCCAAGAAACCCTGAAGGGGTACCTAGCTATTTAAAGGGGTGTTCGGGTCGTCCCCTTACCCTAGGACGCGTCCCTGGTGGACCGAACTTGATACACAGCCCATTGGGCCCAAATAAGGCGACGCAACACCTTTGACAGAAAAGGACTCGGTAGTAAAAATGACGATTGCGACCGTTTCAGAACAGATATGGACATGAGGGCGGATCCATTTGAAAGTAGACTTGATAATCTTTCCATGAAGTACTTGCACGCCACACCCAAAACGGAGTCCGTATGAAGTCGTGGCGGTTGTCACAAGTCGGTGCTGTTCTGCAGTCCGAATCCAGCCTGCGCGAATGTTTCCTTTTGGGTCCTGTCCATCATTCCTAACCAACACAAAAGTGCAAAACGTTTACATGGTTTAAATAATATGGACAATAAGATAAGAACGAACTCATCTAGTAGTTTATTTGGCGTGCACGACTGCGAGTAATTGGACAAAAAATCTGTTGTCGTTGTGTAGGCTTGGATGTATCAATTGCGTTGATGTCCTTATCACCATTGGTTGCGAGAAATAATTTTCAAACAAGGCGGTGGGCAAGCCAATATGTTTTCTAGGTGTGAAAATGAAACCGGTCGACTCCACTCGAAAGTGTTTTTGGGCATAAGGAAATGTCATTGACACCATTGGTTGTAAAAGTTATTTTACATGAGTCTTTTGGGCCATCGAAATGATTGCAGGGTGCGAAAACGAAACCGCTCGAAACCACTTCAAATTATTTTTGGGCATATGAGAATGTGCTTGGCACCATTGATTGCGAGAAATAATTTTTAAACAAGGCGGTGGGTCCGACGAAAAGATTTCTGGGTGCGAAAACAAAACCGCTCGAATCCACTCAAAAGCATTTTTGGGCATATGGAAATGTCTTTGGCACTCTCTATTACAAAAGTTATTTTACACGGGTCGGTAGGCCCATCGAAAAGTTTGTAGGGTGAGAAAACATATCCACTCGAAACTGCTCAAAAGTATTTTTGGGTACATGGGAATGTCTTTGGCACCATTTGATGTGAACCCGCGACGGTTTGTGTCGAGCACCAGAAAATTATATTGTCCGGCGTCATTTGTGATCACCACATGATTTTGGGTGAGTGAGATCCATACACGCATTATAGCCACTCAAGCCTCAATGTGCCCCATGATCACAACTAATCACCATTCAATATAAATAACGTAGTGCCGAATATTGAGCGGAAGAGACATTGCTGGGACTTAGCGTGCCAGTCAACTTCAGCCTGAGATGTGTCCGTCAAACCACACGAAGGCAGTAACCAGATGTGTTACACATCCCAGGAGACTGACAATTTGCTAAGCTCTACCGTCAAACCACACGAAGGCAGTAACCAGATGTGTTACACATCCCAGGAGACTGACAATTTGCTAAGCTCTACAACATCTCGTTTGATTAACATCCATACTCATGTCCAGATAGTTTTATAAGCTAGAACATACCAAGACACTTTCATCAAAGCAAATGATATTCATATCATAAACAAGAAGTACTAGCACACTATTAATTTAGAATCTAAGTCTATGATATATATGGCCAAACGGCCTTATAGTACGGAAGCTTATTTACCCAAGACCCATCAGCAATCCGACTAGGGGTAGACCCTAATGAACCATACTAAAAGAGAACGACGAAACCCACAACACTCAACTATACCTGCAAAACAATTCAGACATACAACCCACAAAAGATACAAGTGTCAGTACATTAACCACGTTAATGTACTGGCAAGGCAATACGATCCTACATACATGCAAGCTCTAATTATCAAAGAATGGCTATTTATAGGTTCATTTGCATAAAGTTATGTTATTTCACAATACTTCGTAAACGGTAAATTTTGTAAAGTATGTAGTAAAGCATGGTGATCCTTATAAACAATTATAGAAATATAATCATTATTTCTCCCCATCATCATCATCATCATAAACCATAAACATCAACTTGCACCTTCCCTGGAAGCAAGCCATTATTATCATCAAAATCATCATCATATTCTCATTCCTCAACCATTTTTATAAAGCATTTTAGAAATGATAAAATTACACTCATGCTATTTCCCCAAGTCGCTCTTGACCGTGAGCACGGCTAACCGGTTAGTTTTAACTCTGCAGAGTTCGTACAAGTCCACATGATGCGATAAAAGCCCGGAGGCTACACTCTAGTTAGTTCGGTGCTGGCCTAACACCCCACATTCTACACGTTGAGTGCGGACTAGAGGTCACAACTTAGCCGTTACATCGCCTAGTGTCTAGCCTTGCATCAGTGACGGCAAGTGTGAATCCACCCTAGGAATGACCCAAAGCCATTAGGTGGCAGGCCCACGCCTTAAACCTAACGCCATGGCAGCGAACACATCTGTTCCCCCACGAGGCACTATACCGTTGAATTGGACAGACTTAGACGCCCATGCTGTGAGGCGGATCATCCGTCCCCTCACAGAACACACACAGCTAGTAATATTCGCTAGCAATAAATTCAACACACATGGGTAGTTCCTATGAATCATCGCTCAGACTAATTTATTCTACTCTGGCCTACCAATATGCAAGGCTAAACACTAAACAATTTAATAAGCCAAGGTCATCCCATACTAACACATGTGGCAGTACTGTATACTTAGTGGGTAACATAGAGTTTGGTCCTTAATCGACTCAGGCGAACACTCCCCCTATCGGTGCACAACTACTACCATATGTACACCACTCGTAGCCCAAGTTTAGAAATATATTTAACTCCATTTTATTTCACAAATAACCAGAGGCTTCACCTCAGTCCAGGGGATGTAAATTGCCCATTTTCAAATATATAAAGTGATCACAATGTTTATTAGCATATCACTAAGCATAGCTAAGCATATGACATTATATTTAGCAATTATAAGCCCATTTGAGCACATGGAGAGTACCCTAAACCATTCTAAGGTTACAAACATCAAGGATAACAAATCTCAAGGTGGATTATGCAACAAATAGGTCATAACTACCATTTCATCACTTTCAAATAATTTTTCCAAACATAACTATCTAACGTGTGCTAATTTGCAATAAAAAATGTTTGCCCAATAAAAACATAGGATCAAAGTGTTCAAAGGAGGAGGGCACTTCCCCTCTTAGTTAGAATCCCTCACGGTCAGCAACAAAACCCAAACTCCTCACCGAAAGGGATATCGTTCACTATACGAAATAATGGTAACGATATAAACACCAAAACAAGCAAAGATCCAAAATGCTTCTAATATGCATGAATTCATTGTAGTAGATAGGTACTGACTAAACATGATTTATGATGAGGAATTTCTATTTTATCACTTTGCTTTTTGTGAGTTATTAATTTTCAGAGTTTAATACTAGCACTAGACTAATTAAGCCCTATTAGTCTTTAGGTGCATTTTAGGGTCAAGTTTTGTAAAGTGTTGGCTTGCTGCAGTGAAAGGGATGTTCTCAGGAGTACAGAAAAATTGGTTTCACAATTTTTAGAGTTAGCATGATTTTATTATGAATTTTTCAATCTAGGTGATATACTATAGTCTTTATTAGCTATTACAAATTTTTGATATGTCTTGGGTGCTGTAAGTGTCACTTTTTATTTTATAATAATTAAGTTCATGATTTTTCCAATCTAAAAAAACAAGAATCACCTCATTGGGAATTAAAATAAATTACATATGGATTTTATAGTTTCTAGTTTGCACTATACTAGTTATTTTATTTAGATAAATATTTGGTAATGTTTTTATTACAAAAATTGTTAAGTTTTAGTTTATGAAAATTAAGAGTATGGTTTTGTGGGCACACTGGAACTTGGTTCACTCCAAAATAAGTTAAGGTGAATTTTCTATGAATTTTATAAATTGGAGGTTGCTCTATGTTCATTAGTTAATAGAAGAATTTTTAGAGCTATTTTTTCTAGTGTAAGTGCTAAGTTTTACGTTTCCATATTAAAGTTCATAACTTTTTGAATCCATAGAAATTTGATTCATCTCATTTGGAGCAAAAATGGATTTATATGCACTTTACAAGTTTGTGCATTTTTCTGTTGAACAAATATTAGTTTGAGTATGTTTCTTAATATTTCCAGATTTTAAAAGGATGGGGTCTACTAGCAGAGATCGGCCGTTTTGCATGAAGGTCCTTGGATTTTCATGAAATCAACCTGCAGTCCTATGGCTGTTCAATGTGTGAGGGTGTTTTAAATATAGGTCCCTATAGTGTTGACTATTTACTGGACGACGTCCTCGTCTTCAACCTCCAGCGTTTCCAGGGACAGGAAGAGCGGCTGAGAGCTTGGCGAGCTCGCCGGCGGCGAACGATGGCTCAAAAGGGGAAGAGGTCAAAAGGTAAAATGAAGAGAACACTCTCGCGATTCCATTCTTCTACTTTTCTCGGTTAGTGGACATCGGAGTAGCGCCGGCGGCGAGTCCGAGCGGAGGATGTTTTCGGTGGTGGTGCATGTGCACCTACGACTATGTATTGGCTAAATATGTGCATGCATGTATGTCTTAGAGGTTCAAGGATGCTCACCGAGCTGTGCGCGAGGCCCAGCGATGCTTGGATGATGGCGGCGACGCGAGGAACGGCCCGGCGGCGGTAGAAGCTCCAGGACGACGACGATGGATCAACCTGGACGACTTGCGGCTATGTCAACACGTGAAAATGATCAGAGATTTCTTATGGAGGCTGTACGTGCAACGAATTGGACCGAAGCTCACCGGAGAGGATGGAATCGATGATGGTGTTCGGCGACCGGAGTTGGAGAAGAGGACGCCGATGTCCCACTTCGGTGGACGATCCTCCGAGATGCTTGATGGGTTTTGGAGAGGACTTCAAGGAGAGGCTGCTGGCGCGGTGGCTTGGCTCGCGGTGGTCCATGGCAGCCGGAACAGCGACGACATCATGGCGGCGGCGCTCAGTGCACGCTCCGGGACCCCTGTGGGCACGACGGCGTTCCCGACGATTGGCTGCACGAAACGGGAGGGTGTCAAAAGGAGATTTGCTCGGCATGGAGAGAGGAGTATGGAACGGGACAGAGTTGATGACGAGCGCGGCTTGACGGCGAATGGGACCATCGTCTTCCTTGCGGCCGGCAGTGAGATTGATGACGAGGAGAGTAGCTAGAGCTGTCTCTCTCGATTTTTTTCTGGCACAAGGGTGGAATGTGAGGGGAGATGATGCGATGTAGGGAGATAGAGGGCGAGCCCGGTGCTGCCACGTACAGTCCACGCGTCGACGGCTTCCAGCGCTCAGGTGGCGCCGCTCTCTCCTCTTTTCTCTTTCTCTCTGGTTTTTTTTCTTAAGCGGTAGAAGAAGATGCACATTGGTGGAGCAAGCCCAAGTGACTGCCTGTAGGTCCCAAACGGTGCAAACAAGGCTAGGCAGAGAGAGGGGGGCAAGAGTTTTAGTGAAAATCGTTTTATAGAAAATTTCAGGATTATTTCTTTCTCTCTAATTTCTAATTCCATAGTTTAATTTGTGGGCATGATAAATTAGGGTGGATTTTTATGGAGGTAGAAGAAAACACCTAGTTTCCATTTTATTTGGTTGCACACAAAAATTCTTTATAGTTTATTCTCAAAAAAATAAATAAATTAGGTCTAGCTGAAATTGATTTGAATTTTTAGGAGGTCAAAACGAATAAAATAAATCCTGGAAAAATTATATTAATTTATCATAAATATGCTAGTATTTGAATAAATTATTTTTCATATACATGTTCTTATAATTTAATGCATGTTTTGATGAGGCATGTGTTTTGCCGATTAGGGTTTAGGATTAAACCGGATTTTGACTTTTTTGACCAATTTAATTGAGGGTCTAGCTGTAAAGATAAAATCACGCCAAAATTTTAGTGATTCCAACATATTGAGTAGCATCCACATGAATTTTTTCATGATTTAATCTTACACCAATTATTTTTTAAAAATTCACTAAGCTTAAAAATATACATAGATTGCTACTATGAAAATGCATTTAATTGTTTATAAAACTAGATTTAGATGATTCTTGACCTGACATGATGTTGTTGAGCATGATTTATACTTTTAGTTACTCAACTTCATATATTACTTGTATATATATTCTTGTAATCAATATATTAAGTACTTTTTTTAAATTTTTTAATTAATGCTCATGACTGCTATTATGAAATGCCAGTAAAATCCAAAAACAAGCAAAAGGACTCAAGCCACAACAATACATTATGCAAATACATGCACACACTATATTTTATTTTTCTTCCTTTGAGCTATCAAGTAAAAGGTTTTAAATTATTCACGAATTTGTATATTAAAACTAGTATTATTAGACTCGCCCAGGTTTTTCGTTGGAAAATTTTAGTGTTTCTGATTCATAAAAATCATTTTCAATATTTTAGATGCAAAATTTCAAATTTAGGATTTTGGGTATGTTACAATTTGATGCTCGATCTTTCGATGAGAGAATTGGATTACTCGACTGGGAAGGAGACGACGTTTACGGCCCGACTACAACTGTCCAAAGACACTGTCGCCTTAGCAACCGATACACCAGGTCCAATGGTTGTTACGAACTTGCGGTGCGCGACAACCCAGCCACGAGGGCACTCGGCCTGCAAGCAATCAAAGGACAAGCAAGAACAAGTAGAATAAGCACGGAATTGCTAGATGAAGATGAAAGTTTCACTGAAATTCACAATATGGTGGGGTTCTAAAGACAAACAGACGTGCGGTTTAGCCAACACGCGGGCTGTATGCAAGTAGCAAGTTGCTAATTCTAATCAACAAAACCCAAGAAACTCTGAAGGGGTACCTAGCTATTTAAAGGGGGGTTGGGGTCGTCCCCTTACCCTAGGACGCGTCCCTGGTGGACCCAACTTGATACACAGCCCATTGGGCCCAAATAAGGTGACACAACACCTTTGACAGAAAAGGACTCGGTAGTAAAATGACGATTGCGGCCATTTCAGAACAGATATGGATATGAGGGCGGATCCATTTGAAAGTAGACTTGATAATCTTTCCATGAAGTACTTGCACGCCATGCCCAAAACGGAGTCCGTATGAAGTCGTGGCGGTCGTCGCAAGTCGGTGCTGTTCTGCAGTCCGAATCCAGCCCGCGCGAATATGTTTACTTTTGGGTCCTGTCCATCATTCCTAACCAAAAATGCAAAACGTTTCCATGGTTTAAATAATATGGAAAACAAGATAAGAACGAACTCACCTAGTAGTTTATTTGGCGTGCACGAGCGCGAGTAATTGAACAGAAAATCTGTTGTCGTTGTGTAGGCGTGGATGTATCGATTGTGTTGATGTCCTCATCACCATAGGTTGCGAGAAATAATTTTCAAACAAGGCGGTGGGCAAGCCAATATGTTTTCTGGGTGCGAAAATGAAACCGGTCGACTCCACTCGAAAGTGTTTTTGGGCATAAGGAAATGTCATTGACACCATTGGTTCTAAAAGTTATTTTACATGAGTCTTTAGGGCCATCGAAATGATTGCAGGGTGCGAAAACGAAACCGCTCGAAACCACTTCAAAGTGTTTTTGGGCATATGAGAATGTGCTTGGCACCATTGATTGCGAGAAATAATTTTTAAACAAGGTGGTGGGTACAGCGAAAAGATTTCTGGGTGCGAAAACAAAACCGCTCGAATCCACTCAAAAGCATTTTTGGGCATATGGGAACGTTTTTGGCACTGTCTATTACAAAAATTATTTTACACGGGTTGGTAGGCCCATCAAAAAGTTTGTAGGATGAGAAAACATATCCGCTCGAAACCGCTCCATAGTGTTTTTCGGCACATGGGAATGTCTTTGGCACCATTTGATGTGAACCCGCGAGGGTTTGATGCCCGATCTTTGGATGAGAGAGTTGGATTACTCAATTGGGAAGGAGACGACGTTCACGGCCCGACTACAACCGTCCAAAGACGCTGCCGCCTTAGCAACCGATACACCAGCTCCAATGGTTGTTACGAACTTGCGGTGCGCGACAACCCAGCCACGAGGGCACTCGTCCTGCAAGCAATCGAAGTACAAGCAAGAACAAGTAGAATAAGCACAGAATTGCTAGATGAAAATGAAAGTTTCACTAAGAATTCATAATATGGTGGGGTTCCGAAGACAAACAGACGTGCGGTTTAGCCAACACGCGGGCTGTATGCAAGTAGCAAGTTGCTAACTCTAATCAACAAAACCCAAGAAACCCTGAAGGGGTACCTAGCTATTTAAATGGGTGTTGGGGTCGTCCCCTTACCCTAGGACGCGTCCTGGTGGACCCAACTTGATACACAGCCCATTGGGCCCAAATAAGGTGACGCAACACCTTTGACAGAAAAGGACTCGGTAGTAAAATGACGATTGCGGCCGTTTCAGAATAGATATGGACATGAGGGTGGATCCATTGGAAAGTAGACTTGATAATCTTTCCATGAAGTACTTGCACGCCACGCCCAAAACGGAGTCCGTATGAAGTCGTGGCGATCGTCGCAAGTTGGTGCTGTTCTGCAATCCGAATCCAGCCCGCGCGAATATGTTTCCTTTTGGGTCCTGTCCATCATTCCTACCCAACACAAAAGTGCAAAACATTTCCATGGTTGAAATAATATGGACAACAAGATAAGAATGAACTCACCTAGCAGTTTATTTGGCGTGCACGAGCGTGAGTAATTGGACCGAAAATCTTTTGTCGTTGTGTAGGCGTGGATGTATCGATTGCGTTGATGTCCTCATCACCATTGGTTGCCAGAAATAATTTTCAAACATGGCGGTGGGCAAGCCAATATGTTTTCTGGGTGCAAAAATGAAACCGGTCGACTCCACATGAAAGTGTTTTTGGGCATATGGAAATGTCATTGACACCATTGGTTGTAAAAGTTATTTTACATGAGTCTTTAGGGCCATCGAAATGATTGCAGGGTGCGAAAACGAAACCGCTCGAAACCACTCCAAAGTGTTTTTGGGCATATGAGAATGTGCTTGGCACCATTGATTGCGAGAAATAATTTTTAAACAAGGCGATGGGTCCGGCGAAAAGATTTCTGGGTGTGAAAACAAAACCGTTTGAATCCACTTAAAAGAATTTTTGGGCATATGGGAATGTCATTGGCACTCTCTGTTACAAAAGTTATTTTACATGGGTCGGTAGGCCCATCGAAAAGTTTGTAGGGCGAGAAAACATAACAGCTCAAAACCGCTCCAAAGTGTTTTTGGGCACATGGGAATGTCTTTGGCACCATTGGTTGCAAGAAATAATTTTCAAACAAGGCAGAGGGCATGCCGAAATGTTTTCTGGGTGTGAAAATATGGGAAGTGCGTTTGGGCATATCGAAGTGCATTTGGCACAATTGGTTGCAGGAAATAATTTTAAACAAGGCGGTGGGTCCGTCGAAAAGATTTCTGGGTGCGAAAACAAAACCGCTCGAATCCACTCAAAAGCATTTTTGGGCATATGGGAATGTCATTGGCAGTCTATTACAAATGTTATTTTACACGAGTCGGTAGGCCCATTGAAAAGTTTGTAGGGTGAGAAAACATATCCGCTCGAAACCTTTTTGGGCACATGGGAATATCTTTGGCACCACTGGTTGCGAGAAATAATTTTCAAAATAGGTGGTGGCCAAGCCAAAATGTTTTCTTGGTGGTAAAATGAAACGGCTTGACTCCACTCAAAAGTGTTTTCGGGCAGAACGAAATGTCTTTGGCACCATTGGTTGCAAAAGTTATTTTACATGAGTCGGTAGGCCCATCGAAAAGATTGCAGGGTGTGAAAACGAAACCGCTCGAAACTACTCCAAAGTGTTTCTGGTCATATGGGAATGTGTTTGGCACCATTGGTTGCGGAAATAATTTTTAAACAAGGTGGTGGGTCGTTCGGAAAGTTTTATGGGTGCAAAAACGAAACCGCTCGAACCACTCCAAAGTGTTTTTTGGCATATCGAAGTGCGTTTGGCCCCATTGGTTGCGTGAAATAATTTTTAAACAAGGCGGTGGGTCCGCGAAAAAGATTTCTGGGTGCGAAAACAAAACCGCTCGAATCCACTCAAAAGCATTTTTGGGCATATGGGAACGTCTTTGGCACTGTATTACGAAAGTATTTTACACGAGTCGGTAGGCCCATCGAAAAGTTTGTAGGCTAAGAAAACATATCCGCTCGAAACCTTTTTGGGCACATGGGAATGTCTTTTGCACCACTGGTTGCGAGAAATAATTTTCAAAATAGGTGGTAGCCAAGCCGAAATGTTTTCTTGGTGCGAAAATGAAACCGCTCGACTCCACTCAAAAGTGTTTTTGGGTAGAAGGAAATGTCTTTGGCACCATTGGTTGCAAAAGTTATTTTACATGAGTCGGTAGGCCCATCGAAAAGATTGCAGGGTGTGAAAACGAGACCGCTCGAAACTACTCCAAAGTGTTTCTGGGCATATTGTAATGTGTTTGGCACCATTGGTTGCGGAAATAATTTTTAAACAAGGTGTTGGGTCCTTCGGAAAGTTTTATGGGTGCAAAAACGAAACCGCTCGAACCACTCCAAAGTGTTTTTCGGCATATCGAAGTGCGTTTGGCCCCATTGGTTGCGTGAAATAATTATTAAACAAGGCGGAGGGTCCGCCAAAAAGATTTCTGGGTGCGAAAACAAAACCGATCGAATCCACTCAAAAGCATTTTTGGGCATATGGAAATGTCTTTGCTGCTCTCTATTACAAAAGTCATTTTACATGAGTCGGTAGGCCCATCGAAAAGTTTGTAGGCTGAGAAAACATATCCGCTCGAAACCTTTTTGGGCACATGGGAATGTCTTTGGCACTATTGGTTGCGAGAAATAATTTTTCAAACAAAGCGGTGGGCAAGCCGAAATGTTTTCTACGTGTGAAAACGAAACCGGTCGACTCCACTCAAAAGCCTTTTTGGGCATAAGGAAATGTCTTTGGCACCATTGGTTGCAAAAGTTGTTTTACATGAGTCTTTAGGGCCATGGAAATGATTGCAGGGTGAGAAAACAAAACCGCTCTCACGACTCCAAAGTGTTTTTGGGCATATGGAAATCTGTTTGGCACCATTGGTTGCAGAAATAATTTTTAAACAAGGTGGTGGGTCCTTCGGAAAGTTTTATGGGTGCAAAAACGAAACTACTCGAACCACTCCAAAGTGTTTTTGGGCATAGCAAAGAGCGTTTGGCACCATTGGTTGCGAGAAATAATTTTTAAACAAGGCGGTGTGTCCGCCGAAAAGATTTCTGGGTGTGAAAACAAAACCGCTCGAATCCGCTCAAAAGCATTTTTGGGCATATGGGAACGTCTTTGGCACTCTACTACAAAAGTTATTTTACACGAGTCGGTAAGCCCATCGAAAAGTTTGTAGGGTGAGAAAACATATTCGCTCGAAACCTTTTTGGGTAGATGGGAATTTCTTTGGCTCCACTGGTTGCGCGAAATAATTTTCAAAATAGGTGGTGGCCAAGCCGAAATGTTTTCTTGGTGCGAAAATGAAACCGCTCGACTCCACTCAAAACTGTTTTTGGGCAGAAGGAAATGTCTTTGGCACCATTAGTTGCAAAAGTTATTTTACATGAGTCTTTAGGGCCATCGAAATGATTGCAGGGTGTGAAAACGAAACGACTCAAAACCACTCCAAAGTGTTTTTGGGCATATGGGAATGTGTTTAGCACCATTGATTGCGAGAAATAATTTTTAAACAAGGCGGAGGGTCCGATGAAAAGATTTCTGGCTGTGAAAACAAATCCGCTCGAATCCACACAAAAGCATTTTTGGGCATATGGGAATGTCTTTGGCACTCTCTATTACAAAAGTTATTACACGAGTCCGTAGGCCCATCGAAAAGTTTCTAGGGTGAGAAAACATAGCCGCTCGAAACCGCTCCAAAGTGTTTTTTGGCACATGGGAATGTCTTTGGCTCCATTGGTTGCGGGAAATATTTTTCAAACAAGACGGTGGGCATGCCGACATGTTTTCTAGGTGCGAAAATGAAACCACTCGACTCCACTCCAAAGTGTTTTTGGGCATAAGGAAATGTCTTTGGCACCATTGGTTGCAAAAGTTATTTTACATGATCTTTAGGGCCATCGAAATGATTGCAGGGTGAGAAAACAAAACCGCTCGAACCATTCCAAAGTGTTTTTGGGCATATGGAAATGTGTTTGGCACCATTGGTTGTGAGAAATAATTTTCAAACAAGGCGGTGAGTCCACCAAAAAGATTTCTGGGTGCGAAAACAAAACCGCTCGAATCCACTCAAAGGCATTTTTTGGCATATAGGAATGTCTTTGGCACTCTCTATTACAAAAGTTATTTTACAAGAGTCGGTAGTCCATCGAAAAGATTGTATGGTGAGAAAACATATCTGTTCGAAACCGCTCCAACGTGTTTTTGGACACATGGGAATGTCTTTGGCACCATTGGTTGCGATAAATAATTTCCAAACAAGGTGGTGGGCAAGCCGAAATGTTTTCTAGGTGCAAAAACGAAACCGGTCGACTCTAGACAAAAGTGTTTTTGGGCATAAAGAAATGTCTTTGACACCATTGGTTGCAAAAGTTATTTTATGAGTCTTTAGGGCCATTGAAATGATTGCAGGGTGCGAAAACGAAACCGCTCGAAACCACTCCAAAGTGTTTTTGGGCAAATGGGAATGTGTTTGGCTCCATTGATTGCGAGAAATAATTTTTAAACAAGGCGGTGGGTCCGTCGAAAAGATTTCTCGGTGCGGAAACAAAACCGCTCGAATCCACTCAAAAGCAATTTTGGGCATATGGGAATGTCTTTTGCACACTCTATTACAAAATTTATTTTACACGAGTCGGTAGGCCCATCGAAAAGTTTGGAGGGTGAGAAAACATATCTGCTCGAAACTGCTGGAATGTGTTTTTGGGTACATGAGAATGTCTTTGGCACCATTGGGGTCGATAAATAATTTTCAAATGTGAGCAAGCCGAAATATTTTCTGGGAGCGAAAATGAAACCGGTCGACTCCACTCAAAAGTGTTTTTGGGCATAAATAAATGTGTTTGGCACCATTGGTTGCAAAAGTTATGTTACATGAGTCTTTAGGGCCATCGAAATGATTGCAGGGTGTGAAAACGAAACCGCTCGAAACCAGTCCAAAGTGTTTTTGGGCATTTGGGAATGTGTTCGGCACCATTGAGTGAGAGAAATAATTTTTAAACAAGGCGGTGGGTCCGCCGAAAAGATTTCTGGGTGCGAAAACAAAACCGCTCGAATCCACTCAAAATAATTTTTGCGCATATGAGAATGTCATTGGCATTCTCTATTACAAAAGTTATTTTACACGAGTCGGTAGGCTCATCGAAAAGTTTGTAGGGTGAGAAAACAAATCCGCTCGAAACTGCTTCAAAGTGTTTCTAGGCACACGGGAATGTCTTTGGCACCATAGGTTGTGAGAAATAATTTTCAAACAAGGCAGTGGGTAAGCCATAATGTTTTCTAGGTGTGAAAACAAAACCGGTCGACTACACTCAAAAGTGTTTGTAGGTAGAAGGAAATGTCCTTGACGCCAATGGTTGCAAAAGTTATTTTACATGAGTCTTTAGGGCCATCGAAATGATTGCAGGGTGCGAAAAGGAAACTGCTCCACATCACTCCAAAGTGTTTTTGGGCATCTGGGAATGTGTTTGGCACCATTGATTGTGAGAAATAATTTTTAAACAAGGCGGTGGGTCCATCGAAAATTTTTCTGGGTGCAAAAACGAAACCGCTCGAACCACTCCAAAGTGTTTTTGGGCATATGGAATGGTGTTTGGCACTATTGGTTGTGAGAGAATTGTTTAAACAAGGCGGTGGGTCATCTAAAAAGATTTCTGGGTGTGAAAACAAAACCGCTCGAATCCAGTCAAAAGCATTTTTGGGCATATGGGAATGTCTTTGGCACTCTCTATTACAAAAGTTACTTTACACGAGTCGGTTGACCTGTCGAAATGTTTGTAGGGTGAGAAAACATATACGCTCGAAACCGGTCCAAAGTGTTTTCGGGCACAAGGGAAATAATTTTCAAACAAGGCGGTGGGCAAGCTGAAATATTTTGTAGGTGCGAAAACGAAACCGGTCGACTCCAGTCAAAAGTGTTTTTGAGCATATGGTAATGTCTTTGGCACCTTTGATTGCGAGAAATAATTTTTAAACAAGGCAGTGGGTCCATCGAAAAGTTTTCGGGGCGCAAAAACAAAACCGCTCGAACCAGTCCAATGTGTTTTTGGGCATATGGATATGTGTTTGGCACCATTGGTTGCCAGAAAATTTTTTAAACAAGGCGGTGGGTCCGTCCAAAAGATTTCTGGCTACGAAAGCAAAACCGCTCAAATCCACTCAAAAGCATTTTTGGGCATATGGTAATGTCCTTGGCACTCTCTATTACAAATGTTATTTTACACGAGTCGGTAGGCCCATCGAAAAGTTTGTAGACATCAAAAATTTGTAGGGTGAGAAAACATATCCGCTCGAAACCGCTCTAAAGTGTTTTTGGGCACATGGGAATGTCTTTGGCACAATTGGTTGCACTAAATAATTTTCAAACAAGGCGGTGGGCAAGCCAAAATGTTTTCTACGTGCGGAAACGAAACCGGTCAACTCCACTCGAAAGTGTTTATGGGCATAAGGAAATGTCTTTGTCAGCATTGGTTGTAAAAGTTATTTTACATGAATCTTTTGGGCCATCGAAATGATTGCAGGGTTCAAAAACGAAACCGCACGAAACCACTCCAAAGTGTTTTTGGGCATATGAGAATGTGTTTGTCACTATTGATTGCGTGAAAATTTTTTAAACAAGGCGGTGGGTTCGTCGAAAAGATTTCTGGGTGCGAAAACAAAACCGCTCGAATCCACTAAAAAGAAGTTTTGGGCATATGTTAATATCTTTGGCACTCTCTATTACGAATGTTATTTTACACAAGTCGGTAGGCCCTTCGAAAAGTTTGTAAACATTGAAAAGTTTGTATGGTGAGAAAACATATCCACTCGAAACCGCTCGAAAGTGTTTTTGGGCACATGGGAATGTCTTTGGCACCACTGGTTGCGATAAATAATTTTCATACAAGGCGGTGGGCAAGCCGAAATATTTTCTAGGTGCAAAAACGAAACCGGTCGACTCCACTGAAAAGTGATTTTGAGCATTAGGAAATATCTTTGACTCCGTTGGTTGCAAAAGTTATTTTACATGAGTCTTTAGGGCCATAGAAACAACTGCAGGGTTCGAAAACGAAACCGCTTAAAACCACTCCAAAGTGTTTTTGGGCATCTGGGAATGTGTTTGACACCATTGATTGCAAGAAATAATTTTTAAACAAGGCGGTCGGTCCGTCGAAAAGATTTCTGGGTGTGAAAACAAAACCGCTCAAATCCAGTCAAAAGCATTTTTGGGCATATGGGAATGTCTTTGGCACTCTGTATTACAAAAGTTACTTTACACGAGTCGGTCGACCTGTCGAAATGTTTGTAGGGTGAGAAAACATATCCGCTCGAAACCGCTCCAAAGTGTTTTCGGGCACAAGGGAAATAATTTTCAAACAAGGCGGTGGGCAAGCCGAAATATTTTGTAGGTGCGAAAACGAAACCGGTCGACTCTAGTCAAAAGTGTTTTTGAGCATATGGTAATGTCTTTGGCACCTTTGATTGCGAGAAATAATTTTTAAACAAGGCAGTGGGTCCATCAAAAAGTTTTTTGGGTGCAAAAACAAAACCGCTCGAACTAGTCAAAAGTGTTTTTGGGCATATGGAAATGTGTTTGGCAGCATTGGTTTCCAGAAAATTTTTTAAACAAGGCAGTGGGTCCGTCCAAAAGATTTCTGGCTACGCAAACAAAACCGCTCAAATCCACTCAAAAGCATTTTTGGGCATATGGTAATGTCCTTGGCACTCTCTATTACAAATGTTATTTTACACGAGTCGGTAGGCCCATCGAAAAGTTTGTAGACATCAAAAATTTGTAGGGTGAGAAAACATATCCGCTCGAAACCGCTCTAAAGTGTTTTTGGGCATATGGGAATGTCTTTGGCACCATTGGTTGCAATAAATAATTTTCAAACAAGGCGGTAGTCAAGCCGAAATATTTTCTACGTGCGGAAACGAAACTGGTCGAGTCCACTCGAAAGAGTTTTTGGGCATAAGGAAATGTCTTTGTCAGCATTGGTTGTAAAAGTTATTTTACGTGAATCTTTTGGGCCATCGAAATGATTGCAGGGTTCAAAAACGAAACCGCATGAAACCACTCCAAAGTGTTTTTGGGCATATGAGAATGTGTTCGGCACCATTGATTGCGAGAAAATTTTTTAAACAAGGCGGTGGGTCTATTGAAAAGATTTCTGGGTGCGAAAACAAAACCGCTCGAATCCACTCAAAAGCATTTTTGGGCATATGTTAATGTCTTTGGCACTCTCTATTACAAATGTTATTTTACACGAGTCGGTAGGCCCATCGAAATGTTTGTAGACATCGAAAAGTTTGTAAGGTGAGAAAACATATCCGCTCGAAACCGCTCGAAAGTATTTTTGGGCTCATGGGAATGTCTTTGGCACCACTGGTTGCGATAAATAATTTTCAAACAAGGTGGTGGGCAAGCCGAAATATTTTCTAGGTGCGAAAACGAAACTGGTCGACTCCACTGAAAAGTGTTTTTGAGCATTAGGAAATGTCTTTGACTCCATTGGTTGCAAAAGTTATTTTACATGAGTCTTTAAGGCCATAGAAATAATTGCAGGATTCGAAAACGAAACCGCTTAAAACCACTCCAAAGTGTTTTTGGGCATCTAGGAATGTGTTTGGCACCATTGATTGCAAGAAGTAAATTTTAAACAAGGCGGTCGGTCCGTCGAAAAGATTTCTGGGTGCAAAAACAAAACTTCTCAAATCCAGTCAAAAGCATTTTTGGGCATATGGGAATGTCTTTGGCACTCTCTATTACAAAAGTTACTTTACAAGAGTCGGTCGGCCTGTCGAAATGTTTGTAGGGTGAGAAAACATATGTAACATACCACGAAGACCTGTTAGGAGGATTTGTAATAATAAATGGTTGTTAAAAATAAAAATCCCTTTTCTTTTGAGTTTGAGGTAAATTTTATTTTTCCCAAGCCCCGTTTATTTTAAAGCATATGCATTATAGCGCTTTTAAATGAATGAAACCGATAGTTAAATCATCAAAATAATAATTTAATAAACATTATAAATAATGGAATAACTTAATTAGCTTGACCCATGTGTTTGGAGTAAATTAAAAATTTTGCTAGATTTTAATTTTTCTATTCAAACTATTCAAACAAAGAATTTAATTGAAAATCAAAATCTGAAAATTTCAGATTCTCTGGAGCCCAATTTGGCACTCCATTAAAAATTGATCAAGAACATTTTGGGTTGGAAAATTGGTCCAAGTTATAGAGGAAATAGTATATTATCATTTTGCCATTTGGATTTTGACCTAATTGTCCCTAGAGAATATTTTGAATCAAGGGCAAGTTGGGAATCCAACCATCAGTTTTGGACTTAGCCAAATATTCCAGTTTCTTCTCCTCCACACACACACAGCTTCCACACTGCTATGTGGGCCCAGGCATTTGTGGGACCCGCTCGTTAGCTGCTCAGGTGTGTACACGTCACGCTAGCACCGCTCTCCCGCAGACGGCGCGCGCAACACGCGTCGACGGCGCCGAGCGCCGCTCCATCGCCACCTCACTGCCGACCGCCATATTTAACTGTACCGACCGACACACATTCACTTCCCCTCACCTGTGTTCCATTTTCGCGGAGAAACCAAGGACGACCGGTTCGCAACCTCGATCGGCAAGGGAGTCTTCATCGGCGCCGGTGGGATCACCTCCCTCGTCCCGCATCATCGAAGCTAATCTCCGGGAACGCGTGCCGCGTCCATTCGGGCCACCGGTGAACTCCGTGCGCCGCCGTGGGAACCATCAACGCCGCCAGGCTCCAAGACTTCAAATCCGCCAGAGCCACTTTGCCAACACATTCATCACCTCACGACGGTCCCGAAGCCTAGAGGAATCGAGTCGAGAAGCCCTCAAACGAGAGATCCCTTCCATCTTCCTCATCTTCGGCCGTCGACGTTCTCTAGCTCTACCTCTCTCTGTGGCCGCCTGTACCGGGAGCACTCTGCCGACGGCAGCACTATCTATTACAAAAGTTATTTTACACGTGTCGATAGGCCCGTCAGAAAGTTTGTAGGGTGAGAAAACATATCCGCTCGAAACGTCTCCAAAGTGTTTTTGGGAACATGGGAATGTCTTTGGCACCATTGGGGTCGATAAATAATTTTCAAACGTGGGCAAGCCGAAATGTTTTCTGGGAGCGAAAATGAAATAGGTCGACTCCACTCAAAAGTGTTTTTGGTTATATGGTAATGTCTTTGGCACCATTGATTGCGAGAAATAATTTTTAAACAAGGCGGTGGGTCCGTCGAAAAGATTTCTGGGTGCGAAAACAAAACCGCTCAAATCCACCCAAAAGCATTTTTGGGCATATGGTAATGTCCTTGGCACTCTCTATTACAAATGTTATTTTACACGAGTCGGTAGGCCCATCGAAAAGTTTGTAGACATGGAAAAGTTTGTAGGGTGAGAAAACATATCCGCTCGAAACCGCTCGAAAGTGTTTTGGGGCACGTGGGAATGTCTTTGGCACCATAGGTTGCAATAAATAATTTTCAAACAAGGCGGTGGGCAAGCCGAAATGTTTTCTACGTGCGAAACCGAAACCGGTCGACTCCACTTGAAAGTGTTTTTGGGCATAAGGAAATGTCTTTGTCAGCATTGGTTATACAAGTTATTTTACATGAATCTTTTGGTCCATCGAAATGATTGTAGGGTTCGAAAACGAAACCACACGAAACCACTCCAAAGTGTTTTTGGGCATATGAGAATGTGTTCGGCACCATTGATTGCGATAAATAATTTTTAAACAAGGCGGTGGGTCCATCGCAAGGTTTTCTGGGTGCAAAACCAAAACCGCTCGAACCACTCCAAAGTGTTTTTGGGCATATGGAAATTTGTTTGGCATCATTGATTGCGGGAAAATTTTTTAAACAAGGCGGTGGGTCCGTCGAAAAGATTTCTGGGTGCGAAAACAAAACCACTCGAATCCACTAAAAAGCATTTTTAGGCATATGGTAATGTCCTTGGCACTCTCTATTACAAATGTTATTTTACACGAGTCGCTAGGCCAATCGAAAAGTTTGTAGACATCGAAAAGTTTGTAGGGTGAGAAAACATACTCGCTTGAAACCGCTCGAAAGTGTTTTTGGGCACACGGGAATGTCTATGGCACCACTGGTTGCGATAAATAATTTTCAAACAAGGCGGTGGGCAAGCCGAAATATTTTGTAGGTGCGAAAACGAAACCGGTCGACTCCACTCAAAAGTGTTTATAGGTAGAAGGAAATGTCTTTGGCGCCATTGGTTGCAAAAGTTATTTTACATGAGTCTTTTGGGCCATCGAAATGATTGTAGGGTGCAAAAACGAAACCGCTCCACTCCACTCCAAAGTATTTTTGGACATATGGGAATGTGTTTGGCACCATTGATTGCGAGAAATAATTTTTAAACAAGGCGGTGGGTCCTTCAAAAAGTTATCTGGGTGTAAACACGAAACTGCTCGAACCACTCCAAAGTGTTTTTGGGCATATGGAAATGTGTTTGGCACTATTGGTTGCGAGAGAATTGTTTAAACAAGGCGGTGGGTCATCTAAGAAGATTTCTGGGTGTGAAAACAAAACCGCTCGAATCCACTCAAAAGCAATTTTGGGCATATGGGAATGTCTTTGGCACTATCTATTACAAAAGTTATTTTACACGTGTCAGTAGGCCCGTCAGAAAGTTTGTAGGGTGAGAAAACATATCCGCTCGAAACGTCTCTAAAGTGTTTTTGGGAACATGGGAATGTCTTTGGCACCATTGGGGTCGATAAATAATTTTCAAACGTGGGCAAGCCGAAATGAAACCGGTCGACTCCACTCAAAAGTGTTTTTGGGCATATGGTAATGTCTTTGGCACCATTGATTGCGAGAAATAATTTTTAAACAAGGCGGTGGGTCCGTCGAAAAGATTTCTGGGTGCGAAAACAAAACCGCTCAAATCCACTCAAAAGCATTTTTGGGCATATGGTAATGTCCTTGGCACTCTCTATTACAAATGTTATTTTACACGAGTTGGTAGGCCCAGCGAAAAGTTTGTAGACATCGAAAAGTTTGTAGGGTGAGAAAACATATCCGCTCGAAACCGCTCGAAAGTGTTTTTGGGCACCTGGGAATGTCTTTGGCACCATAGGTTGCAATAAATAATTTTTAAACAAGGCGGTGGGCAAGCCGAAATGTTTTCTACGTGCGAAAACGAAACCGGTCGACTCCACTTGAAAGTGTTTTTGGGCATAAGGAAATGTCTTTGTCAGCATTGGTTATAAAAGTTATTTTACATGAATCTTTTGGTCCATCGAAATGATTGAAGGGTTCGAAAACGAAACCACACGAAACTACTCCAAAGTGTTTTTGGGCATATCAGAATGTGTTCGGCATCATTGATTGCGATAAATAATTTTTAAACAAGGCGGTGGGTCCATTGAAAAGTTTTCTGGGTGCAAAAACAAAACCGCTCGAACCACTCCAAAGTGTTTTTGGGCATATGGAAATTTGTTTGGCATCATTAATTGCGGGAAAATTTTTTAAACAAGGCGGTGGGTCCGTCAAAAAGATTTCTGGGTGCAAAAACAAACCGCTCGAATCCACTAAAAAGCATTTTTAGGCATATGGTAATGTCCTTGGCACTCTCTATTACAAATGTTATTTTACACAAGTCGGTAGGCCCATCGAAAAGTTTGTAGACATCGAAAAGTTTGTAGGGTGAGAAAACATACTCGCTAGAAACCGCTCGAAAGTGTTTTTGGGCACACGGGAATGTCTATGGCACCACGGGTTGCGATAAATAATTTTCAAACAAGGTGGTGGGCAAGCCAAAATATTTTCTAGGTGCGAAAACGAAACCGGTCGACTCCACTCAGATGTGTTTTTGGGCATAAGTAAATGCCTTTCACACTATTGGTTGCAAAAGTTATTTTACATGAGTCTTTAGGGCAATCGAAATGATTGCAGGGCCGCTCGAAACCAATCCAGAGTGTTTTTAGGCATATCGGAACGTGTTTGGCACCATTGATTGCGAGGAATAATTTTTAATCTAGGCGGTGCGTCCTTTGAAAAGGTTTCTAGGTGCAAAAACGAAACCGCTCGTAGCACTCCAAAATGTTTTTCTTCATATGGAAATGTGTTTGGCACCATTGGTTGCAAGAAAATTTTTGAAACATGGCGGCGGGTTCGCCGAAATGATTTCTGGGTGCGAAAACAAAACCGCTCGAATCCACTCAAAAGCATTTTTGGGCATATGGGAATGTACTTGGTACTCTCTATTACAAAAGTTATTTTACACGAGTCGGTAGGCCCATCGAAAATTTTGTAGGGTGAGAAAACATATCCGCTCGAAACCGCTCCAAATGTTTTTGGGCACATAGAAATGTCTTTGGCACCACTGGTTGCGATAAATAATTTTCAAACAAGGCGGTGGGCAAGCCGAAATATTTTCTAGGTGCGAAAACGAAACCGGTCGACTCTAATCAAATGTGTTTTTGAGCATTAGGAAATGTCTTTGACGCCATTGGTTGCAAAAGTTATTTTACAAGAGTCTTTAGGGCCATAGAAATGATTGCAGGGTACAAAAACGAAACTGCTCAAAACCACTCCAAAGTGTTTTTGGGCATCTGGAAATGTGTTTGGCACCATTGATTGCGAGAAATAATTTTTAAACAAGGCGATGGGTCCGCCGAAAAGATTTTTGGGTGGGAAAACAAAACCGCTCGAATCCACTCAAAAGCATTTTTGGGCATATGGGGATGACTTTGGCACTCTCTATTACAAAAGTTACTTTACAAGAGTCGGTAGGCCCGTCAAAAAATTTGTGGGGTGAGAAAACATATTCGATCGAAACCACTCCAAAGTGTTTTTGGACACATGGAAATGTCTTTCGCACCATTGGGGTCGATAAATAATTTTCAAACAAGGCGGTGGGCAAGCCGAAATGTTCTGTAGGTGCGAAAAGGAAACCGGTCGACTCTACTCAAAAGTGTTTTTGGGCATAAGTAAATGTCTCTGACACCATTGGTTGCAAAAGTTATTTTACATGAGTCTTTAGGGCAATCGAAATGATTTCAGGGCCGCTCGAAACCACTCCAGAGTGCTTTTAGGCATGTCAGAATGTGTTTGGCACCATTGATTGCGAAAAATAATTTTTAATCAAGGCGGTGGGTTCTTCGAAAGGTTTGTGGGTGCAAAAACGAAACCACTCGTACCACTCCAAAATGTTTTTCGGCATATGGAAATGTGTTTGGCACCATTGGTTGCGAGAAAATTTTTTAAACAAGGCGGTGGGTTCGCCGAAATGATTTCTGGGTGCGAAAACGAAACCGGTCGACTCCACTCAAAAATGTTTTTGAGCATTAGGAAATGTCTTGGATGCCATTGGTTGCAAAAGTTATTTTACATGAGTCTTTAGGGCCATAGAAATGATTGCAGGGTTCGAAAACGAAACCGCTCGAAACCACTCGAAAGTATTTTTGGACATATGGGAATGTGTTTGTCGCCATTGATTGCGAGAAATAATTGTTAAACAAGGCGGTGTGTCCATCGAAATGTTTTCTGGGTGCAAAAACAAAACCGCTCGAACCAGTCTAGAGTGTTTTTGGGCATATGGAAATGTGTTTGGAAGCATTGGTTGCCAGAAAATTTCTTAAACAAGGCGGTGGATGTAACACTCCAGCCCAAGGCATAATAGGATTGATGCTAACAAGTTGCAACTTCTTTTCCGGAAGCCCATCTCCAAAGAACTCTAAAGTTAAGCGTGCTTGGCCTGAAGAAATCTAGGAATGGGTGACTAACCGGGAAGGACACCGGGAAGTCCTTCCCGGGTGCGCACGAGTGAGGACAAAGTACGCAAGAAAGAGTGGTGTTGGTTTGTGAGGGCAGTCTATGTCCTATTTAAGCTTCTAGATGTAAGCGGGCCCGGCCTCGTGGAGACGGGACGTTACAGTATGGTATCAGAGCCGACTCTCGCGGTTTCACGGGCGCGTGTTTGTCGCAGTTGCGCAGGCATAGTGCGCATGGCTGGTGTGGACCCGGTGTGGTCACACAGCATGGCACATGCGCTGGCACTGGACATGGGTGTGTCGCAGTTGCGCAGGCATGGTGCGCATGGCTGGTGTGGACCCGGTATGGTCACACAGTATGGCACATGCGCTGGCACTGGACACACGGACGTGGCTAAGAGAGAGAGTTCCTGGCTTGGGGTTGATCGACGAGGACGTCGATCTCTTAAGGGGGTGAGGATGTAAAACCCCGGCCCAAGGCATAATAGGATTGATAGGATACTCATGCTAACAATTTGCAACTTCTTTTCCGGAAGCCCATCTCCAAAGAACTGTAAAGTTAAGCGTGCTTGGCCTGAAAAAATCTAGGGATGGGTGACCGATCGGGAAGTCCTTCCCGGGTGTGGGTGACCGATCGGGAAGTCCTTCCCGGGTGCGCACGAGTGAGGACAAAGTGCGCAGAAAAGACTGGTGTTGGTTTGTGAGGGCAGTCTATGTCCTATTTAAGCTGCTAGATGTAAGCGGGCCCGGCCTCGTGGAGGCGGGACATTACAGTGGGTTCGCCGAAAAGATTTCTGGGTGGGAAAACAAAACCTCTCGAATCCACTCAAAAGCATTTTTGGGCATATGGAATGTACTTGGCACTCTCTATTACAAAAGTTATTTTACACGAGTCGGTAAGCCCATCGAAAAGTTTGTAGGGTGAGAAAACATATCCGCTCGAAACCGCTCCAAAGTGTTTTTGGGCACATGGGAATGTTTTTGGCACTACTGGTTCCGATAAATAATTTTCAAACAAGGCGGTGGGCAAGCCGAAATATTTTCTAGGTGCGAAAACGAAACAAGTCGACTCCACTGAAAAGTGTTTTTGAGCACAAGGAAATGTCTTTGACGCCATTGGTTGCAAAAGTTATTTTAGATGAGTCTTTAGTGCCAAAAAAATGATTGCAGGGTGTGAAAACGAAACCGCTCAAAACCAGTCCAAAGTGTTTTTGGCCATCTGGGAATGTGTTTGGCACCATTGATTGCGAGAAATAATTTTTGATACATGGCGGTGGGTCCGCCGAAAAGTTTTCTGGGTGGGAAAACAAAACCGCTCGAACCAGTCCAAAGTGTTTAGAACCTTTGGTTGCCAGAAAATTTTTTAAACATGGCGGTGGGTCCGCCGAAAAGATTTCTAGGTGGAAAACAAAACCGCTCGAATCCACTCAAAAGCATTTTTGGGCATATGGGGATGTCTTTGGCACTCTCTATTACAAAAGTTACTTTACAAGAGTCGGTAGGCCCGTCAAAAAGTTTGTAAGGTGAGAAAACATATTCGATCGAAACCACTCCAAAGTGTTTTTGGGCACATGGAAATGTCTTTGACACCATTGGGGTCGATAAATAATTTTCAAACATGGCGGTGGGCAAGCTGAAATATTTGCTTGGTGCAAAAAGGAAACCGGTCGACTCCACTCAAAAGTGTTTTTGGGCAGAAGTAAATGTCTCTGACACCATTGGTTGCAAAAGTTATTTTACATGAGTCTTTAGGGCAATCGAAATGATTTCAGGGCCGCTCGAAACCACTCTAGAGTGTTTT
Source organism: Oryza officinalis (assembly GCA_008326285.1). Lineage (NCBI taxonomy): Eukaryota > Viridiplantae > Streptophyta > Magnoliopsida > Poales > Poaceae > Oryza > Oryza officinalis. The sequence continues at coordinate 23,942,886 of BDMV01000006.1, forward strand.
TAGGCATAAGTAAATGTCCTTGACACCATTGGTTGCAAAAGTTATTTTTCATTAGTCATAGAGCCATCGAAATGATTGCAGGGTGCGAGAACGAAACCGCTCGAAACCACTCGAAAGTATTTTTGGGCATATGGGAATGTGTTTGGCACCATTGATTGCGAGAAATAATTTTTAAACAAGGTGGTGTGTCGATCGAAATGTTTTCTGGGTGCAAAAACAAAACGGCTCGAACCAGTCCAAAGTGTTTTTGGGCATATGGAAATGTGTTTGGAACCTTTGGTTGCCAGAAAATTTTTTAAACAAGGCGGTGGGTCTGCCAAAAAGATTTCTGGGTGGGAAAACAAAACCGCTCGAATCCACTCAAAAACATTTTTGGGCATATGGGAATGTCATTGGCACTCTCTATTACAAAAGTCATTTTCAAGCGCCGCTCCTTTGCCACCTCACTACCGACTGCCATATAAAGACCAACCGGTCGACGCATATCCTCTTCCCCTCACCCATGTTCCATTTTCACGGCAAAACCGAGGGCGACCGATTCACAATCTCGAGTAGCAAAGGAGTTCTCTCCGGCGCCGGTGAAATCGTCTCCACCATTTTGAACCACCGGGTACGATTCAATCCCGGTTAAGCTGCGTTCCAAGGTTTGTGTTCAATGCCGTTTTTAATGCCTCAAAGCCCTATCGATTTGGTGTAGCCAATCTCCGGGAACGCGCGCCGCGTCCACTAGGGCCACCGGTGAACTCCGAGCGCCGCCGTGGGGGTCGTTAACGTCGCCAAGCTCCAGGACTTCAAATCCGCTCGAGCCGCTTCGCCAACACATTCATCACCTCAAGACGATCCCGAGGTTCAGAGGAATCGAGTCGAGAAGCCCTCAATCGGGAGATCTCTTCCATCTTCTTCACCTCCGGCCGCCGGCGTTCTCTAGCTCTATTTCTCTCTCTGGCAAGTGTCAGGGCGATTCCTCGTGCACAAAGCCACTCCATGTCATCACTATCTGATGCTTGAACTCCTCCTAGCTTGCCTGGACCGGGAGCACTCCGCCGACGACGACCACCAAGCCGTGTCGCCTTCGGGACTGAACCGAACACTTGGAAGCTTGTCGGGCTTTGTCTACACTTTGGTGAGCTTCTGGGAAGTCCTTAGCCTCACATGCATGCACGCGCGCGTGCTGAAGACGTCCCGAGCCCGTATTGCACATGCAAGCCGAAGCAGGCCGCCGCTCCACCCGCTGCTGCCATCGCGTTAGATCACCATAGCTCGCATGGTGGACATCGTGAGCTTCGTCTTGGAGCCCTCCATCTTTTTCTCCATAGTCGCCTCGTCGGAAACCCAACCATTCGCCGCCGGGATCGCCGCGAAGCTCGTCGCCGTGCCGCTGCTCTGCCCTAGCTACGCTAGGGGCTAGTCTGAGCTCGGTTAGAAAATTCCAGGGGTGTTTCGGCAAAGTAGACAGCCATTTACATGTGGGGAAAGGATCTTGATGTAATTAGGCAAGAACCCGAGTACTACTTTGCTTAAATACCTATGCCACGTGCTGGGTTCCATTTGCTGATACCCTAGGGACTCCAAAGCAAAAGTGCAGTTGCTAACTGGTGGACCCGAGCCGTTGTAAATTTTGTAAAATCTTTTATAAATAAGAAACAAGTTTTCTGTTGAACTGAAAAATGGTTTTAACTTTGAAAATTCATGGTAAATTCATTATAACTCCAAAAATTTCAAACTAAATTTTGTTGGATTCATATTTTTTATGCTCTATTATTTGAAAATGCTAAACTCAACAGAACTTTAGAGGTTTATGTCTCAATATTAAAAATTTTAGATAGGCCTTAATTTATTATTTTCCAACTTTAAAAAAATTATACCTTTTGAATGGAACTTGATAAAATAGAAATTCTTGCACTAAAAATTCAGTCAACACAGTATCACATCATCCTAAGAATAGCGTTTAATTTAGGGCATATTAAATTTTCTTTTACACAAATGTAATTCGAATTTTTCGTGTATGTTTAGACGACGGTCAGTTCCTCGTCGAGGAGGTGCATTACATAGCTGGACCAGGGGTGGAACCAGAACAAGGCAAGCCAACCTTCCCCTTTTTCCTTTGACCATATTGATCCTACATTTGAAGGTTTAACGTTTTGTTTGCAAAGATGCATAATTAATTTGTTTAAAATAAAAGTTGAGTAATTTAAATGGTGATAGTTATACCTAAAACTTGCATGTATCCATTTGAAAAACTCCAATTAATTTGAACACCCGTAGGATATTATATATATGTTGTTATTGCTTGATAAATTCGTTATACCTCAAGTATTGGCATGCTAGTTTAGAAATGCTTAGAATAAATAGAAACTATCATTATGGGCATGTTATATTTCTAAAACTTGTTGGTTTCAAAGAAATTCTAAATGGTTCAAAAGGTGTAGTTATTTGTGAACTAAAATAAGAAAAAGGAGATATTTACGTCTTGGGCAACAAATGGTACGCATATGGTGATTAGTTGTGTACCGATAGGGGGAGTGTATGCCTGAGATAATTAAGGACTTCACTCAATGTAAGTCTCTTGTGTTTATAGTACGACCACATGTGCTATTATGGGATAGCCATAGTTAATTAAGTTGTTCATGGTTTAGTCTTGCATTAAGGTAGGCCATTGTAGTATAAATTAGTCTTAGTGATAATTCATAGGAACTACCTAATTACCTAAGTCTGTCCAATACAACGATATGGTGCCTCATGGTAGGGAAGGATGTTTTCGCTACCATGGTATTAGGCTCAGGCGTGGGCCCACCTCCTAACGGTTCTAGGTCATATGCCTAGAACGGAATCACACCTATCGTGCTGGTGCAAGGCTAAATCATGGATAGTGTAAAGGCTATGTTGTGGGAAGTAAATCGGGTACTTCGGTATCGCGTGACATGTTTTTACATGATTACTATTTCACATCATGTGGGTACAGTGTACGGGCTCTGCAGAGTTTTAAACTAATCGGTTAGCCGTGCTCACGATTATGAACGACATAAGGATATGTGTTGAGTATAGATGAATGATTTTCACCCTATGATCTTGCTGCTTTTACAACTACATGCTTTGGGATGTTATGAGAAATAATCTAAAATGATTTATATACTTGATGTCCTGGATAGTGCCAAGTATTATATAATATGAGTTATACTTTGTAAATATGATGCCATGATGATAATTCTAGTTTACTGGAGGTTTATTTGTTCCACATTACTTGGAAAATGACTTATAGAAATAAAATTTGCTTTATACTGAAAATAAGCCTACTTGAGCCTATCCTTTGATTATGCCATGCATGTACGTTAGGATTGGCGATGCCAGTACATTATTCGTAATGTACTGACTCTTGCTATTATCGTTGTTTTTCTGTTTCGGATGTTTTGTTTTAGAATCAGACGCAGGAGAGTCCTTTAATGATGATGAATTCTTTGATGGGGATGCTCCTGTGTTTCAAAATGGTTCTAACTAGGGTTTACCCCAGTCGGTTGCAAAAAGGTTTTTGGGTAGTTTGTTGCTTCCGCTGAACCAATAACTATTGGGCCGGTCAGCCATATGTATAGTTAAGATAATGTTTCTGTAATAGCTAAGACTCTAAAATTCCCTTGTTACGATATCAACTGCTAGACGAAAGTGTATTAGTAAGTTTGATATGTTTTCGGCTTGCTAATACATGAGTATGAATTTTGATCATTGGAGATGTTGTAGAGCTCATGCATTTTGGTCAAGTCTCCTGGATGTGTAACACATCTGGTCGCCACCTTCGAGTGGTTTGACGGGCACACTCCAGGCTGAAGTTGACTGGCACGCGTGAGTCCCAGCAATATCTCCCTTGCTCAACATTCGATGCCTCGGAATTTATACTGTTGATGTTACTTGTGATTTTCATTTCACATAGCGGTTTGAATGGCTATTATGCGTGTATGGATCCCATTCACTGAGACTATATGAGAATCACAATTGGCATTGAAAAGTATAAGTTTTGGCGTGCTCGACAACGTTGGTATCAGAGCCAGGACTGACTGTAGGAACCCTTTATTCAAAACTTGATTATTAGGATGGCTTCAAAAGAAAAATATTTTGAGAGCTATGTTCTCTATTATAAAGTATTTGTGAAAGCTTAATCAACCTTAAATCTTATCCCTCTTTGGTTTAGGATCTTCTCTATGTTTTTTATGCTGATTTTTAAATCTTATGCTTAATCTTTAGGATCATGGTTATTTTGAAAGGAATGTTTTGATTAAGTTTATTTCAGAGAAGAAATTGATTTGACCAAAACAAAATGGAGTCTGAAAAATTCTGTATTACTTCTACTTTCAAATCCCTTACTCCTCCATTATAAAAGTTTTGAATTTTCAATTCTTTTCTTAAAGCCCTAGAATGGGTAGATGCGGGGTAGAATGGTTTGATTGTGTTTAAGCCATTAGATTGATTGATTAGCTAAGACTTCCCAAGGCTTGATATATTCTTAGACGAACTTAATAATGAAAATTAAAGGATAAAATTTTTCTTTAGCTACCTCATGGGTTTGAAACTCAAGTTGCATAGTTTTGGGATTGGTAGTTTCTGTTTAGTTACTTGGAGGTTTCATGTAACCCTTATTAAACCATGGGAGGATTGATCTGCATAATGGGAAACTATTTTGCCTTTTATATTACTAAGGAAAACGTATGGCAACCATTCAAATATTTTTAGCCCATTCCATAGTAAGCAGAATTTGTTCCCTGGAACTTCACTTAAGGTTGCTAACTAGCTCTTGTTGTTGAAGATGACCATTATGTGGCAGCTACTGGGGTATTCGGGAGGTTATGAAGAAGGAACCTTGTCTCACACTTTATGGCTTATGTTACAGCATCTTGGTCACACTCACCAACCAGAGTATCATTTCTTTTCGGCCGAGCGAAGCTCTTCACTTAGGGCTTATAAATTAGAGCTGCACATTCGTGGGAGATGGGCACATGAACACCTCTTTGCTTTATTGGTTATGGTTGGGATGCACCCTCAGCTATGCTTGAAGTAGCTTATCAGGCTATTGTATACTATCGTCACCACATACCAGGAATATCAGGACTCTTTCACTATTTTCCAGCTCGTAATGAAAATGCCACTTCCAGCTACTATCCAGGACTAGAAGGTCGATCAGGAGACATTAATACACCTATACTCTACCTGACCGAATTAGTCCGATCCATGGATAAGTATCTCACATCAGTTCTTAGTGAATTGGATAGGCTTCAAACTAGAGTTGCCACTCTGGATAGGCGGGTTGAACCTTTGGGTCATCAAGGGTACTTTCATACTGCTTTTATCTATGGTAGTTATGTCATGCAGCCAATCACGGAGACCTTGCCACCTCCTATGGGGATTTATCAGCAAATCAACCATAGGCCCCGTATGAGGGTAGTATACCATCGTATTAATCGTACTATGGCTGATCCTGCAACTGTTGGTAATCCAGAACTGTTTGGACCAACTTATGTGTATGAAAGGGATGGTCAACGCTACCAATTGACCATGGCGACTCCAAGTACTGTAGAACCAATTCCTCCGGATGGCTATTCTGACTACGCCTTGAATGTGTAATAGGTTCTATTAAGAATATCAACTCCCTTGTACTAGCTTGTAATAAATTCTGGACCGAACCAGAAGGTGGTCAAATTTTGTAAGATCTAGTTCTGTACTTGATTGTTATGACTACCAAACATCGTTATGTAATTGAGCTTATCTAAATCAATGTGATGCTATGTGATCCTTTAAAATTCTTTCTTGATTTGAATTACTATGATGCTGTCCAGAAATTTCTATCAAATCAAGTTGGAATCTCATTTAAATAAAATTTGTTCTGTAGGATCATAAATCTAGTGACCCGTCAAATTGTTCAAAAGAATTCGCAGCCAGCTCATGTACTTCTTGTAACATGGGTGCAGGATGACTAATACTCGATCCATGGCTGCGGCAACCGGAGGTCATGGCTCCGAGGTGACCCCTCCAAATCCAAATCGCGATGGTACCCAATCTTCGGGTCATGCCAGCGGAAGTCGTCGAACCGCTGATAGAGAGCGCCAGGAAGAAGAACCTTCTCTAGCTCACATCTTAGCCACCCAAAATCAGTTATTTGAGCGAATGATAGCAAATGCCGAAAATATGGGTGCTGCTATGGCTCGCAATGCTAATCATGGGCATTCCAAGCTAGCGGATGTTCAACGCACTCATCCTCCACACTTCTCTTCCGCCACTGATCCACTTGTTGCAGATGACTGGCTACGTGATATTGAATCCAAGCTTGATCTATGTGGATGCAACAACCTGGAGAAGGCTTCTTATGCTGCCTACTATCTTCAGGGTGCAGCATCAGCCTGGTGGGAGACTTACAAAACTCTCATCCCTCCTGATGAGCCTATCACTTGGGCTGTGTTTAAAGAAGGGTTTAGATCCGCTCATATCCCTGCTAGTATTATGGAAATGAAGAAAAAGGAATTTCTTAATTTGAAACAAGGAAATATGTCTTTTATGGAATTCTTGGACCACTTCAATTATCTGGGTCGCTATGCAACTTCTGAAATGTCTTCTAAAGCTAAAAAGGTGGAGTTGTGTCACGACCGACTCAATCCCGAAATTAAGCATGCTCTTGCTGCTCATGAGATCTATAGCATGAAGACCATGGTGGACAAAGCTCTTCGTGTGGAATCTAGTGAAAAGGAAGTAATGGAGGATCGTAAACGCAAGTGGGTTGCAAGGAGAGCGGCAAGTAGTAGCAGCTCCACTCGGCCACGTATGTCGCAGCCCATTGTGGTTCGTTATGTGGCTTCCCAGCCACCACGACCACAGAATGCTATTACTCGTCCTCCAAATCCCACAGTTCAAACTTACTACCGTGGAGCTTTGACTCAAGGAAGGCCGGATAGGGCCGCCAGTGTCACTTGTTTCAATTGTGGCAAGGTGGACCACTATTCCAATAATTGTCCAATTCCGAAGACTGGAAATGTTGGGCCACGCCTTCAGGGGTCACAGTCACAGCCACGTGGTCCTCCCCAAGTTCTTGGAAATCAGCGTGGTGGTCGCAAACCTGTTAAGCTGGCCCAACCCTTTGGACGAGGCCGAGTCAACCATGTGACCGCTGAAGAAGCTACTAATGCATCCGATGTCGTACTGGGTACTTTTCTTGTCCACTCAATTCCTACATTGGTTCTTTTTTATTCTGGTGCATCGCATTCTTTTATATCCACCAAATTAGTAAACCAGCGAGATCTAAAAACCAATCTATTGAGCAATGCTATGTTAGTGCAATCACCCGGTGCCACAATCAAAACTAATTTGGTTTGTAATGATGTCGAGATCTTGATTAACGGAGTTCAATTTAGAGCCAACCTCATACAAATAAACTCTCCTGGTTTAGACATTATCTTGGGTATGGATTGGTTATCTAAACATAAAGGGACCATAGATTGTGCCAAGAAAACCATTTCTCTGGAGAATACCAAAGGCCAAATTATTTCGTTCACCTCTGAACATGTTATTCCCCCGCAACCACCATTACTTCATTCTCTATCAATTCCGGAGCTCAAAACAGTACCTATAGTAAATGAATATCCCGACGTCTTTCCTGATGTATTACTGGGTATGCCTCTCGATCGTGATATTGAATTTGTAATTGATCTACTCCCTGGGACAGCACCCATAGCAAAAAGGCCTTATTGTATGTCCTCTGATGATTTGATGGAACTTAAGAAACAAATAAATGAGCAACTGGCTAAAGGTTTTATTCGTCCTAGCTCATCTCCGTGGGGGTGTCCGGTGCTGTTTGCCCCAAAGAAAGATGGTACTATGCGGATGTGTGTAGACTACCGTCCTCTTAATGAAGTTACTATCAAGAACAAATATCCTCTTCCAAGAATCGATGACCTTTTTGATCAAATGACCGGTGCTCGTATCTTCTCTAAAATTGATCTAAGATTAGGATATTTCCAACTCAAGATCAGACCAGAGGAAATTCCAAAAACCGCCTTCACCACTCGCTACGGGTTAATATACCGTGGTTTCCTTCGGATTAACAAATGCTCCAGCTACATTCATGAACATGATGAATAAGATCTTCATGGAGTATCTTGATAGATTTGTGGTGGTTTTTATTGATGACATCCTTATCTATTCCAAAAATGAAGTGGAGCACGCACAACATTTGCATATGGTGCTTGACAAACTTCGTGAGCATCGACTTTATGCCAAATATTCCAAATGTGAGTTTTGGTTAAGGGAAGTAACTTTTCTTGGCCACGTCCTTTCCGAAGGCGGAGTTGCCGTCAATCCAAGTAATGTACAAAATGTACTTAATTGGAAGCAACCTCAGAATGTTTTCGAAGTCAGAAGTTTCCTTGGTTTAGCAGGCTATTATCGTCAATTCATTAAGAACTTTTCCAAAGTAGCAAAGCCCATAACCCAACTTCTCAAAAAGGATCATAAGTTTATTTGGACTGAGGCATGCGAATCAAGCTTTCATGAATTACGAAAAAGGCTTACATCAGCCCCAGTGCTAGTAATGCCAGACATTCATAAGAGTTTTCATGTCTATTGTGATGCCTCTCACCAAGGACTGGGTTGTGTATTAATGCAAGACGGCAAAGTGGTGGCCTATGCATCATGCCAACTATGGCCTCACGAAGTCAACTATCCAACACATGATCTCGAGTTAGCGGCCGTAGTTCATGCCTTAAAAATTTGGCATCATTATCTTGCTTGCAGCAGATGTGAAATCTTTACCGATCATAAAAGTTTGAAATATTTCAGGGAATGTCTTTGGCACCACTGGTTGTGATAAATAATTTTCAAACAAGGCGGTGGGCAAGTCGAAATATATTCTAGGTGCGAAAACGAAACCGGTCGACTCCACTAAAAAGTGTTTTTGAGCACAAGAAATGTCTTTGACGCCATTGGTTGCAAAAGTTATTTTACATGAGTCTTTAGGGCCATAGAAATGATTGTAGGGTGCGAAAACGAAACCGCTCAAAACCACTCCAAAGTGTTTTTGGGCATATGGGAATGTGTTGGGCACCATTGATTGTGAGAAATAATTTATAAACAAGGCAGTGGGTCCGCCAAAAAGATTTCTGGGTGCCAAAACAAAACCGCTTGAATCCACTCAAAAGCATTTTGTGTCGTATGGGGATGTCTTTCGCACTCTCTCTAACAAAAGTTACTTTACAAGACTCGGTAGGCCCGTCAAAAAGTTTGTAGGGTGAGAAAACATATTCGATCGAAACCGCTCCAAAGTGTTTTTGGGCACATGGAAATGTCTTTGGCACCATTGGGGTCGATAAATAATTTTCAAACAAGGCGGTGGGCAAGCCGAAATGTTTTGTAGGTGCGAAAAGGAAACCGATCGACTCTACTCAAAAGTGTTTTTGGGCATAAGTAAATGTCTTTGACACCATTGGTTGCAAAATTTATTTTACATGAGTCTTTAGGGCAATCGAAATGATTTCAGGGCCGCTCGAAACCACTCCAGAGTGTTTTTAGGCATATCGGAACGTGTTTGCAACAGTGATTGCGAGAAATAATTTTTAATCATGGCGGTGGGTCCTTCGAAAAGGTTTCTGGGTGCAAAAACGAAACTGCTCGTACCACTACAAAATGTTTTTCGGCATATGGAAATGTGTTTGTCAACATTGGTTGAGAGAAAATTTTTTAAACAAGGCGGTGGGTTCGCCGAAATGATTCCTGGGTGTGAAAACAAAACCGCTCGAATCCACTCAAAAGCTTTTTTGGGCATATGGGAATGTACTTCGCACTCTGTATTACAAAAGTTATTTTACACGAGTCGGTAGGGCCATCGAAAAGATTGTAGGGTGCGAAAACAAAATCGCTCAAAACCACTCCAAAATGTTTTTGGGCATATGGGAATGTGTTTGGCATCAATGATTGCGAGAAATAATTCTTAATCAAGGTGGTGGGTCCATCAAAAAGGTTTCTGGGTGCAAAAACGAAACTACTCAAACCACTCCAAATTGTTTTTCGGCATATGGAAATGTGTTTGGCACCATTGGTTGCGAGAAAATTTTTTAAACAAGGCAGTGGGTTCGCCGAAATGATTTCACACTCTCTATTACAAAAGTTACTTTACACGAGTCAGTAGACCCGTCAAAAAGTTTGTAGGGTGAGAAAATATATCCGCTCGAAACCTCTCCAAAGTGTTTTTGGGCACATGGGAATGTCTTTGGCAGTGCTGGTTGCGATAAATAATTTTGAAACGAGGCGGTGGGCAAGCCGAAATATTTTCTAGGTGCGAAAACGAAACCGGTCGACTCCACTCAAGAGTGTTTTTGACCATAAGGAACTGTCTTGGACGCCATTGGTTGCAAAAGTTATTTTACATGAGTCTTTAGTGCCATAGAAATGATTGCAGGGTGCGAAAACGAAACCGCTCAAAACCACTCCAAAGTGTTTTTGGCCATCTGGGAATGTGTTTGGCACCATTGATTGCGAGAAATAATTTTTAAACAAGGCGGTGTGTCGATCGAAATGTTTTCTGGGTGCAAAAACAAAACCGCTCGAACCAGTCCAAAGTGTTTTTGGGCATATGAAAATGTGTTTGGAACCATTGGTTGCCAGGAAATTTTTTAAACAAGGCAGTGGGTCCACCGAAAAGATTTCTCGGTGGGAAAACAAAACCGCTCGAATCCACTCAAAAGCATTTTTGGGCATATGGGAATGTCTTTGGCACTCTCTATTACAAAAGTTATTTTACACGAGTCGGAAGGCCCATCGAAAAGTTTGTAGGGTGAGAAAACATATCCGCTCGAAACTGCTCCAAAGAGTTTTTGGGCACATGGGAATGTCTTTGGCAACACTGGTTCTGATAAATAATTTTCAAACAAGGCGGTAGGCAAGCCGAAATATTTTCTAGGTGCGAAAACGAAACCGGTCGACTCCACTTAAAACTGTTTTTGACCACAAGGAAATGTCTTTGACGCCATTGCTTGCAAAAGTTCTTTTACATGAGTCTTTAGTGCCATAGAAATGATTGCAGGGTGCGAAAATGAAACTGCTCAAAACCACTCCAAAGTGTTTTTGGGCATCTGGGAATGTGTTTGGCACCATTGATTGCGAGAAATAATTTTTAAACAAGGCGGTGGGTCCGCCGAAAAGATTTCTGGGTGCCAAAACAAAACCACTTGAATCCACTCAAAAGCATTTTGTGGCATATGGGAATGTCTTTGGCAATCTCTCTAACAAAAGTTACTTTACAAGACTCGGTAGGCCAGTCAAAATGTTTGTAGGGTGGGAAAACATATTCGATCGAAACCGCTCCAATGTGATTTTGGGCACATGGAAATGTCTTTCGCACCATTGGGGTCGATAAATAATTTTCAAACAGGGCGGTGGGCAAGCCGAAATGTTTTCTAGGTGCGAAAAGGAAACCGGTCGACTCCACTCAAAAGTGTTTTTGGGCATAAGTAAATGTCTCTGACACCATTGGTTGCAAAACTTATTTTACATGAGTCTTTAGTGCCATAGAAATGATTGCAGGGTGCGAAAACGAAACCGCTCAAAACCACTCCAAAGTGTTTTTGGCCATCTGAGAATGTGTTTGGCACCATTGATTGCGAGAAATAATTTTTAAACAAGGCGGTGTGTCCATCGAAATGTTTTCTGGGTGCAAAAACAAAACCGCTCGAACCAGTCCAAAGTATTTTTGGGCATATGGAAATGTGTTTTGTAACATACCCAAAATTTTTAAATCTCCATTTTTCATCTACAATATGGAAAATGATTTTCGTGATTTAGAGACAATAAAATTTTCCATACGAAAACCCTAGGCGAGCCTAAGAACATTAATTTTGATTTACAAATTCATGATTAATTTAAAACCTTTTTCTTGATGGTTTCAAGAAAGAAAATAAAACATGGTGTGTGCATGTAATTGCGTGATGTATTGTTAAGCTTTTGAGTCCTTTTTCTTGTTTATGGCTTTTCCTATCATTTCGTATTAGGACTTATGAGCGTTTACTTAAAAACCTGAAGCAAACACTTAATGCATTTTTACAAGGATGTAAAATATATGAAGTTGAGTAACTAAAAGTATAAATCATGCCCAACAATATCATATTAGGTCAAGAATCATCCAAATATAATTTTACAATCATTTAATTATATTTTATAATAGGAAACATATAAGTAAAGATAAGCTTATTGAATATTTAAAAATAATTGATGCAATATAAAATCATGAGGAAATTAATGTAGGTATTATATAATATATATATATTTCACTGGAATTTTGGTATAATTTAATATGTACAATTGATACCCCAAATAATTAGGTCAAAGCAGTCAAACTATAGGTTAATCCTAAACCCTAATCGGCACAATTCTTACTTTAGCCAAAAACACATTAAATTATATGGAAGTGTATATGGAACATAATTTATTAAAATACTAGTTTATTTATCATGAATTAATATAATTTTCCAGAATTTATTTTGTAGGTTTGGACCTTTTAAAAATTCAAATCTATTTCGGCTAAACTGAATTTCTCTATTTTCCTGAGAATAAAATATAGATTATTCTTGTGTGAAACAAAAGAAAATGGAATCTAGGTATTATTATCTATCTCCAATAAAATCCACTTTAATTTATCAAGGCCACAAATTAAATTATAGATTAACAAATAAGAGGGAGAGAAAATAATCCTGGGAAATTACAGTTCTCATTTACCCTTCTTTGATCTTCTCCCAAATTTCAACCAAAATACAAATAGAGTTCAAACCTTGTCTAAACAGTAGACCAAACATCCCTAAACCACCATCAAGCTAGCCAATGGGACTTTCATCACAGCAACACAAAGAAAATTCGAGTTGAAGTTGTAACAGTACTGCAGCACATATGGGTCTCTTTCACATCTCTCACTGCCAAGCGGGCCCCAGGGCATGGTGGGACCCACTGATTAGTCACTCAACCTTGCCACGTCGCCCCACCGCTCAACACACGCGTAACACGCTCACCTCACACGTCAGACATGCGCCACGACGCCGAGCCCCTCTTCCTCCATTCCATCGCCAGCCGCCAGTTATAAACAATGCCGCTGACCGTCACTTACTTCTTCTCGCCTCCATCCCATTTTGTGGAAGAACCAAGCCAACCCATTTCTGATTCGCCGGAAACGGAGGGATCTTCATCGGCGCCGCCAAGCTTCCGCACCGTCGCATCTCTTCTCGGATGAGTTTCTCTTCTTTTAAGGCTGCGTTCCAAGATCTCCTCTTCATGCGGAAGAAATTTCCTTTTGACCCCGTCTCAACTTATTCACTGCAGCGATGGGAACGCTGCCATGCCATCACTGGCCTGGGAGTGCGCACCGAGCACCGCCGCCATGACATCATCGCTGTTCTGGTCTCCATGGATCAAGCCGAGCCAAGACAGCGCGCCACCAACTCCTTCCCACCTTCACCATCAAAAGCCCTCAAAAATCTCAAGGAATGGTACACCGAGGAGGGAGATTGACATTGTCTTCCCTAGCTTCGGCCAACCGATCCCGTCGCTGTTTTCTTCCACTCCGGTTAGCTCCAAGCCAATTCGTTGCTCTCACTCCATCCTCTAGTGGTTCCTAACCTCGGGAATATTTTAGTTTGGAAGGTTGTTAGCCGGTTTGTTCTACCGTCGTCGACTCGGAGTTTTCCGCCGCCGCCAAGCCGTTACCTCCATCGCCGTCGATGTCCGAGCTGCGCCAACCGTTTCCAACACTTTGGTAAGTCTCTAGGGGTCTTATAGGATCATATTCATGCACTGGTTCGCTCGGATTTGGGCCGTAGTGCTACTTACACGTGCGTACCGAAGGTCACCGCCGCCTGCGCAGTCGTCGCCGTTGATATCGACCACCTCAGCCGATGAGAAGACCCTCAATAGCTTCGCCAAGAGTCCCTCTTTATTTTCTCTTATAGCCGCCTCGGGAGATCAGCCACCGTTCGTCGTCGCCGCCGACGGGAAGTTCGCCGGGGTGCTGCTGCCTCTTCTCCTAGCTGCTGAGCCGCTGACATGCGGGCCCCAGTTAGTTTAGAGATGAGGGACTCGGTTTAGAAAGAAATTAAAACTTGCAAGGTTTAAACTGTAAAGTTTCTATTTATGACAGATGGGACCAAGAACTAATTAGCAAATACTGAAAACCTCGGGGACTATTAACAATATATGTATTAGCACGTGTTAAGGACCTCGGGTTTTAATCCAGGAACTCCAGGGACTTTTCTGCATAAAGCCAGAGGCTGACCAGTGGACCCAATGATTTTTATTTTGGAAATATTAAAGAAAATGAAGAAATCTATATCTTGTCAACTAAAAATTGTACCAAACTTGTAAAATTCATATCAAATTAATTATAAATCATTTTGGGGTGAAACCAATTCTAGTATGTCCATAAAATTGTGAACTGTAATATGGTGTATTAAAATCCTGTTCTTACAGTAAGATATTTATTTCTAAAATTTCAAATATGAAATAGTTAACCTAGAACTTGTAAAATTTGTAGAAAATTCATTTTTACTTCAAATGAAATGAACCAGATTTCTGTAGAATCAGTAAAGCATGAACTTTAATTTGGTGAAGTAAAATATGGTACTTTCTGTACAGGAATTAAGACTAAAATTGTAAGTCATGTTAAAACACTTATTTTGCAAAATAGGACTTATTTAATTTCTAGAAAATTTATAATTATTTCCAAAATTATAATCTCACTACTGTACATATTAGAAGTATATACCTTTTTGATCTAGATGAAAGGAATTTGACAAAACTATCTCCTAAAACAAATTTAATCAAATAACTAATTCTCTTGTTGTTAAATTTGTAAAAATTCATAACTTATGAAATAGTAGTGATAAAATAGAAATTTCTTCACCTAAAATCATATTAGGATATGACCAACCCACCGTGAGGACTTCATGCATTTTAGAGCATTTTGGATTTTTCGCATTATTTGGATGTTTATTCATTTTATACGTTATGATTATTTAGATTCTGACGTTCCAGAGTACGTGGAGCCAGAACTTGAGTTTGATTGTGATTTTTCACCGCAGCCAGGCAAGCATCTAAGCATATAGAATCCCTATTTTGCTAAAATGATTTGATTGCAAAGCAATATATATGCATGTGTTGTTTTATTACAAACTTATCGGTAATGGTTAGATTTGGTTATACCTAATTGCTGCATATCCTTCCTTGTTTCGTTGTTGCCATTTATCCTTGTAACCTCGGGATAGAAATACTTGGGAATGTTTTATTATTTTACCAATGCTTAGCCATGCTTAGATCCAGTAGTGTTCAAAATCTATGGATGGAGCTATCGATTGAACTTATTCACTATTTGCGATTTATGGGCATAAAATTTGACTACTTACACTAAATCGTTCATATGGAAAATATGTTTAACTTGGACGAGTGATAGGGCGATGAAGGGATTGTGGTTTTCTCTGATGCAAGTAGCCTCGTCTGGGTTGTTAAGGACCGAACATGTTGACATCTATTCAAGCACCTTACGTACTACCACACGCCGGTATGGGACGGCTTGACTTAGTACTACGTTGCACTGTGATCATCTACACTACGCTGGTCAATCGTGAGGATGCTGTTACTTTGGAGAACCCAGGTGTGCCGTGTTTTGGCAGGGGGTGTCTCCCACGATGGTGAGCCCGCCTTAGCCACATCACGCACGCACGTGGCTAAGTCGTCGGGGGCCCAAGCGTAGTTTAGGTGGTTGGGGTGTGACTAGGAAAGGGCATGTTATGAGCTTGTGTCACTTGTGAGTCACACCTGTGTGCGCGTGAAAGCATTTGATTCTTGTTCATTTCGTGTGGGTAAAGATGTACCCCTCTGATCAGAGTAAAACTATTCGAATAGCCGTGTCCACGGTTACAGGATGACCGCTTGATGTGTTAGTCAGTCTATGTTAGCATCAAACCGGGTTAAATTGGATTGGTTAGTCTTGGATATGTGATGGATATATTGATAAGCCATTGTTGGACAATGGTTGTCCATGGATGGTGATGAGAGCACGGGTTGTGCTTATAGACATAGATGGTGATGAGGGCACTGGTTGTGCTTATATATGGATGGTATTGAGAGCACCGGTTGTGCTTAATTATGATTCAATTTCAGAATATGCTATGTTAAAAATCCCTTGATTTCAACTTGTTATTTGCTCAATTAAATTGGCTTTTATGCAAAATTTGAACCATTATGCCATCTTCTAAGGTAGAAGCTTGCATACTCCTTTGTTATATATATATCTATTAAAGAGTAAGTCTTGCGAGTACATTCCGTACTTAACCTGATGTCTGCAACTTTCAGACGAAGATGCCGGTGAACTTGATTGTTCTTATTACCCTACCGAGGGCGGTGAGGGTGGTGAGTAGACTTTTTAGCTTGACTCTTGCCCCGGTTGGTTGCCCTTGTGGCATGGTGGGCAAATCACAGGTTTTACTTTTGTGAACTTATAAAACTTCCACTGTTATAGTTTGAGTTGTATGATGGGTTGTTGAATCCCATTATAATATATGTATCTTGCTGTTCTGTTATCCATGTTTATGCATTTGTGATGGTTATCAATTGCTTGCGATGAAAGTGCAAGGCTAGTCGCTTTTCCTGGGGACTAGCTAAGCACGAGTATGAATTTTGAGCAATTGAGATGTTGTAGAGCTCTTGCAATTTGAGTCAAGTCTCCTGAGATGTGTAACACATCTGGTCGCCGCCTTCGTTTGACGGGCATGTCTCAGGCTGAAGTTGACTAGCATGCAGTCCCAGCAATATCTCCTTTGCTCATTATTCGGCATTATGGATTTTATATCGAATGGTGTTAATTTGTGATCATGGGCACATTGAGATATGAGTGGCTATTTATGTGTGTATGGATCCCACTCAATCAAAATTATGTGGTGGTCACAAATTGCATTAGACGGTATAATTTCTGGGTGCCCACATGCTTGGAACCATTGGTTGCCAGAAAATTTTTTAAACAAGGCGGTGGGTTCGCCGAAAAGATTTCTGGGTGGGAAAACAAAACCGCTCGAATCCACTCAAAAGCATTTTTGGGCATATGGGAATGTCTTTGGCACTCTCTATTACAAAAGTTATTTTACACGAGTCGGAAGGCCCATCGAAAAGTTTGTAGGGTGAGAAAACATATCCGCTCGAAACCATTCCAAAGTGCTTTTGGGCACATGGGAATGTCTTTGGCACCAATGGTTCTGATAAATAATTTTCAAACAAGGCGGTGGGCAAGCCGAAATATTTTCTAGGTGCGAAAACGAAACCGGTCGACTCCACTCAAAAGTGTTTTTGAGCACAAGGAAATGTCTTTGACGCCATTGCTTGCAAAAGTTATTTTACATGAGTCTTTAGTGCCATAGAAATGATTGCAGGGTGCGAAAACGAAATCGCTCAAAACCATTCCAAAGTGTTTTTGGGCATCTGGGAATGTGTTTGGCACCATTGATTGCTAGAAATAATTTTTAAACAAGGCGGAGGGTCCGCCGAAAAGATTTCTTTGTGCGAAAACAAAACCGCTTGAATCCACTCAAAAGCAATTTGTGGCATATGGGAATGTCTTTGGCACTCTCTATTACAGATGTTATTTTACACGAGTCGGTAGGCCCATCGACAAGTTTGTAGACGTCGAAAAGTTTGTAGGGTGACAAAACATATCCGCTCGAAACCGCTCGAAAGTGTTTTTGGGCACATAGGAATGTCTTTTGTCACCACTGGTTGCGATAAATAATTTTCAAACAAGGCAGTGGGGAAGCCGAAATATTTTCTAGGTGCAAAAACGAAATCGGTCGACTCCACTCAAAAGTGTTTTTGAGCATTAGGAAATGTCTTTGACGCCATTGCTTGCAAAAGTTATTTTACATGACTCTTTAGGGCCATAGAAATGATTGCAGGGTTCGAAAACGAAACCACTCGAAACCGCTCGAAAGTATTTTTGGGCATATGGGAATTTGTTTGGCACCATTGATTGCGAGAAATAATTTTTAAACAACGCGGTGGGTCCGCCGAAAAGATTTCTGGGTGCGAAAACAAAACCGCTCAAATCCACTCAAAAGCATTTTTGGGCATATCGGAATGTCTATGGCACTATCGATTACAAAAGTTACTTTACCCGAGTCAGTAGGCCCGTCAAAATGTTTCTAGGGTGAGAAAACATATTCGATCAAAACCACTCCAAAGTGTTTTTGGGCACATGGGAAAGTCTTTGGCACCATTGATTGCGATAAATAATTTTCAAACAAGACGGTGGGTTCGCCGAAATGATTTCTTGGTGCGAAAACAAAACCGCTCGAATCCACTCAAAAGCATTTTTGGGCATATGGGAGTGTCTTTGGCGCTCTCTATTACAAAAGTTTACATGAGTCGGTAGGCCCGTCAAAAAGTTTGTAGGGTGAGAAAACATATTCGATCGAAACCACTCCAAAGTGTTTTTCAGCATATGGCAACGTGTTTGGAACCATTGCTTGCCAGAAATAATTTTTAATGAAGGCGGTGGGTCCTTCGGAAAGGTTTCTGGGTGCAAAAACGAAACCGCTCGAACCACTCCAAAGTGTTTTTCGGCATATGGAAATATGTTTGGCACCATTAGTTGTGAGAAAATTTTTTAAACAAGGCGGTGGGTCCGCCAAAAAGATTTCTGGGTGCGAAAACAAAACCGCTCGAATCCACACAAAAGCATTTTGGGCATATGTTAATGTCTTTGGCACTCTCTATTACAAAAGTTACTTTACACAAGTCGGTAGGCCCGTCAAAAAGTTTGTAGGGTGAGAAAATATATCCGCTCGAAACCACTCCAATGTGTTTTTGGGCACAAGGGAATGTCTTTGGGACCATTGGTTGCGATAAATAATTTTCAAACAAGGCGGTGGGCAAGCCAAAATATTTTCTAGGTGCGAGAACGAAACCGATCGACTCGACTCAAAAGTGCTTTTGGGCATATGGCAACGTGTTTGGAACCATTGGTTGCCAGAAAATTTTTTAAAGGCGGTGGGTCCGCCGAAAAGATTTCTGGGTGGGAAAACCAAACCGCTCGAATCCACTCAAAAGCATTTTTGGGCATGTGAGAATGTCTTTGGCACTCTCTATTACAAAAGTTATTTTACATGAGTCGGTAGGGCCATCAAAAAGATTGCAGGGTGCGAAAACGACATCGCTCAAAACCACTCCAAAATGTTTTTGGGCATATGGAATGTGTTTGGCACCATTGACTGCGAGAAATAATTTTTAATCAAGGCGGTGGGTCCTTCGAAAAGGTTTCTGGGGGCAAAAACGAAACCACTCGAACCACTCCAAAGTGTTTTTCGGCATATGGAAATGTGTTTGGCACCATTGGTTGCGAGAAAATTTTTTTAACAAGGCGGTGGGTTCGCCGAAAATATTTCTGGGTACGAAAACAAAACTGCTCGAATCCACTCAAAAGCATTTTTGGGCATATGGTAATGTTTTTGGCACTCTCTATTACAAAAGTTATTTTACACAAGTCGATAGGCCCATCGAAAAGTTTGTAGGGTGAGAAAAAAAATCCATTCGAAACCGCTCCAAAGTGTTTTTGGGCACATGGGATTGTCTTTGGCACCATTGGTTGCGATAAATAATTTTCAAAGAAGACGATGGGAAGCCGAAATGTTTTCTGGGTGCGACAACGAAACCGCTTGACTCCACTCAAGTGTTTTTGGGCATAAGGAAATGACTTTGCACCATTGGTTGCAAAAGTTATTTTACTTTAGTCGGTAGGGCCATCGAAAAGATTGCAGGGTGCGAAAACAAAATCTCTTGAAACCACTTCAAAGTGTTTTTGGGAATATGGGAATGTGTTTGCACCCTTGATTGCGAGAAATAATTTTTAAACAAGGCGGTGGGTCCTTCGAAATGTTTTCTAGGTGCAAAAACGAAACCTCTCGAACCACTCCAAAGTGTTTTTCGGCATATGGAAATGTGTTTTGCACCATTGGTTGCGAGAAATAATTTTTAAACAAGGCGGTGGGTCCGTCGAAAAGATTTCTGGGTGCAAAAACAAAACCTCTCGAATCCACTCAAAAGCATTTTTGGGCATATGGGAATGTCTTTGGCCCTCTCTATTACAAAATTATTTTACACGAGTCGGTAGGTCCATCGAAAAGTTTGTAGGGCGAGAAAACATATCTGCTCGAAACAGTTCCAAAGTGTTTTTGGGCACATGGGATTGTCTTTGGCACCATTGGTGTTGATAAATAATTTTCAAACAAGGCGGTGGGCAAGCCGAAATGTTTTCTAGGTGCGAAAACAAAACCGGTCGACTCCACTCAAAAGTGTTTTTGGGCATAAGTAAATGTCTTTGACACCATTGGTTGCAAAAGTTATTTTACATGAGTCATTTGGGCCATCGAAATGAATGCAGGGGGCAAAAATGAAACCGCTTGAAACCACTCCAAAGTATTTTTGGCAAGATGGGAATGTGTTTGGCACCATTGATTGCGAGAAAAAATTTTGAAACAAGGCGGTGGGTCCATCGAAAAGTTTTCTAGGTGCAAAAACAAAACCGCTCGAACCACTCCAAAGTGTTTTTCGGCATATGGAAATGTGTTTGGCACCATTGGTTGTGAGAAAATTTTTTAAACAAGGCGGTGGGTCCGCCGAAAAGATTTATGGGTGCAAAAAGAAAACCGCTCGAATCCACTCAAAAGTAATCTGAATTGCAAATAGGAATTGAAAATAAATGATAAGTTGGGATTCCATAACGAGCAAAGCGGCGATCTAACCGATCATGGGATTACACGGCAAAGTAGCGAAGCTAAACTTTAATCTAAACAAAACCCGAGAAACCCTGAAGGGGTGCCTAGTTATTTAAAGGGGTGGGAGGATGACCAAGGGGGTTCCTAGGTCGTGCTCCACCAGGTTGGGGCGCACCCCACATGGGCCCCACTTGGGCCGGGGTCTTAGATAAAGTTACAAGCCCATAGGCTCATTATAGGTGACACAGCACTTTGTTTCTATGATTGTGGCCGACTAGGATGGAATTTGGAGATGAGGCTAGATCCATTGGAAAGAAGACTCCAAGAGTTTTCCATCAAGTACTATGGGCCCAAAACGGAGCTCGTATGCATATTTGGCGGCCATTTGAAATCAGCACGGGAGCAGGTGGCCGAATTGGATTCCAGAACTTTTACAACTTGATCTTGACATCTTCCTGTTGAGATATGATGTGAGCAACGGTTGTATCCCTAGTAGCCATGGTCACATCATCCTCCCCTTCTTCACGGAAAACCGTCCTCGGTTTTTTTATATGGTGCTCTTCGCGTAGTCCATTGAAAACAACTTGTTTCTTCCAATCAAAACTAGAAAAATTTGAGATAGCATGATTAGCAATAACATGTCCCTCTAGCTTTAAAATTTTATCAAGGTTCTAAATATGAGCATATGTAATCTTTATGCACCAAATATATTCCTCTAATATTATATTGCCTAAATATATGGAATATAGTATTAGTTGGACATGGCAAATCAATGGCAAATAATTTCTCCTTAAAATTATCGAGCTCACAGAAGTTATCAAATAGAACGTAGCCCAAAGTACTTAAAGAAGATAGCAATTCACGTTCCTGAACTTCATTAACAATGTGAACAACATGCTTAAAATCAACACATAAAAAAGGAACCCTAGAAATGGCATGTTCATTCACTAGTTGTGGCATTAATATAAGTGAAGCATTATCATACAACTCTTGAATAGCAAACAAATCAACTTGTGACAAAGGAATCTCCGCAATTGGTTCCACTAATGGTTGCTCTACTTAGCGTGAAAAGTGGACATGTGTAGCGCAACTTGAGAATACTCACCTTCATTTATCTCAGCACTAGTTATTTTACTTTGCAAACTTTCTTCAGACATTGTAGGTGCTTCATGCTTCTGCTCTTGCTTCTCAACAACATCATTCTCCTCCTTTAGTTGAATGTTCTGAATTCCCTGCAAAACATTACTAACAAGAGACACAAAAGATTGCTCCCTCCCATGTTTGCACATCATCATTGCACAATGAAACAAGAGATAAATCATATTTTTCATGTTTTGTCACATTTGATATGATTTGACTCTCAATGCTACGAGCAAGCATGAATAGGTGTCCAATATGATTATATATCACATTAGCAAGCATAACCTGAATTTCAGAATTGAGCCTATTGAAAAATCTACGCATTGTGTTTTCATTGCATTCTTTTAGACCACTATACATAATACAAATTTTAAATTCATAGATGTACTCTCTAACAGTTCGATCACCTTGTTTCAGATGTTTCAATTTCTCAAGAAGAACTCATAAAACGCTTTCTTATCATGGTTTTGCACTCATCCCAAATTTCAGGTTTATTACTAACGTGACTCCACCAAAAGAATGCAGAAGAGGTAAACTTATTACTAGCAGCCTTAATCTTTTGAGCATCAGAAAAATCATATTTATCAAATTCGTTGTCTACTGCTAGCTCCCAATCAACATAAGCAACAAAATAATACTTACCATCGTAGAACGATAACTTAGATTCAAGTCGTGCAAAATTATAGTCAGGTACCTCACATGAATCACGTGGAGAAGTTGTCATATCTCGTCGAAGGTGAAGAAGTCGACATTGAGCATGAACATCTTGTATCCCCATGCATAATCCTGCTATGGTTAGTAGCAAACAAGAAACACACACAACAATATGCACGCTCCTATCAACTACTAGGTAGTGGAGGCTCAAATATCACACACACTCAAGATTTTAACCAAGCTCTTACAAGATCATACCAAAGCAAGCGGAATGGTGACCACACCGACTCAACCTAGACCCAATGGAGGTTGGATGTATCGATGCCTTGGCAAACACTTGCTGTACGGCTGCAATCAAATCTGTGGAGCTCTGGGTAGGCTTAAATATGTAGCAAAGGAATAGCAAATGCTCAAATCAAAGAATGCAAAGTTGAATAATTGTTCAAAGTCAAGTACTATGCTGGTCCTAGGCTAGAACGTACTAGAGACGCGAGCCTAGACACAAACGATACCACAATATAGCACTAGGAACAACTCATACACAACTCTGATATACAAAAGCAAACTCATATAACAGCTGATTTCTTCTTTTCTTTCTTTCTTTCTCTTTTTTTTCTTTCTTTTTTTGGTGCGGCTTTTCTTTTGTTTTTGTTTAAGCACCTTCTTGCCTTTTCTTTTTTTTTCTTTTTATTGATTTTTTTCAGCAAAAAGGACTCAAGGACCTGAATGCAAGATTACAGGGACTCAAATGTAAATATAAAAATTACAGGGAGTCAAATGTAAAAGTCAAACCCTAAAATTTGATCTATACAAAATGGAATGCTCTCCTCGTATGGATTACCTTTTTGCAAACGGAACTCGAATCCGATACCAATTTTTTTTTACAAACAAAAACCAATCTAATCTAATATAATCTCCTTCTTCCATCTTTCTCACGGCAACAGCACGGGCACGGTGGCAACGACGACAGTGGTACTAGACGTGACAAGAACTCGAGACTCCAAACGTACTAGACGCTAAGGACAGCAACACAACACGACGATGCAATACAAAACTCAACAATGCAAATGCTGAAAAGAACAATGCAATGGCACAAATCTTGCTAGGTAAAGGATGTAATTTTTTTAGGCTATTTTCTGGTTATAGGATGTAATGGCGCAAGCTCTGATACCACCTGATAAACCCTGAGCTGCTCTGATACCACTTGATAAACCTTGAAATCCGCTCGATACGCTCAGGGATCTGGTTGTCCCGATCTTTCGGTGAGTTGATGATAACTACAATTTGGGAGAAACGTTGATGACCCGACTACAACCGTACGAGATGATGTTGTGTTGTGCCTTAGTGATCGATACACCTCTCCGTGGGTTGTTGATCTTGCCGGTGCAAATCAACCTTATTCCTGCAAGCAAATCGAAGAAACAAGCAAGAACAAGATAAAAGCAATCTGAATTGCAAAAATGAATTGAAAACAAATGATAAGTTCTGATTCCGTAACGAGCAAACCAGCGATCTAACCGATCACGGGATTACACGGCAAAGTAGCGAAGCTAAACTTTAATCTAAACAAAACCCGAGAAACCCTGAATGGGTACCTAACTATTTAAAGGGGTGGGAGAACGACCAAGGGGGTTCCTATGTCGTGCTCCACCAGGTTGGGGCTCACCACACATGGGCCCCACCTGGGCTGGGGTCCCAAATAAAGTTACAAGCCCATAAGCATATAAGTGATGTAACACTTTGTTTCTGTGATTGCAGCCGACTAGGATGGAATTTGGAGATGAGGCTAGATCCATTGGAAAGAGGACTCCAAGAGCTTTCCATCAAGTACTCATGGGCCCAAAACGGAGCTCGTATGCATATCTGGCGGCCATTTAAAATTTGCACTGTAGCAGGTGGCCAAATTGGATTCCAGAAGTAGGACAACTTGGTCTTTGACATCTTCCTGTTGAAATATGATGTGAGCAACGGTTGTATCCATAGTAGCCATAGTCATATCAGAGGGGTATCTTGCTATTTAAAGGGATGGGAGGATGACCAAGGAGGTTCCTAGGTCGTGTTCCACCAGGTTAGGGCGCACTCCACATGGGCCCCACTTGGGCCAGGGTCCCAGATAAAGTTACAAGCCCATAGTCCCAATACAGGTGACGTAGCACCTTGTTTTTGTGATCATGGATGACTGAGAAGGAATTTGGAGAAGAGGCTAGATTTGTTGGAAAGAGGACTTCAAGACCTTTCCATCAAGTACTCATGGGCCCAAAACGGAGCTTGTATGCATATTTGGTGGCCATTTGAAGTCAGCGTTGTACCAGGAAGCCGATATGGATTCCATAACTTCTGCGGCTCAATCTCGATGTCTTCCAGTTGTCCTACGATGTCAGCAACGGTTGTATCAATGGTAGTCATTGTCACATTACAAACACATTCCCATATGCCCAAAATAATTTTTGGTTTGTTTCAAGTCGTGTCGTTTTTGCACCACACAAACTTTTTGGCGGGCTCATCGACTCATCGACACATTCATAGATGCCGAAAAACACTTTTGAGTGGTTTCAAGAGGTTTTGTTTTCGCACCACACAAACTTTCTGGCGGGCCCACTGACTCATGTAAAAACTATTTTTTCCAACGAATGGTGCCAAACACATTCCTAAATGCCAAAAAACACAACGTAAAAAATAAGCATGTATATTATGATAGTATGAAGTAACAATTTTGGTATCTTGTTTGTGGAGCAGAATGTCAGCATAATACATGGGAACATAAACATCTCTCAAATATCGTTTTAGGTTTTTCCAACATTGTGGTATTTTGTTATGCCTACAAAGATGTTTTCAATCATAAAAAGCATTTTTCACTAAAACACTAGAGGCACACATAACCATTTGTTTCTCAGACAAATCATGCTTTTTAAATGCTCTATCAACCGCTAGCTCCCATTTAATGTAAGCCTGAGGATCATAATTTTCTTCAAAATAAGGTAGTGCAGATTTGATCTTGGTTAGAACAACGTCACTTACCTCATGTCTCGACGAAGATGTCGATGTTGAGCATAACTGTCTCGTATTCCCTTGCTTAATCCTACTATAGTTAGTAGAAAACAAAAAACACACACAAGAATATGCGCGCTCCTATCAACTACTAGGTAGTGGCAGCTCAAATATCACACACACACTCTAGCTTTTAACCAAGCTCTTACAAGTACTAACCAATGCAAGCGAAATGTTGACCACACCAACTCAACCAAGCACCCCAATAGATGTTGGATGTATCGATGCCTTGGCAAACATTTTCTGTACGGCTACAATCAAATCTGTAGAGCTCTGGGTAGGCTTAAATATGTAACAAAGAAATAGCAAAAGATCAAATCAGAAAGATGCAAAGTTCAATAATTGTTCAAAGTCAGTACTGTGCTGGTCCTAGGCTAGAACGTACTAGAGACGCGAGCCTAGATACAAACAATACCACAAGATAACACTAAAAACAACTTAAGAACAACTGTGATATACATAAGCAAACTCAAGATAACAGCTGATTTTCTCTTTTCTTTCTTTCTTTCTTTCTTATTTTTTTCTTTCTTTCTTTTTTTTGTGCGGCTTTTGTTTTTCTAGCACCTTTCTGCCTTTTCTTTTTTTTGACTTTTTTAGCAAACATGACTCAAGGACCTGAATAGATTACAGGGACTCAAATGTAAATAAGAAAATTACAGGGACTCAAATATAAAAGTCCAAACCCTAAATTTGATCTATACAAAAATGGATTGCTGAATATTTTTCACCAAGGTGTCTAACAATATGGTGGAGGAGGAAACAACCGAATGGTGAGGAGGTGGAATGGGAGTCGGTTTGAGGGAGGTGAAGTGGAAGGTGGATTTGGTGCACCGGATAAAGAGGAAAACTGATTTTCAACCAATCCAATCTACAATTTCTTTCCAAACCAAAGAGAAACTAATCTAATCTACAAAACTCTCGGCCCCCTTCCTCCCTCCTCACGCACAACAACACGACACAAGACAGGGCTCAAACCATACAACACAAACTCTAGATGCATCTCCAAAACTAACCAACAAAAACTTCTGAGAAGTAGAAAAATGGAACCCTAGCGGCAAGACGATTCCGTTTTCGACAATCTCGACGACAACGAAGACATAGCGGCGGCAATGACAGTGGTACTAAACGTGACAAGAACTCGAAACTCTAAACGGAATAGACACTAAGACAAGAAAGATAACTCGATGATACAACGCAAACCTCAACAACGCAAAAACTGAAAAGAACAATGCAATGGCACAAATATGGCTGGATAAAAGATGCAATACTTTTTTTTTGTATGGCTATTTTCTGGTGATAGGTAGATAAAAACTCATCGAGCAATGAAAGCTCTGATACCACTTGATAAACCCTGAGCTCCACTCGATACACTCAAGGATCTGGTTGTCTCGATCTTTCGATGAGTTGATGATGACTATTATTTGAGAGAAACGTTGACGACCTGACTACAACCGTACAAGATGTTGTTATGTTGTGCCTTAGCGATCGATACACCTCTCTGTGGGTTGTTGATCTTGCCGGTGCAAATCAACCTTATTCCTGCAAGTAAATGGAATAAACAAGCAAGAACAAGATAAGGTGGAGTTTCGAAGACGAGTAATTAGGTGGTCTAGCCGACACACATAATTACAAGGTAAAGTAGCAATGGTTAAAATTTTAATCTAACAAAACTCGAGAAACCCTAAAGGGTTAGCTAGCTATTTAAGGAGGTGGGAGGACGACCAAGGGGTCGGTCGTGCTCCACCAGATTGGGGCGCACCCCACATGGGCCCTACTTGGGCCAGGGTCCCAGATGAAGTTACAAGCCCATAGGCCCACTACAGGTGATGCAGCACCTTGTTTTTGTGATTTCGAATGACTGAGAAGGAATTTGGAGATGAGGCTAGATTCGTTGGAAAGAGGACTCCGAGAGTTTTCCATCAAGTACTCATGGGTGCAAAAGAGATTTCATATACATATTTGACGGCCGTTTGAATTCAGTGCTGTAGCAGGTGGCCGAAATGGATTCCATTACTTCTACGGCTCAATCTCGATGTCTTCCAATTGTCCTATGATGTGAGCAATGGTTGTATCAATGGTAGTCATGGTCAGATCAGGTTGTTCCGAGCGGTGTCATTTTCGCATCACACAAACTTTCTGGCCGGCCCACCGACTCGTGTAAAAATTATTTTTCGCAACCAATGATGCCAAACACATTCCTAAATGCCAAAAAACACTTTTGAGTGGTTTCGAGTAGTTTCGTTTTCGCACCACACAAACTTTTCGGTGGGCCCACTAACTCGTGTAAAAACTAATTTTCACAACCAATAGTGTGAAACACATTCCCATATGCCAAAAAAATTTTTGGTTGTTTTGAGCGGTTTCATTTTCTAGCAGGCCCACCGACTCGTGCAAAAACTATTTTTTGCAACCAACAATGCGAAACACATTCCTAGATGCCGCAAAATACTTTGAGTTATTTTGAGAGGTTTCGTTTTTGCACCACACAAACTTTCTGGTAGGCCCACCGACTCGTGCAAACTACTTTTCGCAACCAATGGTGCAAAACACATTCCTAGGTGCCCCAAAACACTTTTGAGTGGTTTTGTTCTTGCACCACACAAACTTTCCGGTGGGCAAACCAACCCATGTAGAAACTATTTTTCACAACCAATGGTCCTAAACTGATGTGCGAAAGGGTGTCCCGATCTTTCGATCAGAGGATAAGTCAATTGGATGGAGTGATGTTGGCGATCCGACTACAACTGTTCAAGGATGTTCCTCCTTAGCAATCATTACACCAACTCCAGAGGCAGTTGTGAATCTCGACGGATGCACGGTCAGCCCAACCACGAGGGTATTTGTTCCTACAAGCAATCGAGAACTAGCAAGAACAAGATGAACAAGCAACCCAATTTGCCGATTAAAGATGTAGAGTTGAATCAGCAAAAGTATCACAGGTGGGGTTCTGTAATGAGCAAACCGGCGATCTAACCGACCACAGGATTACACGGCAAAGTTGCGAAGCTAAACTTTAATATAAACAAAACCCAAGTTGATCTATCACAGCTAAGGTAAATATATACGTGGGAGGACGAGTTGGGGTCGTCCCTAACGGACTCAACTTAATACATAGTCCATTGGACCCAAATAAGGTGACGGAGCACCTTGGACAGGAAAAAGGTCTATGTAGTAAAACGATGATTGCAGCCTCTCCAGAATAGATATGGACATGAGGCCGGATCCATTTGAAAGTAGACTTAATAAGCTTTCCATGAAGTACTTGCACATCTAAAACGGAGTTCGTATGAAGTTGTGGTGGTCATCACAAGTCGGTGTTGTTCTGTAGTCCGAATCCAGCCCGCGCTAATACGTTTCCTTTTGGATCCTGTCCATCATTCCTAACCAAAACAAGAGTACAAACGTTTCCATGGTCTAAATAAGATGGATAAGAAGATAAGAACAAACTCACCTAATAGTTTATTTGGCGTGCACGAGCACGAGTAAACGAACCGGAAATTTGTTGTGTTGTGTAGGCGTGGATGTATCGATCGCGTTGATGTCCTCATCACAAACACATTCCTAGATGCCAAAAAACAGTTTTGAGTGGTTTCGAGTAGTTTCGTTTTCGCACCGCACAAACTTTTCGGCGGGCCCACTGACTCATGTAAAAACTAAATTTTGCAACCAATGGTGCCAAACACAATCCTAGATGCCAAAAAATACTTTTGAGTGGTTTCGAGCAGTTTCATTTTCGCACCACACAAACTTTCTGGTGGGCCCATCGACTCGTGTAGAAACTATTTTTTGCAACCAATGGTGCGAAACACATTCGTAGATGTACAGTAACACTTTTGAGTAGTTTCGAGCGGTTTTGTTTTCGCACCACACAAACTTTCCAACAGGCCCACTGACTCGTGTAAAAACTAATTTCGCAACCAATCGTGCCCAAACACATTCCCTTATGCCCAAAATAATTTTTGGGTTGCTTCGAGCGGGGTCGTTTTTGCACCACACAAACTTTCTGGCGGGCTGATAAACCCTGAGCTGC
Source organism: Oryza officinalis (assembly GCA_008326285.1). Lineage (NCBI taxonomy): Eukaryota > Viridiplantae > Streptophyta > Magnoliopsida > Poales > Poaceae > Oryza > Oryza officinalis. Next base: position 23,972,517 of record BDMV01000006.1, read on the forward strand.
TCTGATACCACTTGATAAACCGTAAACTCCACTCGATACGCTTAGGGATCTGGTTGTCCCGATCTTTTGGTGAGTTGATGATAACTACGATTTGGAAGAAATGTTGATGACCCGACTATAACCGCACGAGACGTTGTTGTGTTGTGCCTTAGCGATCGATACACCTTTCCATGAGTTGTTGATCTTGCCGGTGCAAATCAACCTTATCCCTACAAGCAAATCGAAGAAACAAGCAAGAACAAGATAAAAGCAATCTGAATTGCAAGTAAGAATTGAATACAAATGATAAGTTGGAGTTCCGTAACGAGCAAACCGGTGATCTAACCGATCACGGGATTACACGGCAAAGTAGCAAAGCTAAACTTTAATCTAAAGAAAACCCGAGAAATCCTAAAGGGGTACCTAACTATTTAAAGGGGTGGGAGAACAACCAAAGGGGTCTCTAGGGTCGTGCTCCACCAGATTGGGGCGCACCCCACTGGCCCCACCTGGGCCGGGGTCCCAGATAAAGTTACAAACCCATAAACCCATTATAGGTGACGTTGCACCTTGTTTCTGAGATTGGGGCCGATTAGGATGGAATTTGGAGATGTGGCTGGATCCATTGGAAAGAGGACACCAAGAGCTTTCCATCAAGTACTCATGGGCCCAAAACGGAGCTTGCATGTATATTTGGCGGCCATTTAAAATCAGTACTGTAGCAGGTAGCCGAATTGCATTCCAGAACTTGGAGAACTTGAACTTGACATCTTCCTGTTGACATATGATGTGAGCAACGGTTGTATCCATAGTTACCATGGTCACATCAATGCGTAAAATAAATTTTGGTTGCTTCGAGCAGGGTCATTTGCACACCACACAAACTTTTTGGCGGGCCCACCGACTCGTGGAAAAACTATTTTTCGCAACCAATGGTGCCAAACACTATTGGGTGGTTTCGAGCAATTTCATTTTTACACCACACAAACTTTCCGGCGAGCCCACTGACTCGCGTAAAAACTAATTTTCTCAATAGATCTCAGTTTTGTGAAACTAACAAGTTTTAATTTGGCTCATTTAGAGTTAAAATAAATTACTTATGGATTTTATAGTTTGTAGTTTGCATTATAGTAGTTATTTTACTACATAATTATTTGGTGATAATTTTGTTATTGAAGGTGTCAAGTTTAGTTCATGAAATTTAAGAGTATAGTTTTGTGAGCACAGTAAATTTTATTTCACCTCAAAATGAGTTATTTGAATTTTCTATAGATTTTATAAGTTAGTGTATGCTTTATGTCTAATATTCCATTTATAAATTTTTAGGGGTATTTCTTCTGCTGTAAGTGCCAAGTTTTATCTTATCATATTAAAGTTCATATGTTTTTAAATCCATAGAAAGTTTGTTCAACTCAATTGGAGCTAAAATGAATTTTATATGCACTTTTGCAAGTTTGTGCATTTTTTTGTTGAACAGATATTGTTTTAGGTATTTTCTTTATATTTTCCAGATTTTAATAACAAGGGGCCCACTGGTCAGTGACTTGCTAATATGCAAAAAGGCCTTGAGGTTTCTAGGAATAGGTCCCGAGGTCCTCCCACGTGTTGAAGGCAAATTTCATTAAGAGTCCCTAGCTTTTCAAATTATTACATGCAGTGATAAATATATTTCTAACTAAATCCCTGGAGTTAATCGAATTTACAAATGGAGTCCTTGGCCTAACCGTGGAGGCAGTGAAGCACGGCTGCAGCTCGGATGAGCTCGCCGGCGGCGAACGAAGTTGATACACACTTCGTGGCCAAAATAAAAATGTGCGCATGCTTCTTCCTTACCCATAGGTGGCTCTCGTGCGGCTAGTTGTGCCCGGAATCTTGCCGACGGCGAGATTTAGCGGTGGTGGTTTTTCGCATGCATGCGCTAAGCGTGTTACTACTCAGTTTTGCGTAAACTACTGCATGCATGTGTGCTTGTGGGGTTATTGGGTACTCGTCGAGTGGCTGTGAAAAGATGGCGAGGCATGGTTGATGGCGACAACTTGCGGAACACCTCGACTACGACGCTCCTCCTCGGGCAAACGACGACGGCACGAACGATACGATGAGCTGCCAAAACGAGGAGTGCACCAAGGTGGTAAGGTCCAAGGGAGGGTCGAGCACAAGGAATTGGACAACGGCTCACCAGCGTTACAGGATTTGACGACGGAAGAAACGGCCGGAGTCGAGGAAGAAGATGGCCGATCTATGTCTTCTCTTGATCTTCAGTCGTGGTTCTTGGGGGGTTTTGGAGAGGAAGTAGAGGCCGTGACGATGCGCGGTGGCTCGGCCGGCCGTGCTCCGAGACGACGGGAACGACGATCGCGATGATGTGGCGACGCTCGGTGTGCGCTCTCGGCATGTCGTGGGCACGACCACATTCCTGCGCCGTCTCTGCATGAAATGAGGTGAGGTTATATGGAATGGAACCGGCGTGGAGAGGGGATGATGGAACAAGAAAAAGATAGAGATGACCGCGGCTCCATGGCGATGGCGGCCTTCGTCTTCCTCACGGCCGGCGGCGAGTTTGACGGCGATGGAGTGGCTAGGGTTCCTCTTCCTCGGTTTGACCGGTACTGGGGAGGAGAGGGAGGCCGTGCGACGCTATATATGTGGGCTCTCGGCATCGAACACGATCGCAGACATGCGTCTAGCACTTCAATCTCCCGGTATCTCTCTCTCGTTTGTTCTCTATGTTGAGCGGTGATGGAACAAAGTGAACAGGGGTTGCGCGAGCTTGTGACACTGCCATGTGGGTCCAAGTTGATGTAGTCAACGAGTGGGTGTGAGGGATGGGTAGAAATATGGGTGAACTTAGGTGTTAGGCATTTTTCAGGATTTCCATATTTATTTTCTTCCTCTATTTTTTTAATCTATTTATTTAGTTTGTGGGACAGATAAATTAGGATGGATTTTTGTGAAGATAGATAAAAATAACTAGTTTATATTTTCTTTGGTTGTACTAAAAAATTCCTTATATTTTACTCTCAGCAAAATAACGAAAATAGGATTGGCCGAAATTGATTTGAATTTTTAGGAGGTCTAGACATATAAAATAAATTATGAAAAAATTATATTAATTCATGATAATTAAATTAGTATTTGAATAAATTATGTTTCATATACGCTTCTGTATGATTTAATGCATATTTTGCTAAGGTATGGTTTTTGCCGATTAGGGTTTTAGAATTAATTTAATTTTTACTGTTTTGACCAATTTATTTGTGGCAACAAATGTAATAAAATTATGCCAAAGTTCTAGTGATTTGAATGCATTGATTTCATATACATGAATTTTTTCATGATATTATCTTACACCAATAATTTTTTATAAATTTGCAAAGCTTAAAAAAATACATAGGTTGCTACTATGAAAATGCATTTAAGTGTTTATAAAATTATATTTAGATAATTCTTGACCTGACATGATGTTGTTGAGCATGATTTATACTTTTAATTACTCAACTTCATATATTACATGTATATACATTCTTGTAATATATATTAAGTATTTGCTTGAAATTTTTAATTAATGCTCATAAATCCTATTATGAAATGCCAGTAAGATCCAAAAACACGCAAAAGGACTCAAGTCACATCAATACATTATGCAAATACAAGTACTTACTAAGTTTTAGCTTCATCTATAGGTTGGTAAGGAAAAGATTTTAAATTATTCACAAATTTGCATATTAAAACTAGTCATATTAGACTCACCTAGGTATTTAGTTGGAAGATTTTAGTATTTATATTTAGGAAAAACATTTTTGATATTTTTAGATATAAAATTTAATATTCAAAATTTTGGGTATGTTACGAAAGTTTAGCTTCACTACTTTGTCATGTAATCCCGTGATCGGTTAGATCGTCGGTTTGCTAGTTACGGAACCCCACCGGTTAGAACCCCACCTTTGTTGATTCAATACTACATCTTTATTCCGCAAATTGAGTTGTCCAAAATGAACGCACAAAATCCACTCCAATATGTCTAAAACTCTTGCTTTGCTGCTTTCGAAACTATCTTGTTCGGTGAAAAACATCACACCTACGTGAGCCAATATCGGCATTAAATGGAAATAGTAAAGAAATATAAACTAACACACCAAATAAAGGGACAAAATAGAATCAACGCACTACAAGAAAAATAATCACCGTGATAGAATTGTTGAGAGCAACATGATATTACTTAGTATTATCCTTGGTGAAATAGAAAGGGAGACATATCACAAATGGAAAAAGGGAAAGGTGATTCGTAGTGACACAAAGTGCTGAAAGACGCTTGTCTTTACGAGCTCAATATAGCTTAACAGCTCAGGGGCTACATAAAAATCGGTGGTTGCAGCCAATAGGCCTCAGTGCCTCACATCAGTATGAACTCTCTCCTCTATAATCTAATCAAACCTAAAGTTCAAATCATGCAAAAATTGCATAGATGTGAAGATACAACAGAGAAAAATCACATATGTCCTATACCATAGCATCATGGTAAATCAAAGTCTATCCAAATTGAACTCTCTACAGACAAATCATTACAACTACTAAATCAGTACAAGCCATAGACCAAGAAGTAATCATCTCTCACAGAAAACAAAGATGCACAACTTAAAACGTCAGTGGCCAAAGAACCTTGAAATTATGAAAATTTCAATGGTCTATTCCCCAATTCTAAAACTCATTAAACAAATCAAGGATCATCCCCATAAAGAAAAAAATAATTGTAGCAACAAGATCACAGCTTCTGCTCCGCCTAAGGGTGACCTGTTGTGTGCTAGGGGGTAGACCCATGTGACACAGGGCTGCAATTATCATTTCCAAACACTATTCCCTTGCCAAATAGGGCCGCGTGTTCTGAACCCTAAACTATTAGATGGCTAAAGTGGCATTCTATTAGTAGCAGTCAACTAGATTAGATAGCAAATAATTCATCTATTACGCACAAACGTTCAAGCCACCTCTGTTGAGTGGCAAATAGTTAATTTGCCCTAAAAAATATTCCATCACACCATGGCAAAACTTAATAGCAAGTAGAATGTAGGACTTTGGGGGAAATTTTAATCAATCATGCTGCAATTATCATTTCCAAACACTATTTCCTTGCCAAATATAATTCCTAGCACATTAATAACACAATCCCAAATAGATACCAAAGCCTCACAATTACAGTTACTTGCTTACTCCCATTGTCTCATCAATCTGGCAAGGCCTTATTGCTCTTTAGACCCAAACACCCAACACCAATAAAATCACATCTTAGTATGTAATAAAAAAAAAGCAAACCTAATTAGGAGAGTGTAAATCTGGCAAGAAAAAGAGTACTCGATTATCCAAAATTCCAAACAATAAATCAAACCAACAAATTTAGATTGATATACCACAAGCATGTGTATTGATATATACAGATGCAGGCCTCTGGCCCCAAAATGAATAGAAAACTTAGTATTTGAAAGCATGAAGAGTTTCATTAAGAAAACCCACAAGGATTTCACACCAATGAATCTATGGCTGTGTGCATGAATCATGATAGATCAACAAGATCATCCCCCTGTATGGGAAACTAATATCACAAGTATACAACTAGCAAAATAGTTAAATTGGCCCTATAAAAAATGAAGCATCCACTGCAAACACAAGGAATTGGGCAGAGAAAATGGTGCAAGGAACTATAATAGGAACATAATACCTGCCATGTCCATTACTGAAAAAGCAAAGCAAACATATGTGTAGTTCTATTTAAATGATGGAAGCAGAAGCAACATATACAGATAGAATTTAGCCATTCTAATAAAAAGTTAAAACCACACAGTTTGAAATACAAACATTACCACAAGTCATCACTCTTAGTTCCTGTATGATTCAGGAGCATAAAAACCTTTGTGTTGTCCCAAATTTGGAAGGTGCCCTAGTGCTTAAGGAAGAGGGGCAGCTTTGGTGTTTGGGTGAGGCTCGAGGGTTTTCCTTCTTGACTGCCCTAGAGCTCATTTGTTAGGTTCTTTTGTTATGGGTGTGCATGTACACTAATAGTTAAGGGTATGAGGGTGTGGTTGTGCTCAAGGTTTTCTACCATTTCTTCAAGGGTATGAGGGTGTGTGTGTAGTCGGGGTTTTCTAACCTTTCTTCTTGATATATAATGATACACAACTATCCTTCCTGTTCGAGAAAAATAAAACCTCTATGTCATGTCCTGGAATAGTAGAACCACCGAACACAATGTTACCAACTCTGATCAATATGGTGTTAGATGTATTTGTATGTTAAATATTTCCTTTTTTGTACAAGGGGTTTTCTGCCATGAGTGCCACATTATGAGTAGGGTATCTACCCACAATCTGCCACTGATAGTATTATAAGTTGTGGTTCAAAGCAAACCACCATTGTGACATGTCAGGGATGTGTATTTTTGTGTTAGTGTATGATCATAAGATTTGATGTTGCATTTATACTGCTACATCATACTAGCAACCTTGAATGAAAAATGAAGTTCTAAATATAAATAGAACTAGAAACATATGTCATTACCTCAACCAAATTTAGGAATCTAAAAAAGGGTAAACAAAAGCAGAAAGGAAGCTACTTGAGATTTCAGTTTAGAAACTATTAATGTTACCAACTCTAATCAATATGGAACTACTGGATCAGCAAACCAAACACTTCTGAACAAGCAGAAGAAAAACATAACTAGGATGATAAAGCCATATAGGATTAATTTTGTGTCTATATGAAGTTCAAAATGTTGAGCATATATTCTCTGTATGGTAAATATTGCCTTATCAACTTAAAACAAGCATTGCAAATATACACATGGATTAATGTGTTGGAAGTTTTCATACAAACAATGAAATTACTGCATAACTAGAAATCAGCAAAGAATGAAATTCAGGCACAAATGTACAAGCCATCATGCATACATGATTCAAGCATCACAGAATTCCGGCACCATAGCACAAAATGAGACAATTATGCGAATTTCTAAATTCAGCCAGCTGACTACTACTCTTTTAATGCTTATACCTAATGATGCAATAATATTATCTCACCTAGGCAGAAGACGTGTTTCTGCATGCAGCAACTGACCACAACCAAAACAAAGAAATCATTAGGGAAAAAAATCTGACACGGGAAGCACTTCCCTCTGCATGAATCAAATGTTGAAGAAAATCACGTTTCTTTGATTAAAAGCACAATTTCATTTAAACCAATACAGCATGAAACCAATTGAGGCATATTACATCAAACCAATCAACCAAAAACAAGATTAGGAATTCAACAAACTGCTACCTCTCCATAGCGCCAAGGTCTAACGTCTTGACGCCATGTCAAGATGTATGGCGCGGAGCTCATGTCTTAAAATTTTAATACACAAATGGATCAGTGGCATGTGTAGTGTAATGGTAGTGGTGATATGTATGTCTTGCATCCTGACAGACCAAGTTCGATTCCCCACTGTGTTCTCTTTTTTTAAGTGGCAGCCAAGCTCCTGACCTCAACTAACAAGAATGTAATGACGCCACTAATCACTTAATTAACCTCAACTAACAAGAATCTATAAACCAAAGACCAGATTCAACAGAAATAAAATGCAGGCAAACAGTGAAATATGGGCTATGTGCTAGAAAATAGTGAAATATGTGGGCTCCACCATAGCATTTGCACCATCCAACTACAGTAAGATGTTGGGGAGAGAGAGGAGACGTACCTATATGACCGCAAGATTTGAGGTTACATTTGATATTTATACATCATATAGGGCAGCAGGTCCAGCAGAAAGAAAAATTAAGTTCTAAATAAAACAAGAACCATATGTCAGTAGAAAACAACAAAATACATGAGAGTGCTATCTTTAACTACTTGAGAGCCCACTCCAGAAACTGTTTATGTTACAAACTCTAATCAATATGGAATCACTTGGATAAGCAAACCAAATACTTCTAAGCAAGCAGAATACAGACGCAACAACTAGGACGATATACAATTAGTTTTGTATATGAATTCAAAATGTTGAATGCATATTCAACGTACGGTAAATATTGGCATATCGCCTTAAAAGAAGCATTGCAAATATACGTATGGGTTAATGTGTTGGAAGATTTCAAAGGGATTCCACACTTGCATTCGTACAATAATTGCATAGCTAGAAACTAAACAAAAGAAATGATATTCAAGCAAATAAATACACGCCTCATGCATACTAATCAATACAAAATTCTAGCACCACTGCACAAAACGACATGCTTATGGAATTTTGTAGATTTAGCTAGCCGGCTAGGTACCCTTTCAATGATTATGCCTAATGGATGCTGTACTAATTGACCTAGAAGACATGTGCTCAGATGCTGATGCAAGTATGAAGGCAAATCACATTTCCCTAACTAAAACCACAACTTCATTTAAGCCAATACAACATATAAGCAGTTGAAGCATATCAGATCCCAAAATACAAATATAGGAATTTAGCAAATTGCTACCTCTCTACACAACAACAAAAACATTACTTACTCATTTAAAAGCATAACAGCAGTCAAAAGGCATCATGACAAAAGCAAAGGCTAACCCACCGTTTGATCACATTCTACAACAAAAGAACAAATACTATTAACAATTGTGTTAGTTTATTTAACTGATTATTGCTTTTCCTAAGCATACTTTGTACACATGGCATGCCACTTATGATTGAAAAAATTGCTTTTAAACATGTGCAGTAAACGCATGTGTATTTTTTCCTTTCCCATATCACTAGCACTTGAAAATACACGAAATTAGGAGAACCAAATCATCTCATTTATGCCTGTTTTGATGAGTTTTTCTAGTTCTCAGTCCTCTCTCTCGCTTGTCATCAAACCCGGCAGCAGTGGCGGCTATGACGACAAGGTATGAATATAATAGCAGCGGAGGTGAAATCCTAGGTGGCGGTGCAACAAGCTATGAATATAAACAAACGACGGAGGTGAAATCCTAGGAGGCAGCGGCTGGGGTGTGCAACGGCTGCGGATGTCCAAACAATTTTTTCAATCCCAGGTGGAATGCTATGTATATAAAGTGCGCTCATGTGGATAATTAGATGGCTAAATGACTCAAATCTGATCAAACTTAAATTAGGAGAAAAGTCATAATGACTTATAGAATGTCCGGGAAAAGTATGCAAAAACTTCAGAAGTTACAAAGTAAATGAAACTAAGTAGTAAAGAAAAATAGTACCTCGATACAACTTTTGGAAGCCACAAGAAACTCTGTTTAAAGACAGTAAAGATAGCCAAACTGACAGCAGCCAATAATTGCCTATGGTTTCTTCTAGCCCAGAGATTATATAAAAAGTCAGAAAATTGCACTGTATTGATAGCTTTAGATGGTATAGACTTCATAAACTGAATCAGCGGTCGGTATGAGGCTTGCTTGGACCCATAGCATCCATTTTGTAGTAAGTGCCAAAACCGGTTGAAAACAACCTTATGATTTGCAAATATGACCAAGCCTCTAGAAACCTTCTAGAGAATGCAGGATATAGTAACTTCATGGTTCCTTCATTGAAAACATGAGAAACATGTTTGATATAACTTGTAAGCAGTGAGTATGTGGCATACCATATAATCACATTTTTTTACTTGAGCAAATCATGAGAAAACGTAGATTCGGCAGAAGACAATGCAGCAGAATTCTAACTGTCACGGCCATAATTTTGTAATGTTACGCCTAATAAAATGTCAATTAGAGTTGTCATTGCCGAATGTTATGCCTAATGATGATGATACTGAGGTAGGCCAAAGAAAAAATCTATAGTTATTAGAAGTGCAGTAGGAATTACAAACAGAATGTGCGAAATCCATAAATCAAAATACTCCCTCCATCCCAATATATAACAAATTATAGAGTTCAAACTAGTCCAGGCCTATACCTCACCCATCCCGAGGAAGCAACCAAGTCCTTAATACCCTTGCCGAAGGCTAAAACTTGTTATATTTTGGGACTAGGGAATATCATTTGTATGCATAAATTAAAATAACTGAACGTAAGGAATAGTCTTTGGAAAATAGAACTATTTCATGTAGCATAATTACTTTTTCAAGAGAGTACAAAGATAACTGAACAGAATTGTTGTTTTCTTGTAATTAAGGTTTGAGACTTTGAATGTGTTAAGGGGTGTTGGGTGTTCTTCAGCCCTCCCCCTTGTACTTTATCTAATATACTGTATTATTATCACCGTAGATTGTATATCTAATCTATATTTAACATTGTGGACTACTTTTAAAACCCATCTGAAAGATATAACTATTGTTCATCAGATTGGACATATTATCTAATCTAGTTTTAATATCGTGGGCTACTTGCAAGGACCCCAAGACGCAAAACCCTCCAAAACCTACATCTAGCCACATAAATCGATTTATGTTTAAGTCTGTTTTGTATAAAAAATAGGTTGAAAAATAAAAAAAAAGTCTGACTTGATTGTTACTCCTATCTAAAAACAATTAAGTTGGCTACTCATTATCTATAAATAATAATGAAATTATGTACACCAAAATTAGGAGGCCCAATGCTACTTAGAAGTCTCAAAGATAGCACTATACTTGTAGCAAATAATACCATTATATCATGTGTATAAGCCATCATAGCGTCAAGATACAGTGTTTAATCCATGTGATGAAAGCATAAGTAAAAAAACATAGTATAATTTATCTGCATAAGCACACGGTTGTCTATCAAGTAAATTCCCATTATCTACTAATGCCATTAACACTTTATCAAGTAAATTCATATCCTTAAGTGTCCCACTGTGGAGATAGTTCTAAAAACTCATGAGAATTTCCATACTTTGGAATCAGCAAGTAAAAAAATATTGACTATACACTGCCAACAATCAGAGCATAAAGGTACCTCAAAAGAATTAGAAAGAGAGGATTCTACTAACTATAAGCCCACCGGGATAATACCACGTGGGAAGAGTTTGGCCACACCAATGGATATAGCAGGAAACAAAATACTACCATGCAATTGATCATGGTGGCAAGATGAATTATAAAAACTGCACTCATTGTCAGCATTCAGTTTCCCTTGGTTGCTGAATATCACTTGTTTGGTTTGTTTTCTTGTATATTGCAAAAGCGCTAATTGACTGGTCACATTATTTGGTTGTGTAATGCCAAGAATATGTTATCTATCTTGGTGTGGATAGCTCCCTTGCCCAAGTTTGTTCAGAAAGTGGTGTACCGGATGCCTTCGTGAAGACATACATTGTATGCAAACAACAACTAAGGTACTCATTTCGAGGCCATGAGTGTCCTCAGAACAATTGTAATTGGTTGAGTTCAATAAGTCTTCCATTATCTAGAAAAAGGTATTCATTTCGATCTATTGAATACTTCAATTCATTTTGAACTTAATCATGATTATTCATGTACCTTTACTAAATTTTATTAGCCATTTTTTGGGTGCAATCTATAAACTTGTTTTTTATACCAGTGCCCTGTACATATCAATTTTACAATCCTTTGAAAAATCAAACCAACACATATGAAGTAAAAACAAATGGAACGTTCTACTTCAGAGGTGAGCGGAAGGACAAATCTCTCTTCCCGTGTACTAAAAAGCCCAAAGGACTGGCCTCGGAACTGTGGAAAAACAAACAACATAAGCAAACCATCAGCATCTTAAATCTACATGGAGGATATGATGAACTTAGTGGATATAAAATATTACAAAAATGTAGGGCGAATAAGAGGTGTATTTCAGATGGCTCTTAACAATTGTAAAGGAAAAAAATATAGATTCCTTTTTAAAAAAATGCAGACAGCTCTTAACTTAAAAAGCATCTCCAGGTGACCAGGTCTGATCTCTGTTGTTTTGACAACCAATAAATTTGTTAGCATTGTATTACAAAACCAAAACTGAACAAACGAGAGGAAGAACACAGATCTAGAAGGATGAGGTGACGGGGTCTTATCGAGGATGAGGCTGCGACATCTTGTATTATGGCAGCATATCAAAGTCAATGGTAATCTCCTGTGGAACACCGGTGGCACAGGTCTTGGTGACATGCCAGTGGCAGTCTTGGTGTGGATGAGGTGGCATGGGTGCCACGCTAACAAGAAGCAAAAACAAAATGTTTCATTCAGTTCTAGACTACAGGCAAAACAAGATTTTTTTAAGACAAATTGGAGAGAGAAAAGCCTAATCAAATAAACCCCGAAGCTAATGTCTAATGGTACCTTGCATTACATCTGATAAAAATAGGATTAGTATAACATCATTACTGATCTCACAACAGAACCAATGATTATGCATTTGAACTCCCAACAGTCACTTATTTCACAAAAGAGAGAAATTGTGACCTGTTTCACATTTGGAGTTGATTCAATGCACTATTTGTTTGTTCATGCTAATCACCTTCATCACTAAGGACATCACACGCATTAATTTGTGAATGGACCATTTTCGTGGTACCAACATCAGTGGCGTCGTGGTCCAACATGACGGCGCTAATGACATTGGCACCATCCCCATCGCTCCCCCGTGGAAGCTAAGTCACTGATGTGAAGGGGGCGGCACCAATGGCGTTGGCACCACGAAAAGGGTCTATTCCTAGAATAAGTTTTTCTAGGGGTCTATTTGTAAAATAAGTTTTCAAAAAGATCTAAAATGTAAAAGTTCTAGTACTCTTTGCCTAATGGATACAGCTACTAACTGACCCAGAAGACATGTGCTTCTGCTTATAGTAACTCACCACAACAAAACAAAGAAAAACATGAAGGGAAAAAAAATTCTAAAACTAAGAGCACTTTCCTCTGCATGTATCAAATGCTGATGCAGGCATCAAGGCAAATAACTTTTCTCTAAATAAAATCACAAAATTCATTTAAGCCAATACAGCATATAACCAGCTGAAGCATATCACATATAATCATTCAGCCAAAAACACATTTAGGAAATCAGCAAACTGTTACCTCTTCACAGAGCAACAAAAATATTACTTGCTCATTTAGAAGTACAACAGCAATCAAAAGACATGACAGCAAAAACAACCCATCCTTTGATCATATTCTTCAACAAAAGCACAACTACTTCTGTTATTGAGAAGGATTGCCACCCAAATGCAGGACTAGTTGTAGTCTTGGACAAAGCAATATAAACTAAAAAAGAATCACATCTAGCACTGAAATGAACTTCTCATAGCAACGATAAACAAACAAACATTGGATCAATCGGCCTCTCAAAATGCATCTCAACATAAGAACCAAAATTACATTAATTTTTCATGAGTATGTGCATCTCACTCTATTGGCTGATAAAGTAATCAAAATCAAAAAAACAATCCACCTCAAATTTACGTTCGTCAGCACAACAACAAAGATATTGATCGGACCAATGAATTATACAGGTAATGCAGTTCCTTGTGGGTATACTTTGTTGTTGTTTTAAGTTCCTTTTCTCGTACAGTAACAATAAGTGACACAGAATAGTGATATATCTATGCAGTAAAAGAATTGTGCAATTCCAATCTATCCATAAGACTGCACTAAACATGTATAGTTTGTGTACAAATTAAGGGATTAGTAGATTCGAATCTAGATGCACTTTTCAAATTGTCCATGAGTTAGCAAGATCCAATGGTTAGCAGATTTTGTGTGTATATAAACAGTTTAGCAGTGCACAAACAAAAACGTATGCACAATAACCCAAAATTCCTTACCGAAAAGGTTGTCTCATCAAGTGTTTGCTGGTCTGATCCAGGAGAGATCAACACCACACAAACCCATTTATCCGGTGTTCATCACTCCAGCGACACAAAGGTTTTTTTTCAGAAATGACACATACAAAGCTAGGAAAGCACCATATATTACTACATGGAAAATAATAATAATACACATTTTGACATTATGTTACAATAATAAGATTGCAGGAAGGAAAAAATAGTTATTGAGATGATTAATGACTGTAGTGAATACCTGCTATACTAAAATGCCATGACTGACGTAATGACATTTTCCCTCTAATTTACCACACTCTGCACTTCTACGGAGCTCATAAAGCACCCGCCTGTCATCAGCACTAATGACTTCCACATATAACTGACTCAAGCACTCTGGATCCTGGACTAGTCAACATAACAACATTACATTCAACATTCCCAAGCATAAAGAGCAATTACTAGAATGAAACAGATGTTACAAGCATAATAAATTACCAAGGATTAGGTGAAAGAGGATGTGGGCTGTTGGACAATAAGATGGATGAGCGAATTGAAACTTTTACCATGGCATAACAACTCTGTCAAATGGAAAAAAGGAAACAGTGGGTAAGGTATATTGTGATCTGCGTCCAATATCATATCAGTCAATTAGTAAAAGTTTGTGGGTTCAAAATAATACTTCCTATTGTCAATATATTTGAAGAAAGCATGGTCTTTTTATCACCATGTGAATTTCGTATTAAATACTAATTAATTTATCAATAACTACAAAGAATGGCTTCTATTGGCAAGCATTTAGCAATGGAAAATTTCTTAACAAAGACAAAATCAAAATCATACACTAATATGCAATCTAAAGCTTATAAGCAGTCATATTCATTCTCAGTATATTCCATGCACTTGGAATAGTTATATAATGTGGATTGAATCAGATTTCTAGTCATCATCTTTAGTTGAATCCATCTCATTGGTACAAAACATGATAGGGCTATTAAAATAGAATAGAACTGGATTTTTTTTATATTTTAGCCCCTTTGAGAACATAGTACCAGAAATGGACCCCTAGCTGTCATTGGCGCTGAGGTCTAACCTCTCGAAGTCGACCACCCTGGCGTCGAGCGAAATCCACGTCAGCAGGGCTGGTGTCAAGATGTATGGCGAAGAGTTCATATGTTTTAAAATTTTAATACACCAATGGACCAGTGGCATGTGTAGTGTAGTGGTAATGGTGATATGTATATCTTACACCCTGACGGACCTATTTCAATTCCCCCACTATGCTCTCCTTTTTTAAGTGGCAGCCAAGCTCCTGACCAACAAAATGCAATGATGCCGGCACACCGCTAATCACTAAACCTCAACTAAGAATCTATTTTAAGTGGCAACCGAGCTCGCGACCAACAGAAAGTTAATCAAGAAAATGCTAACTAAACCTCAATCAAGAAGAAAAGATGCAGTCGAACTCATTGTGACTCGTGACCAACAGAAGTTAACTAAGAAAGTTACTACCTCCACCTCAAAATATAGCAACTTTTAGCTATGAATCTAGACATGTCCAGATTCATAGCTAAAAGTTGCTATATTTCGGGACAGGTAGTATTAACTATTGAACAAGAAGAATAATTAACTATGCAGCAATTAGTCCCAGCCAACTAAAAGGTATAATTTACTATGCAACAATTATTCCTTTGCCAACAAAAAGAAGCAATACAGAAAACAAGGATCAAACACAGGTTGCTTGCATGAAACAAAAGGCATCCAACCATTATGCTACACATACATATTTGATTCAATAGGTGTGTTGAAATTCTTATAGTTTATGGGCTCAGCACCAAACATTTTGCCATCGACCTGCTGACGTGGATTTCGCTTGGCGCCAGTGTGGTTGGAGCCGAGCTAGGGGCTCATTCCTGGGATAAGTTTTTCGAAAGGTATGCTTGTAAAATTAGTTTTCTAAAAGGCCTAGATTGTCTAAAATTAGTTTTGCCCATGTCAAAGAAAATGTGTAAACAACCCATTTAAAAAATTTGTGAACTAGAAAATGTGAATTTTACAGTTCACTACTGCTTAGCAATGAAAATACATCACAGGGAACAAAATAGTTTCTACAATATATAAACCAAAGGCCAGATTCAACAGAAATACGATGCAGGCGAACTAATGTATAAGTATATGTACTAAAGTTGGATTTATCTCCAATTCACATTAAATAAAAATATAGGCTATGTGCACATACTCACATAACAACTTTAAAGTGAAAAACAAAATGGTGGCAGCTGATTGCTAGAAACCAGTGAAATATGTGGGCTTCACCAAACAAAGCATTTGCACCATCCAACTTCAGTAAGATGCTGGAGAGAGAGAAAAAATGAGGTACCTATATAACTGCAAGATTTGAGGTTCCATTTGATATCACATATGGCAACAGGTCCAGGAGAAAGAAAAACCAAGTTCTAAATAAAAATGGAGATATATGTCAGTACAAAACAACAAAATAGAGTGCTATCTTTAACTCAGCCAAATATAGGAATCCAAAGAAGGATTGATCAAATACAGAAAGCTATTTGAGAATCCACTCTAGAAACTATTAATGTTACAAACTCTGATCAATATGAAATCACTTGGATAAGCAAACTAAATACTTCTAAGCAAGCAGAACTCAAATCTAACAACTAGGACGATACATGATTAATTTTGTGTATGACTTCAAAATGTTGAACGCATACTCTATGTAAGGTCAGTATTGGCATATTGCATTAAAAGAAGCATTGCAAATATACGTATGGGTTATTGTGTTGGAAGATTTCAAAGGAATTCCACACTTACATTAGTAAAACTAGTTAGCGTGCACGTGCAAGGCATGTCGACATATATCGAATGGAGTAAATAATCCTTACCGTAACAATGGAGAGAAACAGTAATTCACAAAAGAATATTTTGAACCCAAACTTCTGCAATGTTGTAAACACTACCAATTGAGTTTGCAGGTAACAACTAAAATCAAAGTTCCAGTCTAAAATATTAGTACAGATAAATGTAACTTTCAAAAATTAATAACACAAAAATTCGAAGTAGAAAAACTGGTACTTCAGATAATCGGATGGACCAGTGCGCTCAACTAAATTGGACTAGCCCTTCATGAATAAGGGCTTAGCCAAATTGGATCAGACTAAGAGAATGACTATGTTTAAGGAAAACAACATGAATATATAAATGAAATAGAACAAAAAAAATTATTGTAAATGTATTATAACTGAAACTGTTTTTCATCGGTATAGCATTTGATTTTTCATTTCCACAGATAACCGTGTAAGCATTTCGGTTTTTTTTCTGGGTATCCATCAACTCCTTGTCTAATATGCTTTACCGTTTTCCAAACCTCAAGTGCACCTAAAATTAAGAAAACATATAATGTTAGAATCTTGTATAAAGTGGTTTACACAACGTAATGCAGTAGATAGAATTTATGGACATCTCTCTTATCAGGCAGTGAAATAAAATTTAACTGGACAACAAATTTCTAGGGATGTGTTAGGCCATACTTAAAAACCAAAGTTCATGGCATGGCCGAGAAGAAACATACTGTAACATTACATATAAATTGTTTTGCACCGACAAAGATATATTAAAATTTGAGAAGATGCTTTTATGGAAGTTTTGTAGTATATATTTGTACCTATTACAGATTGTGAAATATGTCACCTCCACAAGAGTCATTCACAATAAGTCCAAAAATCAGGTTCCATAGGCCACAATATGATTGAGGTGTCAAACCAACACATTATATAGTGCAGATATGATCATGCATATCAAGGCTAAAAAGCAAGTGGTTCGAGATAGTAATCAAACCCTTTAGTTAAGTAGAAATGACAGCATGCTAGAATATTGCTGCTTAAAAATGGTTAGGAATTGGAAAGCACAATAAACATATCCCATCAGAATCAAGCACCAACTTTAATCAGATCAGTCAACCTTGTTTTTCCATTATTTATACCTGCTGTGAACTAAACTCTAGGCACGACATGAACAAATACCGTGAGGGAAGCATATCTCTCCCTGTCATGTTGTCTTCTAACTTCGACCAGACACTTAAGTTAGTGATGTCGGCAAGCATACCTCTTCCTATATAATGTATGCAAGTAAATTAACAATTCACAACTATAAGCGATAAATAAAGTACCTTGCAGAAGGGCGAAGGGAGAATGACAGGAAAATAAGTTAATGGTGTAGATGATGTGTCCATTGCAGTAGTGTGGCACCGCCAACTTACACAATTGGTTGACAACCCATAGGTCACAGCAAGGTGAAGTAGAAGTGCAAAAAATTGTGTGCGAAAATATATAGCTTCATGCAAAGGGGCCAAATTTTAGATGTCCATACTCTCTTCTCCATCTACTATCATTAGGATCATCATAAAATGAATTCGTTTGGTGCACATATGTGACAGAAAGGATCAGTCCAAGTTCAACAGGTGCCGGTACCACAAATCGTAAACTCAAAAGTTTTTTTATTTTTATGCCTTCGAATTATGGTTTCATGCCACCAAGTCTGATCCAACACATGGTTGAAACCTACAATTATGCATGTCTTAGTCACGTAATACTAAGACAATCAGTATGTCTGAAGAAACCTACAATTTGTCATAGTGTGCGTGAGAAAAGAGAGCTTAGGAATTTGGAGAAGAAAATGCATTCTATTTGACTGGCATTTCTACAAACACATGTCTACAAACACATGGTGGGCATTGATTGGTATGTCTTACTTGTCTGCAAGCACCACATCAAGCAATGGAGACACGGAGCAAACAAGGAAAATCCATGCATGGACTCCGGCGCTGGTGCAGGCGCAATGGCTGTGAGGATCTCACCTGATGCCAGTGCCAGTGAAGCATAACCCTAGGAAGCAAAACACAAAGCTTCCAAGTTGGGGTAGCGGTGAGGATCTCACGTGGCGCTGGTGCCGGTGCACTGGATAACGGGAAATGCATACCAACACCATCCTCCCAATTATTTTGCTACATTCTTCATCTGTACAGTAAATCATAAATAGATGCAGTTGGAAAATCAAATTAAAGGGTGTGACAAATAAAGCAAAACTTTACAGTAACAAAAAAGAGAAACATATATCGCCGAGGATCGTTTATAGGCACTGTTTGTTAGCGGTGGTGAAAACAGATCATTGCTTTGCTGGTCCAGTTTACGATTGGATGATTTACAGAAGCATTAGATAGTAGTGATAGAGATAAAGCTCTAAGAAAATTGGCATAAAGCAACAATACTGATGAAACAAGCGTCTCACACTGATGCTACGGAAGAGCGAATTTGTTTATAAAATAGAAGATACAAATTGTCATGGTCATGAAACTGTTTGCTAGTGTTTATGCAAATGGTCATTTCTTTCATTATACTTTGAAAGGATGATTACTAACAGCACCATTAGATTGCTAAATTGGATGATTGCTAACAGTATCATTAGGTTGCAGTGACAGTATGTTTTATGTACTGAAAACAAAAAGTTCGATGAAGCTATGAGCCAAAATGCAGAAAACAACGACATTTTTTTCAATTGGCCAGCATTTATCACCTCCCTAATAATATCATATTGGTCAAAAATTTGTGAAAGGAAGCACAAATAAATCAAGAAAGAAATGTTCTTCATGGATCAACTTAAATCAATGGTGTGATAATATATTTGTTTTGGAACCAACCAAACTTCATAGATCAATTTATCAAGAGACTCATAGATCAATTTATCAAGAGACATTCTTCCCAGTGATTACATATTTCAATTATAGTCATCTTTTCACTTCCCCATGCATGTACCAATAAAACAAGGACCATTTCAAAAATTAAATATGGCATTCATTAGCAGCACAACAAACTAAACCACATCCCCAATTGATTACATGGTATATATTTCTTATCTTCATTAACAGAAGCAAGAAAAAGGGATTTTGGCTAAATTAAAACACAGGTGTTTGTCATTTCTAGCACAAACTTGATCTCCTCTATTGAAACACAGGTGAAGGTAGAAAAACAAAATATATACAGAGCGGACTGAAATCACTAAATTTCATATGGGTACCCTGGTTCAGTGAATGCAATTTCGGCTCGAAATTTTCGGTAATCTTTTTTGTTTTTCTCTTTTTTTTGTGTGAATTTGGTCAAAGTTTATTCAACATCAGCCAAATTGTGTTAAAATTTTAAATAATTTCGGTCCATAAAGTGCCAAAAATCCCAAAAATTCAGAAATTTCGGTGCTACCAAAATAGCCGAAATTTTGAGCGCAATCGAAAGTGAAAACCCTGCCCTGGTTGTAGCTCTTAGATCTCATAAGAGTGTGAAGGTGAGAAAAAACAAAATAGGTACACAGAACGGACTGAAATCACTGGATTTTAGATGGGTATAAAGTTGGTACCTTGTTGTAGCTTTCAGATATCAGCACTGATGTTCTACTACAAAAAGGAACCATTTCGTCAGATATCAGGGTAAGAAATTAAGCACCGGATGGCACAAATAAAGAAAATGAATTCATGGCCTGCTTAAGAGGGCTAACTGTCCGTACTAAATCTTACTATTATTCCTTGATTTGACAACCCTGATTGATTTTACTACCATATTACAAATGAAAATGTTTCTAAGGAAACACCCAGAAATATCTTAGCAGGTATTCTGATATGAGACTTCTTGAGAGAATATTTTATTTATCAAGAGAAACATGTCCTAATTTAGGACACTTGAAATTACTTATGCTGTTGGATACATTTTCAAGAAAAATTTTACATGCACAATGTATGCAAAATAGATAAAATCCACATAATATTAAGCTGGATTTGAGGAATGCCATGAAAACGACTGCATCCCTGTATGCCCTGACAAAAAGGAAAATAAAAACATTGTTGCTCCATGAATAAAAATCCCCCATCCATTCACAAAAATGGCATGAAAAAATTGACCGCAAGAAACGGAGCTTACCTGCACCTAGATCTGCATGGCATACTCCTCATTCGCATGCAGTAATCAAACCAGGCAAGCCAACCCTTTCATCGGGTGGATTGGAGGGGACTGTTGCCTCATGTGCGAGCTGGTTGAATCATGACGACCTGCTGGAGACACGGGACATCCGATGGAGATCACTGCCAACACAAACTTCAGTTCATTAAGCCCTTCCATAAGCACGGAAAATATCATTCAAAAGGATAGAATAACATACAAACTGGAATTGATGTAGGAGCCTCAATGGATGACCATATGTCCAAAAACCCTGCTTAAATCACTTGGTTTTTATTGCTTAAATCGAGGAAGTTCAGTAAAATCATGTTTACGACCTTCAGAGTTACAATACCACAAATGCGAAGGTTAAGTAGAATACATCAAGAACATTGAATTGTTAATTTTGAAAGCAGCAAACAATCAACCTGAGATTTGGCCACCAGAAATACGCTAAGGAAAATAATGTATATTCACTTAAAACACAAACCTTGATGGTTAATGTAATGAAAAGTGCAAATCTATAAAAAATAATTAGGATTGATACATTACGGATTCATGGTCATTGTATACAAAATTTTAGGTCTGTTAGTAGCAGACAGATCTTTAGTGCAAAACTCTTTCCGCTTTTCATGCACACTCAACGGCTAGCTGCCATTTCTTACTAAGAAGCATTGATTTTACAACTGATTATTCTACTTTTAGAATTAGAATGGCACAAGTATTTTAATTAATAAAAGGACATCATGAACATGGTTCTGAACTTTTGATCATTACATACTTCACAATGTACCACCACTGAAAAGTGAAACTTTTGGATAAATATTTTCCGCTGAGCAAATAGGAAGGATATTTCAACAATAAGAATCATTTTTTCTTTCAAAGAAAAACTGACTACATTAGTAGTACTTTTCATTTCAGACACTGTCAAGCTTTATCTAAATCTTTCGTCACAAAGAAAACAAAAATTGTTTGTGAATCTCATGCTCAAATAAATAGGACCAACAACAGGGATGCAGCCAAAACTATCAGTAGCTCACATTGGTGAATACTCTCAGAATTATGAACCATAATGGGAAAAGGAAGAATAGCAGTTAAAATTTCCCCTGAGATCTCATGGCTTCACTACGTGGTTCTGGTTCCACTGCTTCACCGGCGCATCGAACTTCATTCTCCCAGCAACTGCAGATGCAAATGAAAAAAAACAAGGAACACATGGAGCAAGCAACCGAGATGCAGCCAATACCCATGGTGGGGGAGGCGCGGGCAGGGTGGAGGGCGGGCAAAAAAAAATAATTCAAGCAAATAGTTACATGCCTCATGCATACATTATTCAATCACCACAAAATTCTAGCATCATTGCACAAAACGACATGCTTATGCGATTTTGAAGATTTAGCTAGCCGGCTAGGTACTCTTCCAATGATTATACCTAATGAATGTAGTACTAATTGACCTAGAAGACATATGCTCAAACGCTGATGCAAGTATGAAGGTAAATAACATTTCTCTAACTCAAATCATAACTTCATTTAAGCCAATGCAACATATTATGCAGTTGAAGCATATCACATCTTTTCATTCAAACAAAAACAATTATAGGAATTCAGCAAATTGCTACCTCTTCACTGAGGAACGAAAACATTACTTGCTCATTTAAAAGCAGAACAGCTGTCAAAAGACATCACAGCAAAAGCAAAGGCTAACACCATGTGATCACATTCTTCAACAACTACTGTCAATAATTGTGTTAGTTTATGTAAATTGATTATTTCTTTTGCTATACAGATATATTAGGCTACAAAATATACTAATAGCCACTAATTAGAAAAAAATGTTGGGGATTATAGTTTTTCACATTGTATAAACATGCAAAGGAATATAAAAAATAATGATGCTTGTGTTTTTTTCAGCAGAAGAAGATAGTCTGACAAAATATCTTAAACAAAGATATGTTAACCGTAAAGAGGAAAGTGTGAATCATTGACGACAGTCCTAATAGACCAGGCATTGGAAAGCAAACAACAAGATGAAAGTAGGTGATTATGGCATCCCAAGATTAAATGTCCTTTCAAAAGAATTTACATGGGTTAAATGGCAGAATAGTTCATTTCTTACAAGTGAACCTAGTGAAAAGGACAGTCTAGCAAGACAGAGAAGGAATATAGCTTCTGAGAAGTAATTTAATGGAAATAAGCAATTCATTTCTTACAAGTGAACCCAATGAAAAGGACAGGCTATCAAGACAAAGAAGGAATATAGCTTCTGAGAAGTAATTTAATGGAAATAATTCATTTCTTACAAGTTTTATTGACTATTTTTGCAGTAACATAAAATTTTCATACCAGGAACCTTATGCCACTATTCTTTGCAGTAAAGAACTGAAATCTGAAGATATAGTACAACAAGATGTAAACTTAGCTCAATCTATCTCCCTATACACACTAAAAGTGTTGTTTTCGCATTTTAGATAAAATGACATGCCATTTTATTTCTTCAAACCACACTGATTACTTTCCCAAGTGGCAAAGAAATCATGCTTACCTTATCAGGGTCATTGGAGATATGAAATTGGTACGCATCTAAGCAAGAGCACCTTTTGTGACAATAAAGAAAAAGCTTCCACATCTAAGAGATTTTCATGCCATATGTTGGTGAATAATTGTACTCCCTCCATCCGAAAAAGGCTTCATTTGGTTACAGGAAGCTATTGCTCTTTTACGTTTGGTATATAATGTTTGAGATGCATGTGGCCATTATTGCTATGCTTGATGGACTATTATAAATAGAGATAACAACACTTGGATGCCTAAGATTTCAATTGGATCTAATCCATAGGTATTCTCATGCGTTGTCAACAAAGGTAGTTAAATAGGCCATATATGCAAGTCGCTTAACCGAATTATCCAACTACTATAATTATAGATAAGTTACAAAAAAAAAATAGGATTCAAATCCTCCGTATTTCCTATGTTCCAAAGGTGACAGGAAATGAAAACTCTAATTTAATCAGAATGAATTTGCCTACCAGTAGAATTGACAAGAACTCATAGTATGTAGAATTGAAATGGTTGGATGATACATCGATACTTATAGAAAAAATGCACTAAGTCTATTCCTCTATAAAAGTAAATTAATGTAGACATAATTCTCTATAGAGAATGCATGGGTAGATTGCACGTTCATCTGCTCCTGAAACCGTTGAGAGTTACTTTCACTACTTACATGTACTATGAAAGGCAATTTATTATTTATGCAAGATATATGAGTTTTAAAACAAAGCTATCGTATTACTCCATGAATTTTATCCACCCAAGAGTTTATCCTTCACGACACCGAGAATGCATAGGTTTTACATATACAAGATTAGAACTTCCTTGATAACAAGAACATGTTAGTATGTCGCTAGGCTGCTAGCAAGGGAGCCAGTCTAATGCCTTTGTTTTTACACCACCATTAAAACTTCCATCGGTCTAATACCTAATTTACTTTTAGCGATAAGTTCACCCAACAAGTTTATATATGCAAAACTATGTGTTACACATTTTTTAAAAAGGGGACGAGAATTTAGATTCATCACAATCCTAAATTTACTATAGTACATGTTTTCACAACTGAACTTATCGCATTTTAAAAAATGTGAACCTAGTTCAGAATTTAGAACCTCAAGCTGCAGTTAGAAATATAGAGAAAATGTTTAAACTAAGAAGTGCTACATAATATTAAGTATGCCATGTACAGATGTACTCCAGCATATAAGTACACAATTTCTTTCAGATTACAATGGCCACATATATACAGCATTCATCATCTTTAAAATGTGGAGGCATGCATCTAATTGAACATGATTTGGTCATTGGTTATATCCAAGTACATGTGCGTTGCAACACAAATCACACAAATACATGCATGATAGCAAACTTTTAATATAGTAGAAATCGTATATTATACCTTGCGTGATAGTAGTTTTATTGGACATTTTTTTCATGCAATCTATAAACGTAAATTGAGAGAATACATGTGATTGTATAATAAGACCCCCTACATATGGAAATTTCTTAAGATATTTTCTCTAAATTTAAAAGTAATTTCTCCCAGATAACCCCTCCAGTTTGACTTGGAATAGTGCTTGATTTTCAGAACTTTTACCCACTGCTGACAACTCCAGTACCATATCAGCCATTTAGTGCATCTAGTGCTGCCGCAATGGTATAGGGCTAACAGATTTATCTTGTAAGGCTGCTTAATGGATCTCAGAAAGCAGGGAACATGGTTGGGTACTACTAATGTATCATTAAAATAAATCTTGAGATCATAGAAAATAGGGCTCAAGAGCTTGTGGATTTTTACCCATTTATGAACCAGAACCCTTCTGGTCATAAATATTTGACTTTTAGGACAAAATTTATGAAGGACTCGATTGAGTATCACAATGAATGATCTCTTAAACTAGTAAACCATGTACATGCAGGAAGGCAACAGTCTAGTCATCATCTAGCCAAAGAGATTAAATGACTGGGAGCAGTGAACATGTATGTATGGTATTCTTAGAAGCTATCACAGCAACATCTGCTAGGCATGAGTTCAGCGTCTTTTTTCTACCCACAAGGTGTACTAGTCTTTAAAGGAATATGCTAGAAAATGCAATCCAATATGCATAGGCTGAGTTTATCTTGCATATATTGAAGTACCTTTTCCCTAGTAACAGAAGCTGGTGGTGCTAATTGCAGGTGGGACAACAACCATAACCAGGCAATGAAGGCATCATCCTAGTGAGAGAAAACAAATCTGCTGAAAGATCAGTCTGAAGACATTCAGAAGTAGGCACCTCAATTAAGGATGAGAGTTCTTCCCTTAGATCTTCTCTGAATCTGGTATCAATTCAATAATTTGGCCCATGTCAGATTAATTCCTGAGTCAGTGTTCTATTTCATTGACATAGTATAAATATAGATAAGTTCAACAACAGCAAAATTATATATAAGATGTCTATTCAACCCCCTGAATATAGTGGTTCGTCTACTTTAACAATCTAAAAAATAAATACGGGTTTAGTGTCCCTAATAAAAATATGAAAAAAATTGTTCAAATAAATACATAAACCAATTTCACTACTGTGGCAAATGAAGTGGCTAGCATGTGGCAATGACTGAGCAGATGAAATAGTCTTAAATGCTGATGATGTAATTGTCTCTCCTATAATAAGAGACCATATTAAGGCAGAAGTTAATAGGAGGATTTCAAAAAGGAGCAGCGATAAGAAAGAGGACCAGTCAATCTAACCACATGGTCATTTTGCAAATACTAGCCATCTAGCAAAGAAATTAAAGCAATAGAAGGCTGGGATCAGATGTGTCGGTGAAGTAATGAAAATAAAGTTTTGACTCTTTCAAGCAGTATATATACAAGTGTTATTGCAAAATAAACAAGCACCTTAACTAGAGGCAAACAGAATGAATGAATTCAACACTTGAGCTTACCATAGACTTGATAAGCACAGATTGGTCAGTCTCTGTAGATGTTAAATCCAATCTAGGTTTAATATCGTGAGCTACTTGCGAGGACCCCCAGACACAAAACCCTCCAAAACCTACAAAAGAAACAACTAGATTAGCTACAAATATTAACCTTATCATCTAGCCACATAAATCGACTTACATTTAAGTCTATTTTGAATTCAAAATAGCTGGTTGAAAAATGAAAAAAGATCTGACTTGATTGTTGCTCCTATCCAAAAACAATTAAGTTGGGTGCTCATTATCTATAAATAATAATGAAATTATTTATAACGAAATTAGGAGGTCCAATACTACTTAGAAGTCTTAAAGATGATTTATTTCATAGCACTATACTTGCAGCAAATAATACCATAATGTCATGTGTGTAAGCCATCATAGGATCAAGCTACAGTGTTTAATCATTATATATATGTGTAGATCCATGTGATGAAAGTATAGGTTGAATAACAAAGTATTATGTATTTGCATAAGCACACAGTTGTGTACCAAGTAAATTCCCATTATCTACTGATGTCATTAAAAGTTTATCAAGTAAATTCCTATCCTAAAGTGTCCCACTGTGGAGATATAGTTCTAAAAACTTGTGAGCATTTCCATACTTTGGAATCAGCAAGTAAAAAAGTATTGACTATACACTGCCAGCAATCAGAGCATAAAGGTCCAAAGCACTACTGAAACCTCAAAAGAACTAGAAAGAGAGGATTCTACTAACTATAAGCCCACCGTGATAATATCATCATGTGGGAAGAGAGTTTGGCTGGGCCAACAGACATGGCAAGACAACAAAATACTACCAAACCATTGATCATGGCATGGCAATGCTTTGCTATGATTTCGAATGTCATCCTTCTATTCTTCTATATTTAATTTATACAAGATGAATTATAAAAACTATGTGCATTGACAGCTTTTTGTTTTCCTTGATTCCTGAATATCACTCATTTGTTTGTTCTCTTACATATTGCAAAAGCACTAATCGACTGGTCACATTAGGTAACAGGTTCAGTTGTGAAATGCCAATAATATCTTATCTATCTTGGTGTGGATGGCTCTCTTGCCCAAGTTTGTTCAGAAAGTGGTGTATCGGATGCCTTTGTGATACATACGTCGTATGCAAACAACAACTAAGGTCCTCATTCCGATCTATTGAATACATCAATTCCTTTTGAACTTAATCATCATTGTTCACGTACCTTTACTAAATTTCATTAGAAACTTGTTGCATACCATAAACTTGTTTTTATATTAGTTTCTTATGCTCGGAATAATTTAGTTCTTACAGTGCCCTATACATATGAATTTTACAACCCTTTGTTAAACTGAAACAACACATGCAAAATAAAAAAAATGGAACCTTCTACTTCAAAGGTGAGTGGAAGGACAAATTTCTCTCTTCCTGTGCATGGACAAGCCCAAAGGACTGGAATCGGAACTGTGCAAAAACAAACAACATGAGCAAACTATGAGCATCATAAATTTACATGGAGGATATGATGAACTTAGTGGATATAAAATATTACAGAAATGTAGAAAGAATGAAAGGCGCATTTCAGACAGCCCTTATATTAATAAGCATCTCCAAGTCCACTCTCTGTTGTTTTGACAACCAAGAAATTTGTTAGCATCTTATTGCAAAATCAAAACTGAATAAAAGAGAGGAATAACACAGATCTAGAAGGATGAGGTGGCAGGGTCTTATCGAGGATGAGGCTGTGACATCTTGTACATCAAAGTCAATGGTGATCTCCTGTGGGATACCGGTAGCACATCAAAGTCTAATATTACTGATCTCAGAACATAACCATGATCATGCATCCGAAATCCCAACAGTCAGTTATTGCACAAAAGAGAGAAATTGTGACGTGTTTCACATCTGGAGTTGATTCGGTTCACTATTTGTTTGTGCATGCTAATCACGTTCATCACTAAGGACATCGCATGCATTGATTGTGAACCCATCTATATGCTCAAATTTGGCAAATCAGATCTCTTCTGCAATTGCATTGAATTTTATTAAGTTTCTGCTTGTTTCAGAGAAGAATATATCTCAAAATAAAAAAAGGTGAACATTTGAGGGATGCATACTACAAAACTAGAACATAATGATTGTTTCTCAAAACAGGGAGGATAGAACTCAGTGATTCTGTAGAACTCAAATTAGTTACGAAAATTGTGTATTCATACATTTCTTACTTATTGCATGGTGATGTTTGCTCCAAAATGATTTCTGCTCTGTAATGATTCATCCCCATCTGTATCAATTCTGCCTAAATTGCTCTTTGATGAATTTGAAGTCCTCCTCCCAAAACCAAGAAGAGAAACAAAGCCCCGAAACCAGAGAAGAATGTTACTGGACCGCATCGATAAATTACAGATTGGTAAGTAGACAGAAAAGTTACAAATTGAAATGAACTTCGATTGAACTTACCCTTCTAACCTCCTGACAGGCAAACCATTACCCGTGTTCAACATTATATGCTTATCTAGACCAACTGCAAAACTCTGGGAAATATGCTCGAGTTTTACACCAGTGCATGATTTTGCTTAGATAAAAAAACAACTAACAAAGGATGAACATATGAACTGTTGGTCATGTAAAAAAAAGGAGAAAAGAGAGACTAAAATGTATTTTAATAGCAGTAACTACATTACAAATTTACAATGTAAAAATTGTAGATAATGAAAAGTTCCCTCTGTATTGCCTAAGCAAATAGCAGAGTAAAACAGGTATTACGAACATAATAAATTGCCAAGGATTAGATGAAAGACGATGTGAGCTGTGGGACAATCAGATGGATGAGCTAATTGATTTTTTTTTGTTTTCCTTGATTATTCAAGCATCACAAAATTCCAGCACCATTGCACAAAATGACATGGCTATGTGATTTTGTATATTCAGCTTTCAGCTAGCCGATTAGGTACTCTTTCAATGATTATGCCTAATGGATGCAGTACTAACTGACCCAGAAGACATGTGCTTCTACATGTAGTAACTCACCACAACCAAACAAAGAAAAACATGAGGGAAAGAAATCTAAAACCAAGAGCATTTTCTTCTGCATGTATCAAATGCGGATGCAAGTATCAAGGCAAATAACTTTTCTCTAACTAAAATCACAAACTTCATTTAAGCCAACTGAAGCATATCACATATAATCATTCAGCCAAAAACACATTTAGGAAATCAGCAAACTGTTACCTCTCCACAGAGCAACAAAAATATTATTTGCTCATTTAGAAGTACTACAGCAATCAAAAGACATGACAGCAAAAGCAACCCATCATTTGATCATATTCTTCAACAAAAGCACAGCTACTTCTGTTATTGAGAAGGGTTGCCACCCAAATGCAGGACTAGTTGTAGTCTTGGACAAAGCAATATAAACTAAAAAAGAATCACATCCAGCACTAAAATGAACTTCTCATAGCAACGATAAACAAACAAACATTGGATCAATCGGCCTCTCAAAATGCATCTCAACATAAGAACCAAAATTACATCAATTTTTCATGAGTATGTGCATCTCACTCTATGGGCTGACAAACTAATCAAAATCAAAAGAACAATCCACCTCAAATTACGTTCGTCAGCACAACGACAAAGATATTGACCGGACCAATGAATTATACAGGTAATGCAGTTCCTTGTGGGTAACACATCCTGCACTGAAATGAACTACTCATAGTAACGATGAACAAACAAAAATTGGATCAATCGACCTCTCAAAGCATGCATCTCAACACAAGAACCAAAATCACATCAATTATTCATGAGCATGTGCATCCTATGGGCTGACAAACTAATCAAATCAACATAGCAAAAAAAAACTCAAATTACATTTGTCAGCACAACCACAAAGATATTGGCCGCACCAACGAATTGTACTACACGCCTAGACCAAACTTAAACCAACCAAGTTTGAATCGCTCATCCCATGGCCTGACCACAGAGACAACCAAAACATACTCAAATCAATCCACCGTTCATATTTCCAAATCGCTCATCCACCCACTCGAAGCGAACGTCTCGTCATGAGGACAACAGAAACGAGCACAAATCAATCCACCGCTCGAATCGTACATCTCGCCATAAGTACAACAAAAGGAAAACCCAAATCAATCCACTGATCGAATCGTGCCAAACTTGCCGCGAAGGAATCAAACAACTAGGAGAATCAGCACGCACGTAGTCATTAAGCACGAGCCCCAGCACACAGCCAACTCGGTATTGCGAACCAGGAAAAGGGAACTCGAATAAAAAAAAAAGAAGGCACAAGAGACTGAGCAATTCAACTCAAAAGAAACCGAAACCCAGGTAAGGCTGGCACGAAACCCAAATCCAACCGGACCAGATTGGATGCGGCGAGACGCGCGGCGAGACGGAGCGGCCTCCCGGACCGGCGGATGCGGCGGCAGGCGATCGACGGCGGCGAGGTCCCTCTACAAGCCACACCAGAAAACCAAATACAGTGGGCACGAAATCCAAATGTAGCAGTTAAACGAAACGAACTGACCGGGCAAAATTGGTCGGGTCCAGACGGCCCACCGGCGGCGAGGCCCCTCGGCGAGCAATGCGGCGGCTGACTCCGGCGGGGTTGCAGCCGATCCGGACCAGTAGAGATGGGGCTAGGGTTTGAGGCTAGAGCATGAAACTGTTTGTGTGGGAAAAGGTGGGGGATATTTTCGACCGTTGTGTTGAGCGTTCACATATCACGACTCGTTCTTGTAGCGAAGGCTTTTCGCTGGAGGGGAAGCCAAGAGGCAGAGCCTTCCACCCTCCTAGATAGGTGGGGCCATTGCTGGAGAGGGAGCTAAGTGCCAAGAGGCAGAGGCTTCCACCCTCCCTTAATTGCAAAATCATTGGATGCATGCTCAGGTTGGAATTCAGAGCGACGTTGCGTTTTTTATCTTTTAAGCATACTACTTCCTCACGGATAGGTAATGCAAATATTTCCCTATAAATTTTTCTACACACTCTGAAACAAATCCGAGTTTCATATGTCTTCGTATCATCACAAATTCACAACGCATGATAATTGTAATGAATTTCAAACTGTTATAGGGAAGATGGGCATAAATTATCTATCGATCTACTATATACTAACGCACAAGTTTGTTTTATCCATGTCCATTATCATTCATCGTTTATCAAATCCGATGCCCCACACCATTTGCATGTAAACGAACATCCCCGATTCCCTTTTCCAATCATCTCACTATTGTCACACCCTGCAGTTTTTCCTTTCTAGCCTTAAATTATTAAATAACATGCCACAGTAATTGTTTAAGTTTAACCAAGAGTTAATCCCTTATTAATAAAGTGGAATTAGCTTGGTGGGATTTTCTCCCCATGCTACAATTCATTAACTGGATTTTTAGTGAAATTTTCAGAGCAAAGAAAATAATTTTAATAATTCAAAATCAATTATCAGAATTAAATAAATTCTAATTCCTTTCCTTTTCCCTCCTTGACCGTTGGGTCGTTTTCGGCACAACTCCCCTCGTCGACTTGCCCGCACACGCGCCCGCGCCCTCCCTCCTGCTGGGTCGGCCCAAGGCCACAGCCCAGCTGTGCCCCGCGCCTCCTCCTCTTCTGGTTACTAGCAGGTGGGGCCCGTCCCCTACCTTCGGCCAGTGAAGCCAGAGGGGCAACGGCTACCCGTGCGCCTCTTCCCGTCCACTTCGCGCACGCGCCACAACCACCGTCCCACTTCCCCACTCGTCCCGCTCGCGCCGCAACCGAACAACCCGGCATTCAAATCCGGCC
Source organism: Oryza officinalis (assembly GCA_008326285.1). NCBI lineage: Eukaryota > Viridiplantae > Streptophyta > Magnoliopsida > Poales > Poaceae > Oryza > Oryza officinalis. The sequence continues at coordinate 24,004,482 of BDMV01000006.1, forward strand.
ATTGTCCCATCTTTCTCTCCCCCACATCGTCGGCTTTTCCACCTCTTCCCAACCATGTTCGAGCTCCTTCGGCCCTATAAAACCCTCCTCGTGCTCTCCTCTCTCTTTTTCCCCATCCACCGCTGCTCCTCGTGTCCTTAAACACCTCCTGCGCCGGCTAGCCCTAGCACCGACGCCCTCCACCGTCTCCAGTCGTTGCTAGCCACCACTAGGCTCGTCACCGCCGCATTCGTGGAGCCAAGTCACCCCTCGGCCGCCGTCTCCTGCCGGGAGAGCCCTCCCGCCATTCGTCTATCGCGTTAGTGCTCGTCTGCCACCTCCGCCGTCCATCTCATCGCTGATTCACACTCATCAATGTCAACCCGATTCCGCCACCGTTTTTGCCTCGTCACCATCGTCTTCTCGTCGTCTTTCATCGCTGCGAGCCCTCGATGAGCCGCCCATCCCCTCCCTCTCTCTCTACTGCCGCCCCACATGCTTGCCACGTCGGATGGTCGCCACCAGCGAGCATCAAGCCACACGCAGCGCCGCCTCCTGGTTGGGACGGTGATAAACCTTGAGCTCCACTTGATAAGCTCACAGCTTTGATTGTCCCGATCTTCCACTGAGTTAAAGATAACTACGATTTGAGAGAAACGTTGATGACCCGACTACAACCGTACGAGACGACGTTGCCTTAGCGATCGATACACCTCTCCGTGGTTTGTTGATCTTGCCGGTGCAGATCAACCTTATTCCTACAAGCAAATCGAAGAAACTAAGTAAGAACAAGATAAAAGCAATCTGAATTGCAAATAGGAATTGAATACAAATAATAAGGTGGGGTTTCGTAATCTAACCGATCACAGGATTACACGGCAAAGTAGCGAAGCTAAACTTTAATCTAAACAAAACCCAAGAAACCCTAAAGGAGTACCGAGCTATTTAAGGAGGTGGGAGGACGACCAAGGAGTCTCTAGGGTCGTGGTCTACTTGGCTGGGGTGCACCCCACATGGGCCGCACTTGGGCCGGGGTCCCAGATGAAGTTACAAGCCCATAGGCCTATTATAGGTGATGCAGCACATTCTTTCTTCAATTGTGGATTACTGAGATAGAATTTGGAGATGAGGTTGGATCTATTGGAAAGAGGACTCCGAGGGCTTTCCATCGAGTACTCACGGGCCAAAAATGGAGTTTGTATGCACATTTGGCGGTTGTCTGAATTCAACGCTGCTACAAGTGATCGAATTGGATTCCAGAACATGGACAACTCTATCTTGACATCTTGCGGTTGACCAAATGTGAGGAATGATTGTATCTAATGTGACCATGTCTACCATTGATACAACCATTGCTCACATCATAGGACAAATGGAAGACATCGAGATTGAGCCGTAGAAGTTATGGAATCCAATTCGGCCAACTGCTACAGCACTGTCTTCAAACGGCCACCAAATATGCATATGAGATCTGTTTTGGCCCCATGAGTTCTCTTTCCAACGGATCTAGCCTCATCTCTAAATTCCTTCTCAGTCATCCGCAATCACAAAAACAAGGTACTGCATCACTTGTCATGGGTCTATGGGCTTGTAACTTCATCTGGAACCCTGGCCCATGTGGGCCATGTGGGGTGCGCCCCAATATGGTGGAGGACGACCCTAGAGACCCCTTGGTCATCCTTCTACCTCTTTAAATAGCTAAGTACCTCTTTAGGGTTTCTCGGGTTTAGCCATTGCTACTTTACCTTGTAGTTACGTGGGTCGGCTAGACCACCTAATTACTTGTCTTCGGAACCCCACCTTATTGTGAGCTTTAATTCCTATTTGCAATTCAGATTGCTTTTATCTTGTTGTTGCTTGTTTCTTCGATTTGCTTGCAGGGCTAAGGTTGATTTGTACCAGCAAGATCAACAACCCACGGAGAGGTGTATCGATCGCTAAGGCAGAACACAACAACGTCTTGTTCGGTCGTAGTCAGGTCATCAACGTTTTTCTCAAATCGTAGTTATCATCAACGCACCGAAAGGTCGGGACAACCAAATCCTTAAGCGTATCGAGTGGAGTTCAGGGTTTATCAGTATCACTAGTGGCCATGGTCACATCAGACGGCCAGTCGCTCACCGCTGCCTCCCCGCCGTCCGATCTGCCACACGGCAGATCAAGGCCGTGCGTTCGGCCACCTGCGTGGCCACCGCGTGGCTGCTGCAATGGCGCCACGTCGTGCACCCGTTCCCTGGCTCTGAGTCCACCGTGCGCCACTCCCCTTGTGTCACTGACAGGTGAGGCCCGCTTGCCGGCACCGGTCTCCCCCTCGATGATGCCAGCCTTTGGGTTTAATGCGCAATAATTCAATAAGGACTCCTTTTTATTAGTAAAAACACAGTGAATCTTCTAAAATTCATAGAAAATTAATCTAAGCTCTGTTTAAGTCCATTCAAATTGTAGTAAGTTCGTAAAAACTCCTAGAATCCATTAAAAATTGTTTTGCTTCCTGTTTGAGTAGACTTATAGCTTGTTTTGATTGTGTGCTTTGTTTGTCGCGTAGATTCCAGTAGTTCCGACGCTCCGCTTTACTTCGAAGTTGTTGCAGAGGTCCCATCAGCACCGAAGCAAGGCAAGTCATGCATTCTCATTGAACATATTGTACCTATTTTGCAAGTGTCTCGCTTTCTATTAAATTTGCATTATTTTATAATGTCATGTGGGATGGTTCCTAATGATCTTAGCCATAGCTTGTTTATTTTACATTATTGATAACTTGGCAACTAATATGACTAGATGTAGGTTTAGGAAATGCTTAGCCATGATTAGATAAACTAGCTCACTATGGGAATCTCATATTTTAACTTACATCTTGGATTACTCATGATGACATTGGACATGTACCATCATGTTATTAAGTCAACTAATATATGCCTAATGGTGTGTTGTGGGCGCATGGTTTTGATAGACGTGCCCATGGCATTTAATGATCGGTTCACGGATGTAACATACCGAAAATTCACTTAGGAAGAATTCACATGGATAATTTAAAAACTTTTCGAGTTCTGAAATTTTCGAAAACTTTGAAGCTCATTCTAGGGCTTAACCCATTTAATAAAAGTAAACCATATAGATTTTCTTGGGTCAAGTCAGAAGTAAGACCAAAACATAAATTATAAATTAAGTTTAACCCTAATTTAAATTTCAATTATCTTGATTTTTACTTTGGACTTGATCATCATATTTAAATTAAATACAAACAAATGCGAATAGAGGTTTTAAAAATATGTAAACCCAAATTATTATGCGATACACTTGGTCGTATGTGCATTTTATTATTTTGGGATTGTTTTTGGATTTTATTGTGCATCTCATAATAGGACTCATTAGTATCAAATGGTTATGGGAAAATATTAAAAATTAATGGTGCAACTTTAAACCCTACAAAAATTCTCATAAATACTATTCCACACCATGACCTTACAGTAATATTGGTTTGAATTTATCAAATAATTTGGTGTCTCAAATAAATCCTCCAACTCAACAAAATCTGCTAAGTTCAGATATCACTTAGCCTACTTTGCACCTTCACCAAAATTAAACCATAATTTATTTAGCAAAACCCTTTGATCAGCATGTTAACCAAAATGTACTCTATTGACAGGTGTCTCAGCTAAATCCTAATTCGAAACATAACCACATGAAATGAGAGCCACAAGTTACTTTAACAGTTGTGGACTGTAGTCAATCTAATAACTTAGGTTACTTTATAAAATTACTATGGTAACACTAAAAGTGGTCTAACCTTTGGACTTGAATTATTAATAGGATGACATTCTTGTCTACCCTCTGTAATTTTGTCTCCCACTAAATCTCAACATAATTAGAGGAGATGAAAGGAATAAATCAATACATTAGAATAGTGCCAACACTTAGAAAAATTGAAGCTTCTAGGCCTCCCATTCCATTTCTCTCTCTGCCATGTGAGGCCCAGCCCTTGTGGGACCCACCTGTCGGACACACAAAGTGCCACCTCCTCCTCCAAGCCCAAGAACGGCTGCCACGTCGCGGACACGTGCCAGAACGCCAGAGCGCCACCTTGCCGTCCACTGCCTCCCCGAACTCCACCTTAAATAGCGCCGCTTTACCCACCGACGAAACCTTTCATCCTCGTCGCGTTCCACCCAAAACCGTAGCGAGATCATCTCGAGAACTCCGGGAGCGAACCCATCTACTTCGGCATCGTCGAGATCCACCACCGTCGCCATCCTTCTCTGGTGAGCTTTGCTGCAAACCAACCGTGGGAACATGATCCCCTATCCATGCCTAAACCATCTTTACCTTCCCCCTTATTTTGGCGCAGGTCAAGCAGCTTGTGCTAAGCTCGTCGGCATCCTCGGTGTCCAGAGCATCGTCGCAGATTGCATCGCCGTTCCCGTCGACCCGGTGGACCCCTGACTAAGCCACTGCGCCAGGATCATCACCTAGGTCCCAGGAGCAAGAAGCCCAAGGAAGATCAAGCCAAGACGTTGCCATTGAGGAGATCCCCTTCGTCTTCCCCAAGTCCGGCCGCTGGCCATCGTCGTCGATTACTTGTCCTCGGGTGAGTTCCGGTGCAATTCCTCTCATGTGTAGCAACCCTAGGGCATCGCTAACCTCATGCATACGTCTCCTTGTTAGAGGTTGGCCACTTCTCGCTGTCGTCGTCGCCCTGCCTTTTTCCGTCGCCGCCGGAGCTTTCTTCACATCGCCGCTGCTGTCCAAGCATCGCCAAGCCAAGCGCGACCTCAAGTGAGCACCACGGACTCCGTAGGCGCATGTGCATGCTTGAATTTGCACTGAATCGAGTTAGAGCTTGAGATGCCCTAGCATGCCGAGGCACTCCGCTGCTCACATCATTGCCGGCGTTGACTCCGACCACCACAGCCAGCAAGCTAACCACCGATGGGTTCGCCAGCTTCCCCTCCACCTCTTCTCTTTTGGCCGCGCCTCACGAAACCCCGCCGTTTGCCGCCGGCGTCGACAAAAAGCTCGTCGGCCGCCATGCCCAGCCGCTGCCTCTGGTTTCTCCCTCACCGAGCCGCTGACATGCGGGCCCCACTGCATCTAAATAGCATGGACTTGATTAGTAAGGAAAACAAAACTTTCTGTATTAATTTGTAAATATGTAACCTATGACATGAGGGACAAAGGACCTATTAGTAATAATTCAGAAACTTGAGTACTCTTAATGAAAATGTATTTAAACATGTGCTAGAAACTTTGGGTTGAATCTTTAGAAACCCTGGGACCTTTCTGCAAAAGTCATAGAGACCGACCAGTGGACCCCTCATATTTAAAATCTAGAAATATTAAAGAAAATACTCAAATTAATAATTATACAACAGAAAAATGAGTGAACTTGTAAAATACATATAAAATTCATTTTAATTCCATTTGAGGTGAATCAAATTTCTATGGACTCACAAAATTATAAACTTTAATATGGTAAGATAAAACATGATGCTTACAGTAGAACAAATGTCTCTAAAAATTAGTACATGGAATATTTGACATATAGCATTCACCAATTCATAAAATCCATATGGAATTTACATTAACCCATTTTAGAGGTGAATTAAGTTTCAGAATACTCATAGAATCATGTTCTCAAATGTCATGAACTAAAGCTTGACACCTTCAGTAAGAAATAATCACCAAATAGTTGTGTAGTAAATAATTACTATAATGTAAACTACAAACTATAAAATCCATACAAAATTTATTCTAACTTAAAATAATATAATTCCTGATGGATTAGGTCAGTAATCACATGGGATTAGTTTCAAGCAATTAAAATATGGCGCAAACAATACTACAATCATTTCTAAAACTTATATAACTAATAAGAACTATAATATGTTTTACAACTTGTAAAATTTATAATAAACTCATGCTAGCTCTAAATATTGTAAACTAAATTTTGTTAAACTTTGGAGAAAGTACTCTCTGCTGCAGTAACCTAAAACTTCACAAGTCCTGGACCCAAAATGCACTTAGAGCTTAATAGAGCTTAATTAATCTATTACTAGTATTGAACTTTAAAAATTTATAACTCACAAATGCAATGTGATAAAATAGAAATTCCTTCACCACAAATTATATACACATAGGATCCAACCACACTAGTGAATTCATGCATTTTAGAGCATTTTGAATATTTGTATGTTTCGGTATTTATTCGATTATCGTTATTTCTTTTAGAAGACGAATTCGTTATTGGTGAGGAGATTTGTCCTATTGCTGACCCTAGTAAGGACATCAATCAAGGCAAGTTTGCCCTCACCCTTTGAACATATTGAATCCCATGTTTTTCGGGCTAAATGTGTTATTTTATAAATTTGCACGCGTAATTCTAACTATTGGTATTTTCAAAGATGTACATTGTAGTTATATCCTAAAAATTGCATATATCCTTCTAAAAACTCCAACACCTTGTTGTTTGACACCTTAAGATTAATTAGAGTACCCTAACTGTACTCACATGGAAACACCTACGCTGTTATAAAGTGCAAATGCTTAGCCTTATGAACCATTTCAAACCTTATGAACAGAGATGTTTTCTTTGCTTATTTGTGAACTAAAATGAAATGAATGTGAATTTTAGACTTAGGCGGCAAGTGGTATGCATATGGTGGTAGTTGCATATCGATAGGGGGAGTGTTCGCCTGAGTCGTTTAAGGACCGAACTACATATCACCCACTTATGTTTACCGTACATCCACATGCGCTATTTATGGGGTGGCCTTAGCTAATTAAGTTACTTAAAGTCTAGCCTCGCATATTGGTAGGCCGGAGTAGAATGAATTAGTCTAAGCGATGATTCATAGGAACTACCTATTTACCCCGCTTATTATTGGGGGTAGTTTAGGCGTCTAAGTCTGTCCAATTCAACGGTATAGTGCCTCGTGGGGGAACGGATGTGTTCGCTGCCACGGCGTTAGGTTTAAGGCGTGGGCCCGCCACCTAACGGTTCTGGGTCATTCCCAGGATGGATTCACATTTGCCGTCACTGATGCAAGGCTAGGCCGTTAAGTAATGTAAAGGCTACATTGTGACTCTAGACCACATTCAAAGTGTAGAGTGTGGTGGTACCGACAGGTACCAGACAAACTAAAGCGATTCACATCATGTGGGTAAAGTTGTACAAACTCTGCAGAGTTTAAAAACTAATCGATTAGCCGTGCTCACGGTTATGAGCGGCATAGTGATGTGATGTGGGTATACTTTTGTGTTTTCCTAAATTCTTTTGAAACTAAATGTTTTGGAATGATAATGAGATTGATATATATGATATGATTGCCCTATTTCCGGATTGGATCGTAATGGAAGGCTACTATCTATTTATGTTGGTATCATGCCATGAATATTACGCTTTACATTATTGTTAAAAATGCTTTGTTCAAATTGCGTTGCAAATGGGTTGCGAACTAAAATTAGCTTTATGCTGAAAACCTCGACTATATATAAGCCTTTCTTTGAATATAGCCTTCATGTATGTAGGTTTGATTGTGCGCTTGCTAGTACATTAACTTGATTAATGCACCGACTCTTGCCTTGTGTATATGTTGTTGTTTAGAATTTGTTGCAGGTAGTTGAGTGTTACAGGAATCGTTGTTTCCTCAGGACTGGTTCTATCTAGGGGTTTACCTCTAGTCGGTTGCTTGTGGGGATTTTGGGCAGACATGCTTCCGAAGGACATTAACTATTTAGCCGGATGGCTATATGTAAGTAACTTTGTTGTTTGTATCTAGTTATATCTAAGTCACCCTTCATGTATTTGAGTTAATATCATGGCTTAGATGAAAGTGCAAAGCTAGCATCTTCCTGGGGCTAGCTAAGCATGAGTAAGGATTTTGAGCAATTGAGATGTTGTAGAGCTCAGCAATTTGAGTCAAGTCTCCTGGGATGTGTAACACATTTGGTTGCCACCTCGAGTGGTTTGACGGGCATGTCTCAGGCTGAAGTTGACTAGCACGCTGAGTCCCAGCAATATCTCTTTTGCTCATTATTCGGCATTGCAGAGTTTATATTAAATGGTGTTATTTATGATCTTGAATAAATTGAGGTTTGAGTGGCTAGTTATGCGTGTATGGATCCCACTCATCCAAGATCATGTGGTGATCATAAATAACTCTAGACAGTATAAATTCAGCGTGCTCGACAGCGGAAAACCCTGAAAGAATTACCGTGCATACCACAAGCCAGCGTGGGCAACGGCTAGACTTGTAGTGTAGCTTTTCCTTTTCTGATGTACCAAGTCAAGGATGAGCGTGATGGGGTTTAGATGAGCCCTACGACGGTCTATGAGGCTTGTAGATTCACCTAGGCACAAGAGGGGGCTGTCTACCGTGGTTTTAAGGGTATGGGCGAAACCTAAAGTGTGATGCGCCTAGTTAGGAAGGGTTATGCGAAGGGTCCTGTCATAGTTCCTTTTCGGTATGTCACGGTGGCATGCCGGCGCATGGGAACATGTCGTGGGGCTGTGCCTTGTGATACAGTTGTATACCTCTGACCAGTGTAAACCTATTCGAATAGTCATGCCCACTCTTATGGGTGGTCAACCAAATTCACCGTAATTAGTCTCACCATTTAGAATAAGTTGACTTAATGGAACTGGTTTAGTTTAGGTGGATGATTAGGCCTGATGCAACGTGATTTAGCATTGGGCAGTGGTGATTAATATTGTTTAATTACATTCAACTGTTTACTACTTTCAACCACTGCTTTATAACTGCTTTATGCAAAAGAACCCCTAGCCTCCCTTAGAAATACTTGTATCATACCTTCTCTTGGTATGACTTGCTGAGTGTAGTGCGAAGTACTCAATCTTGCTCTATCTTCCCCACCCCAAAGTTGGAGTACATCTCAGATGGAGGTTACTCGGAGGAGTAGGCTTCGTCGCTGGAGTTGCCTGTGGATTGGAGTTGCCACGTCGTGAGCGTCAAGTTGTTTAGTTTAGCTCGCATATCTTTTCCACTACATTTGTAAGACTTTTTACTATGTTTGTAAAACATGGATCTGTATGTCAACTTTGTCGTTTGTGTATTGACCAGTCCTGGACAGGATACACATTCTGCTTGAAATTCTGGTTCGTGAATTTCTGGGCGTGACAACTATCCCCACACGCGCCCTAGTGAAAGGACCATGCGTGATTGCACCACGTGATTCTCCCCTCTCTCCTCCATTAGCATCCCGCAATCACTCGCCTCTCCATCTCAACCACCGTTGCCAACCCCTCGCCTCGCCATGCAACCCCGACTAGGTGATCCCATTGCCAGTAAGAGGAGCTGTCATTCACTGCCGCACCCCCTCTCTATTTTTCCTCTTCTGCCATTGTTGCTATAAGAAGGCAAACTTGCGAGAGAGATTCATCGACGTTGTGCCTTCCTTTCCAACACTGTTGTCGTCTTGTCCACACCATGCCAATTTTTCCTCTCTAGCCACCAGCAACCCAGGTCTTAGTATGGTCGAAAATTTCCGTATCATTTTCACCCCTAATAGCTAGAAATAATCGTAAGAAACGCACATGTACTGGCTTGCCTCCATGCAGTGGCGTACCTCGGATTTAGCGCAAAGGTGATCCATCTGGATGTAACTAGAAAATACCCCACACCGTACTGCGGGATTTGTTAAATTTAGCATCATAAAGATTGAAATATCAAATGAAAATGTTGCTTCATGGTTTTTTAAGCATCATTTCATAGAACATTTTAAGGGAAATGATTATGTACTATTATGAAATAGAAATATTATGTGATTGTTTAATTAATCTTGATATTGCAGCTTGATCGTGTGCATATCTACCATTTTGTCTATTTTCCTCAGCAGGAGGTGTTACCATATAGGTATTATTAAGAGTAGAGAGGAGAAGAAGAGATGATTAATAAATGTGAATAAGTAACTCTTGATCCAATGATTGATAATTTTATACTAATATGATCAAATGGCTTATGATTGCTCATGGTGTGTATCTAATATGGAGAAGTAACATGGCTTCTCCTTTAAAATCACCGTGACGGAGCAATGACAAACCCGACGATCCCCTTTGCCCCTGCCTCTCTCTCCTCCTCCCCTATTGAAGTGACGAGTTCATGAACCCCTGGCCCACCTCCTCCCTTCGCTCCTAGTGAGGCTATGCTCCCTTCCTTCCTAGCGAGCCCCTCCTCCCTCTGTCTTGGTGACGAGTCTGCCAATCCTCGCCTCACCTCCTCTCTTCCTCTCAGTGAGGCTGAGATTGTCTTTTCATTCTTCCTAGTGGCATCCCGTTCTTCTCCTTCACTGATTAGGGCACGCCTCGTAGGCAACGACACCCACGTCTTTGTTCTCCACCCTGACCTCTCCGTTGAGTAAGTTTGAGATCCCCTTCTTCCTCTTTACTGGCAACATCTCCTCCATTGCGGTCTCTTTGGTGAGATGGTACTGCCAACTAGTTCGACATCTGATGCAGATCCAGCTGAGGTGAGCTCCACTCTCTCCAATTTGAGGTTGAAAGTTTCTAATTTTGAATTGGAGCTTTTAGGTATTCGGTTCGATAATGTTGAGAATGAAGTTTTTTCTTTTTAAGAAAGAATTGTTTGACAGTTCAATCCAGTAGTTTCTATGTACAAAAAAATCTACATCAAAATAATTTATGTGCGCAAAGCTTCTATATCGAAATAATTTATGTATACAAGGTTTTTACGAACTACATCGAAATAATTATGTGTGGAAAGCCATTGCCCACTAGACAAACTTTAAGCATGATAGCCCCCAATTGAAAAAAAAGGAATTGTTAGTGCCCATATATTAACCAACTGTCCACGCCCACGAAACTGACTTCATAATCCACAATCTCTAAGCCCTTGTGCAAAAACAAAGTCAAACACAGTACAAACGCATGCGCTCACAACACATGCACACTCATCCCTATGAACACACAGGCGCATCTTACCCTGATGAATACTTCTAAAAATGCCAAAAAACACTTTTGAGTGGTTTCGAGCAGTTTTGTGTTTGCACGACACAAACTTTCCGTCGGGCCCGCTGATTAGTGTAAAAACTAATTTTCGCAACCAATGGTGTGGAACACATTCCTAGGTGCCCAAAAACACTTTTGAGTGGTTTCGAGCGGTTTCGTTTTGGCACCACACAAACTTTTTATCGGGCCACCAACTCGTGCAAAGACTATTTTTCGCAACCAATGGTGTGAAACACATTCCTAGGTGCCCAAAAACACTTTTGAGTGGTTGCGAGCGGTTTCGTTTTCACACCACACAAACTTTCAAGCGGGCCCACCGACTCGTGCAAAAACTATTTTTCGTAACCAATGGTGCGAAACACATTCCTAGGTGCCCAAAATAATTTTTGGGTTGTTTCAAGTGGTTTCATTTTCGCACCACACAAACTTTCTGGCAGGCCCACCGAGTCGTGCAAAAACTATTCTTCGCAACCAATGGTGCGAAACACATTCCTAGGTGCCCAAAAACACTTTTGAGTGGTTGCGAGTGGTTTCATTTTTGCACCACACAAACTTTCAAGCGGGCCCACCGACTTGTGTAAAAACTAATTTTCACAACCAATGGTGCGAAATACATTGTCATATGCCCAAAATAATTTAGATTGCTTTTGTCTTGTTCTTACTTGTTTCTTCGATTTGCTTGCAGGAATAAGGTTGATTTGCACCGGCAAGATTAACAACCCACGGAGAGGTGTATCGATCGCTAAGGCGCCACACAACAACGTCTTATATGGTTGTAGTCGGGTCGTCAATGTTTCTCTCAAATCGTAGTTATCATCAACTCACCGAAAGATCGGGACAACCAGATCCTTGAGTGTATCGACTGGAGCTCAGGGATTATCAAGTGGTAAGCTTTCGTTGCTCGGTGATTTTTTATCTACCTATAAGGCTATAACTAGAAAATAGGCATACAAAAAAGATTGTATCCATTACCTAGCCATATTTGTGCCATTGCATTGTTCTTTTCGGTTTTTGCTTTATTGAGTTTTGCGTTGCATCGTCGAGTCCTGTTGCTGGTCTTAGCGTCTAGTCCATTTAGAGTTTCGAGTTCTGGTCACGTTTAGTACAGCTATCGTCACCGCCACCGTGTCTTTGTTGTTGTCGGGACCTTCAAAAACAGAATCGTCTCGCCGCCAGGTTCGATTTTTGTAATTTTCAGAAGTTTTTGGCGGTTGGTTTTGGACTTGTTGAGTTGCATTAGGGTTTGCCGTTTAGTAGATTGGTGTTTGGATGGAGTGCTACAATCTGTAGATTGGTTTCCTTTTGTGAGTCACCCCATGTGAAGCCGACCTAGACCACCCCACGTGAATCTCATCTTCCCCCCATCCGAGTCCGACTCCCTCCCTCTCCTCTCGGTTTCAATCCACATCGTGACTTCCTATATACTTTGGTGAAATTTTATTTCGGTATCGGATTCGAGTTCCGTTTGCAAAAACGGAATCCATATGAGGAGAGCATTCCATTTTTATAGGTATCAAATTTTAGGGTTTGGACTTTTATATTTGAATCCTTGTAATTTTTATATCTCTAGTTGAGTCCCTGTAATATTTCATTTAGGTCCTTGAGTCGATTTTGCTGAAAAAAATCAAAAAAATAGAAAAAAGAAGAAAAGTGCTAAAAAAAGAAAACAAAAGCTGCACCAAAAAAAGAAAGAAAGGGAAAAAAGGAAAGAAAGAAACAAAGAAAAGAGAAAATCAGCTATTATCATTGAGTTTGCTTTTGCATATCAGAGTTGTGCTTGAGTTGTTTCTAGTGCTTTCTTGTGGTATCGTTTGTGTCTAGGCTCGCGTCTCTAGTACGTTATAGCCTAGGACCAGCACGGTATTGACTTTGAACAATTATTCAACTTTGCATTCTCTGATTTGAGCATTTGCTATTCCTTTGCTACATATTTAAGCCTACCCAGAGCTTCACAGATTTGATTGCAGCCGTACAGCAAGTGTTTGCCAAGGCATCAATACATCCAACCTCTATTGGGTTTAGGTTGAGTTGGTGTGGTCACTATTCCGCTTGTTTTGGTAAGATCTGGTAATAGCTTGGTTAAAAGCTTAATTGTATGTGATATTTGAGCCTCCACTACCTAGTAGTTGATAGGAGCGTGCATATTGTTGTGTATGTTTCTTGTTTGCTGCTAACCATGACAGGGTTAAGCAAGGGGATACAAGATGGTTCTGATCAACATCAATTTCTTCACCTTCGACGAAATATGATGACTTCTCCACATGATGCATTTGAGGTACCTGACTATAATCCTGCACGAGTTGAATCTAAGTTACCATTCTATGATGGTAGGTACGATTCTATTGCTTATATTGATTGGGAGCTAGCAGTAGACAATGAATTTGATAAATATGAGTTTTCTTATGCTCAAATGATTAAGACTTCTAGTAATAAGTTTACCTCTTCTGTTTTTTTTGTGGAGCCATGTTAGTAATAAACCTAAAACTTGGGATGAATGCAAAACCACGATGAGAAAACGTTTTGTGAGTTCTTATGACAAATGTATTCTTCTTGAGAAATTAGAACATCCGAAACAAGGTGTATCATCTACAGTGGTCTAAAAGGATGCAATGAGAACACAATGCGTAGATTTTTCAAGGGTCTTAATTCTGAAATTCAGGCTATGCTTGCTAATGTGACATATAATCATATTAGACACCTATTCATGCTTGCTCGTAGCATTGAAAGTCAAATCATATCAAATGCGAGAAAGCATGAACAATGTGATTTATCTCCTGTTCTGAATCTCCTATGTCATTGTGCAATGATGATGTGCTAACATGGGAGGAGCAATCTTTTGTGTCTCCTGTTAGTAACGTTTTGCAAGGAGTTCAGAACATTCAACAAAAGGAGGAGAATGATGTTCTTGAGAAGAAAGAGGAGAAGCATGAAGCACCTACAATGTCTGAAGAAAGTTTGCAGGATAAAATAACTGGTGTTGAGATAAATGAAGGTGAGTATTCTCAAGTTGAGCTACACATGTCCACTTTTCATGTTATAGTAGAGCAACCATTAGTGTGATAACGTTTGTCACAAGTTGATTTGTTTGTTGTTCCTTGTGATAAAGAAGAGTTGTGTGCTAACGTTTCACTTATATCCATGCCGCAACTAATGAATGAACACGCTATTCCTGTTGTTAATTTTTTCTGCGCTGATTTTAAGCATGTTGTTCACATTGTTAATGAGTTGATGAACATGAATTGCTATCTTCTTTAAGAACTTTGGGCTATATTCTGTTTGATGACTTGTGCGAGCTCGATAATTTGAAGGAGAAATTATTTGCTACTAATTTTTCATGTCCAACCAATACTATATAGAGCAGTATGTTTGGTGCACAGTGTTTACATATGTTTAATTTTCGAACCTCCTGTAGCCATAGATCAATATTGCATGCTAGAGAGTTATATTATTGCTAATCATGCTACTTCGAATTTCTCTAGTTTTGATTGGAAGCTAACCTTTAATCTAAACAAAACCCGAGTTGATCTATGACGGCTAAGGTAAATATATTGGTGGAAGGACGAGTTGGGGTCGTCCTCATACCCTAAAACACGTCCCTAATGGACTCAACTTAATACATAGCCCATTGAGCCCAAAAAAGGTGACGCGGCACCTTGAACAGAAAAAGGTCTCTGTAGTAAAGTCGTGGCGGTCGTCACAAGTCGGTGCTGTTCTGCAGTCTGAATCCGGCCCGCGCGAATACGTTTCCTTTATGGTCCTGTCCATCATTCCTAAACAAAACAATTGATGAGAACCTGCTAGGGTTTGTGGTCGATCTTTTGATGAGAGACGTGAGATAACTCGATTGGTGGATGGAGATGACGTTCACGGCCAGACTACAGCCTTCCAAGACCGCGCCTTAGTGACCGATACACCACTTCCAAAGGCCGTCCCGATCTTGTGGAGCGCGACAACCAGCCACTAGGGCTCCCGTCCTGCAGGCAATCGAAGAACTAGCAAGAACGAGGAAACAAGCACTGAATTTGCAAGATGAAATTGAAGGTCTCAAACTAAATCTTAATCAAGAGCGGGGTTCCGAAGACAAGGAGATGGGCGGCTGGATCATCACGCGCGCCTACAAGCAAGTAGCGAAGGCTAAACTTGATCTAAACAAAACCCGAGTGTTCCTGGTGGCGGCTAAGGGGTATATGACGTGGGGAGGACGACCACAAGAGAGCTTGGGTCGTGCTCCAACCCTAGGACGTGTCCCTATTGGACTCTAAACGATACAAGCCCATTGGGCTAAATTAAGGTGGCGCAGCACCCTGGACAGAAAAGACCACTTGATGGTTTTTGGATTGTTGACGCCCCTTTTGAATAGATATGAGTACAAGGCCAGATCCATATGAAAGTAGACTTGTTCAACTTTCCAACAAGTCCAGAATCACCCCAATCCGACTCCGTATGTAGCCGCGGCAACCATCGCAAGTTGAAGGTGTGCTGCAATCCGAATCCAGCCTACGCGAGTCCTGTTTCCCTTTCGGTCTTCTCCTTGATTCCTAATCAAAACAAGAGTGCACGTGTCTACAAGATCTAAACAGGATAGACAAGAGCTCAAGAAGGAACCCACTTGATGATTAAGTTTTCGAGCACGAGCACAAGTAATAGGAGCAGTAATAGGACCAGCATGTACTGGTGTCGGCGTGGATGGCGTGGATGTATGGTTGATGTTGATGTCCTCATCATCCTCCCTTTCTTGAATTTGAGTCATCCTCGACTCAAGCTCATCTTCCGCACCCAAATAAGGCTTCAAATCTGCAATGTTAAATGTGGAACTGACCCCAAAATCTGCAGGAAGATCAAGCTTATATGCATTCTCATTAATTCGTTGCAGCACTTTAAAAGGACCATCAGTTCTAGGCATCAATTTAGATTTTCGCAATTCAAGAAACCTATCCTTTCGCAAATGCAACCAGACCAAATGGCCAGGTTCAAGAATCAATTCCCTTCTACCTTTATCTCCAGCAAATTTGTACTTAGCATTCATATGCTCTATGTTTTCTTTAGTGGTTTCATGCAGTTTCAGCATCAATTCAGCACGTTGCTTAGCATCAAAATTCAACCTCTCAGAACTTGGCAAAGGCATTAAATCAATAGGAGCACGTGGTAACAAACCATAAAAAATCTCAAAGGGACACATCTTTGTAGTAGAATGCAGTGAACGATTATAAGCAAACTCAATATGAGGCAAACAATCTTCCCACATCTTAATATTATGCTTTAAAACAGCCCTTAACATAATAGATAAAGTTCTATTCACAACTTCAGTTTGACCATCAGTTTGGGGATGACAAGTGGTGGAAAATAAAAGCTTAGTCCCCAATTTAGCCCATAAAGTTCTCCAAAAATGGCTAAGAAATTTAGCGTCACGATCAGAAACAATTGTATTTGGCACACCATGCAAGCGAACAACTTCTCGAAAGAACAAATCAGCAATATGTGTAGCATCATCAGTTTTATGACATGGTATGAAATGTGCCATTTTAGAGAATCTATCCACAACCACAAAAACACTATCGTGCCCTTTCCTAGTTCGTGGCAATCCTAACACAAAATCCATAGAAATATCTTCCCAAAGAGCACTAGGAACAGGAAGAGGCATATACAAACCGTGGGGATTTAACCGTGACTTAGCCTTTTGACATGTTGTGCAGCGAGCAACAAATCTCTCCACGTCTCGTCGCATCTTTGGCCAAAAGAAATGACCAGCAAAAATGTCCTCCGTCTTCTTTGCTCCAAAATGTCCCATCAAGCCACCTCCATGCGCTTCCTGCTACAACAACAAGCGAACGGAGCTAGCTGAAATGCATAGCTTGTTAGCTCTAAACACAAACCCATCATTGACGATGAATTTGTTCCATGATTTTCCATCTTTACAATGCAGCAACACATCTTTAAAATTAGCATCATGAGCATATTGGTCTTTAATTGTATCTAATCCAAAGATCTTGTAATCAAGTTGATTCAGCAAAGTATATCTCCTAGACAATGCATCCGCAATGATATTATCCTTCTCTTT
Source organism: Oryza officinalis (assembly GCA_008326285.1). Classification (NCBI taxonomy): domain Eukaryota; kingdom Viridiplantae; phylum Streptophyta; class Magnoliopsida; order Poales; family Poaceae; genus Oryza; species Oryza officinalis. The sequence goes on from BDMV01000006.1 coordinate 24,021,500, forward strand.
CTTGTGTTTAATAACATAAGGAAAAGATTCAATAAATTCAACCCATTTTGCATGTCTACGATTCAATTTTCCTTGACTACGAATATGTTTCAAAGATTCATGATCGGAATGTGTAACAAATTCTTTGGGCCACAAATAATGCTGCCATGTTTCTAATGTCCGAACAAGAGCATATAATTCCTTATCATATGTAGAATAATTCAGAAGAGGCCTGCTCAATTTCGCACTAAAATATGCAACAGGTTTGCCTTCTTGTAACAAAACACCACCCAATCCAATTCCACTAGCATCACATTCAAGTTCAAAAGTCTTATTAAAATCAGGGAGTTGGAGCAGAGGTGCATGTGTTAACTTATCTTTTAGCATGTGGAAAGAATGCTCTTGTGCTGTGCCCCAAGAAAAGGGGACTCCTTTCTTTGTAAGCTCATTCAACGGCGCAGCAATGGTGCTGAAATCCTTCACAAAACGGCGATAGAAACCAGCAAGTCTTAGGAAACTCCGCACTTGTGTGACCGTTGTAGGTACGGGCCATCCCTGTATAGCTTCCACCTTGGATTTGTCAACTTCAATTCCCTGTGGAGTGACAACATAGCCAAGAAACGATACTCGATCGGTGCAAAAAGTGCACTTCTCAAGGTTACCAAATAAACGTGCATCACGCAAAGCATTAAAAGCAGCACGTAAGTGATCAATATGTTCAGCCATCGATTTGCTATAAATCAGTATATCATCGAACTAGATAACAACAAATTTCCCAATGAAAGCACGCAAAACCTCGTTCATTAATTTCATGAAAGTACTAGGTGCATTAGTTAACCCAAAAGGCATGACTAACCACTCATATAAACCGAACTTAGTTTTGAAAGTAGTTTTCCATTCATCTCCCAATTTCATACGAATCTGGTGGTACCCACTACGCAAATCAACTTTTGAAAACATCACAGCACCACTCAATTCATCAAGCATATCATCTAATCGTGGAATAGGGTGTCGATATCGAATGGTGATATTATTAATAGCCCTACAATCAACACACATACGCCATGTTCCATCTTTCTTAGGCACTAAAATTACTGGAACAGCACAAGGGCTAAGAGATTCTTGTACATAACCTTTGGCCAGTAGTTCTTGCACTTGTCACTGAATTTCCTTTGTTTCTTCCGGATTTGTCCTGTATGGCGCACGGTTCGGCAAAGATGCACCAGGAATAAGATCAATTTGGTGCTCAATCCCGCGTATTGGTGGCAGCCCCGCTGGTATCTCACTTCGAAACACATCAGAATACTCCTGCAAAATGTTAGCAACCGCAGGGGGCAAAGAATGTTGCATATCCTCAATTGAAATCAAAGTATCCTTGCATACCAAAGCATAAGCGACAGAGGTGGATGCATTGAACTCATTAATAACAGATTTTGTGGCAAGCATACAACGGCCTTTCAGTTTTATCTCATCTTTGTCATCAATTATAGATTTGTCATTTTTATTGCTCTCGCTCTTTGCTTTAGCAGCCCTAGCAACATCAATTTGCATAATAGCTTCAAGAGACATAGGATGCAACACAATTTTTCGATCATGGTATAGAAAAGAATATTGATTTGATCTACCATGATGCATAGAATCCCTATCAAATTGCCAAGGTCTACCTAGCAGAATATTGCAAGCTTGCATAGGCACAACATCACATTCAACAATATCTTTGTATGATCCAATGGAAAAATTGATTCGCACAGGTCTAGTTACCTTTGCCTTACCACTGTTGTTCAACCACTGGATGTAGTAGGGATGTGGGTGTGGTTTGGTGGCGAGGGCAAGCTTATGTACCATATCGCTGCTTGCCAAGTTGTTACAGCTACCTCCATCAATGATCATGCGGCACGAATGCTCTTTGATGACACACTTTGTTTGAAATAAAGTGTGTCGCTGATTTTGCTCCGCCTTCTCCATTTGTGCACTAAGCACTCGCTGTACAATCAAGCTCTCATAGTGCTCCACGTCATCTGCATTAATATGTTCTTCTATGTGTGCCTCACTACCTGCATGGTTAGCCGCAAGCAATGCAAGTGTATCTTCATCAAAATCACTAGCAGATGAACACTCACCATCATCTTTGACAATCATAACACGCTTGTTTGGACAGTCACGCATCACATGCCCATATCCCTTACATCGGTGACATTGTATGTTGCTTGTTCTACCTGTAGATGCCACGGATGAAGTACTCGCAGCCGGCTTTTGCACTGTCTTTGCAACTGAGTTGGTGGGGGTAGCTCGAGTCTTGTCACTGGATGATAGTGTAGGAGTACGTGTAGATGGAGTTGTAACCGTGCGTTGCTGCCATGAGTTAGCTTTCCCTGCAGAAACATTAGTCCTTGCGCTAGCACATCGTCCCTGCACTTCCCTTTCAGCTTTACAAGCAAGATGAAACAAACAGGTTACGTTATTGTATTCTTTGTAAGCGAGGATGTCCTGAATTTCTCGATTTAACCCACCCAAAAATCTAGCCATAGAAGGTTCCTCATCCTCCTCTAAGTTACAACGCAACATACCCATTTGTAATTCCTGATAATATTCTTCTACACTTTTAGCACCTTGTCTCAATTGCTGCAACTTATTTATCATATCATGGGCATAGTAAGATGGAACAAATATAGCTCTCATGGCTCGTTTCAGCGCATCCCAAGTTTTAGGTATGTTATTAGGATTTTTCTTGCCATATTCTATCCACCAAACAGAAGCAAAATCTGTAAACTCACTAGTAGCAGCCCTAACGCGTGTAGTCGTAGGAAATTCATGACATGCAAACTTTTGATCAATAGCAATCTCCCAAGTAATGTATGCATCAGGATCATATTTACCATCAAAAGGAGGTATCTTAAATTTAATCTTACTGAAAGCATCATCATTATTGCGTACCTCGCGACGGCGGTGGCCACCCATACCTCTACGGTTGAGACGTAAGCGATGTCGATCACGAGTGTCTCGGTCATCATGTTCAGTATCAGCGGTGTATGCGTCATCGTAACTACCATGCTCGTGAACTTCCCCCGTCTGTTCTTCGTTATGCTTCTCTTTATCATCAGTGTGGAAGTCATCAAAATGCCTTAGAAGAGCAGCAAGGCTTTTGGCCACACTAGCAACAGATTCCTCCAAACTTGTAAGCTTGTTGTTTGTGCCAATCTGCGTAGCCTCCAACTGCCCAAGCTTTTCATTTGTCACCTACAAGTCGTTTTCAAGCCCCTCGGTGTGCAGCTGCACTTTCCTTTCAAAATATTGTATGATGCCCTTAGTGCGAGGTGAATGTATAATTTGGTTATCATCATATGTCCCTGTCATGGTTCAAAGACAAAGACAACAAAAAAAGCAAGTGACAAAATAAAAACCCTACAACTACTAGGATGTAGCTACAGCAAGTCGCTCACTCTCAACTTGTCACACAAGTTCTTACCAATTCTTACCTTGCTCGACAGGAGGGATCGTCTACCAACAAGTCTGCAGCAATGGATGAAGTGTATCGGTGCCGTAGCACAAGACCTGTCAAGCTGTAGAATATGTGGAGCTATAGGTGGGCTGAAACAAGGAACGAACTAGCACCACATTAGTTATAAAAAGCAAGCTGAATAATCGTTCAACCGGCTGTACTGTGCTGGTCCTAGCCTAGACCATGCTAGAGACGCGAGCCTGGACACAAAGGAAGACACAACACACCACCCGAGGTGAAGGAGAAACACAAAAGAACAGCCCCCTTTTTTTTGTGTTTTTTGTTGTTTTTTTTTCTTTTTCTTTTCTTTTTCTTTTTCTTTTTCTTTTTCTTTTCTTTTCAGGGGACCCTCAAAACTGATTATATGAACAAGGAGACTTCTAAAGAGCAACTCACCACACACACTCTTTTTTTTTCAGAAAGTCCAGGGGTATTCCGGTAAAAAAAAGATACTCTCTCTCTCTAGAGTAAGCTAAAACCCTACTCGGATTGCACACAATGTCTACTAGAATCGACCAACAGAGAAACGATATAGTAGCACAAGATTAACCGATTCCTTATCAGATTGGAACTTCGAACTCTACTCAGACTCGGCCAACAGAGAGATAATATAGTAGCATAGGATTAACCGATTCCTTATCAGATTGGAACTTCAAACTCTACTCAGACTCGGCCAACAGAGAGGCAATACGGTAGTGCGTGTTGTGATAAAACCGTGACAAGAACTCGAAACTCTAAGGGATCAAAACTAAGACCGACAACTCAACACCACCGATGCAACCAAATATTCAACAAGCCCTAACTAAGCAGCACTAGCCACGGCTCAAAGGGGTTTATAGGATTGCAGGAAACTAATCTACTATTTTTTTTGAGTTTTCTGGAATATAGGAAAAATAAAACATCGAAGGATTGGAAATCTCTCACCGATAAACCTTGCTCTGATACCAATTGATGAGAACCCGCTAGGGTTTGTGGTCGATCTTTCGATGAGAGACATGAGATAACTCGATTGGTGGATAGAGATGACGTTCACGGCCCGACTACAGCCTTCCAAGACCGCGCCTTAGCGACCGATACACCACTTCCATAGGCCGTCCCGATCTTGTGGAGTGCGACAACCAGCCACTAGGGCTCCCGTCCTGCAGGCAATCGAAGAACTAGCAAGAACGAGGAAACAAGCAATGAATTTGCAAGATGAAATTGAAGGTCTCAAACTGAATCTTAATCAAGAGTGGGGTTCTGAAGACAAGGAGACGGGCGGCTGGATCAGCACGCGCGCCTACAAGCAAGTAGCGAAGGCTAAACTTGATCTAAACAAAACCCGAGTGTTCCTGGTGGCGGCTAAGGGGTATATGACGTGGGGAGGATGACCACAAGAGAGCTTGGGTCGTGCTCCAACCCTAGGACGTGACCCTATTGGACTCTAAACGATACAAGCCCATTAGGCTAAATTAAGGTGGCGCAGCACCCTGGATAGAAAAGACCACTCGATGGTTTTTGGATTGTTGATGCCCCTTCTGAATAGATATGAGTACAGGGCCAGATCCATATGAAAGTAGACTTGTTCAACTTTCCAACAAGTCCAGAATCACCCCAATCCGACTCCGTATGTAGCTGCGGCAACCATCGCAAGTTGAAGGTGAGCTGCAATCCGAATCCAGCCTACGCGAGTCCTTTTCCCTTTCGGTCTTCTCCTTGATTCCTAATCAAAACAAGAGTGCACGTGTCTCCAGGATCTAAACAGGATATACAAGAGCTCAAGAAGGAACTCACTTGATGATTAAGTTTTCGAGCACGAGCACGAGTAATAGGACCAGTAATAGGACCAGCATGTACTAGTGTCGGCGTGGATGGCGTGGATGTATGGTTGATGTTGATGTCCTCATCAACAATAGTGCAAACATTTCCATGCTCTAAATATGATGGACATGAAGATAAGAATGAACTCACTTGGTAGTTTATTTGGCGTGCAAAAGCGCGAGTAATCGGACCGGAAATCTGTTGTCGTTGTGTACACATGGATGTATCGATCACGTTGATGTCCTCATCATCCTCCCCTTCTTGCATTTGAGTCGTCCTCGACTCAATCTCATCTTTCTCTCCCAAGTATGGCTTTAAATCTGCAATGTTAAATGTGGGATTAACCCCAAAATAACCAGGAAGATCAAGCTTATATGCATTCTCAATTATTTTCTCTAACACTTTGAAAGATCCATCAGCTCTAGGCATCAATTTAGACTTTCTCAAATCAGGAAACCTTTCTTTTCGCAAATGCAACCAAACCAATCTCCTGGTTCAAAATTCAATTGCCTTCGACCTTTGTCAACAGCAAGCTTATATTTAGCATTCATGCGCTCTATGTTTTCTTTAGTTGTTTCATGTAGTTTTAACATCAATTCAGCACAGTGTTTAGCATCAACATTAAGTTTTTCAGAAGATGAGCCTTTAGCACGTCCCTCATGGTGTGGCCGGCGATGAGCCATACCACGGTGGTTGAAGCGAAGTCGTCGCTGGTCCGGATCATCCTCAGAATCACCAACATAGTCATGGTCATCCATCTCACTGCCATGGTGGGATGCTCGGGCGATCTCAACAAGACGCCTCGCAATATCTTCAAGAGTGGTGTTCACGGTGGCCACAGAAGCTTCCAAGGTTGTAAGCTTGGTGTTGGTATCAATTTGCGTGCGCTCCACATGACCAAGGTGTTCATTGGTGACACGAACGTCCTCCTCAAGCCCTTGGGTGCGGTCCCTCACTAATCTATCAAAATGCTGAATGATTCCTCTTGTTCGCGGTGAGTGGGGAGCACCCTGATTGGAATGGTCTTCACCTGATATGGCTAGAAAGAAAAGAAACAGACAAAAAAAACTATATGACAGGAAAGAAGGGAAGAAAAATCTACAAGACTACTTGAATGTGGTCCTATCAAGTCACTCACTCTCAACCTGTTCAACAAGCTCTTACCAATTCTCACCACACTAAACAGGAGGTGACAGCAACCGTCGGACTGGACAAACTTCTAGAGAAAGGTGTATCAATGCCTTGGTCGCTTAATCCATGTCAAGTATTAGTCGAACCGGTGGAGCTATGGGTGGGCTGGTAATGAGACAAAGAAAAACTAGAAACCATGTTAGTCAAAAGCAAGCTGAATGATCGTTCAAGGTTGGTACCGTGCTGGTCCTAGGCTAGACGTAGTAGAGACGCGAGCCTAACCTCAAAGGACGCCACAAGACGCAAACAAGGAACGAAGACAGGAGGTGACAAACAAAGTAGGCAGGATATATCAAAAGCTCTCAAATCGGCCTTTTTTTTTGCGCTTCCCTTTTTTTTGGTGCTTTCTTTTTTTTGTTTTTCACGCCGAGGAGCACACAAAAACCAACCACAGAAATTTTTAGATCAAACGGACAAAAAATGTGTCCCGAAGCTTGTCGCCTCAAAAACAGAATTTTGCAAGCGGAATTTGGCGATTCTAAATTTGGCGAAACCGACCTTGTCTATCGAAATCAGATGTGACTTTTTCTATAGATGTCTGTGGATATATTATAAGCTTGATTCCGAGTCCATATGTAAAAGATATGACTGTTTTTTGGAAGGTGACTCGAAACAAGGTTCTATTTTCTTTTCTGGTGGCGGCAGACTCAAAGGCAATCAGATTCAAGGAAAAGAACAGATCTAACACAAACAGAAAGCGATTTGGTGGATGGCAGCAATGGTGAAGATGACGACAAAAGTGGTGATGGCGGCAAAGATGGTCATGGCGATATGCATGGCAAGAACTCGAAACTCTAAACGATGTAATGCTAAGACCAGCAACTCGACACAACAATGTAATAGAAAACTCAACAAGCCCTAACTAAGCAGTACTAGCAGAAAGGCTCAAGGGTTTATAGGATTACGGAAAAACTAATCTACTAATATATATATATATATATATATATATATATATATTGCCTTTTTCGGGATTGTAGGTATAAGAAAATTACGAAACAATAAATCTCTCACCAAGCAACCTAAAAGCTCTGATACCACCTGATGTGCGCAAGGGTGTCCCGATCTTTCGATGAGAGGATAAGTTGATTGGATGGAGCGACGTTGGTGATCCGACTACAACTGTCTAGGGACGTTGCGCCTTAGCAATCGTTACACCAACTCCAGAGGCAGTCGTGAATCTCGACGGATGCACGGCAGCCCAACCACGAGGGTATTTGTTCCTGCAAGCAATCGAGAACTAGCAAGAACAAGATGAACAAGCAACTCAATTTGTGGATTAAAGATGTAGAGGATTGAATCAACAAAAGTATCAAAGGTGGGGTTCCGTAACGAGCAAACCGGCGATCTAACCGATCACGGGATTACACGACAAAGTAGCGAAGCTAAACTTTAATCTAAACTAAACCCAAGAAACCCTAAAGAGGTACCTAGCTATTTAAAGGGGTGTTGGAGTCGTCCTTTTACCCTAGAACGCGTCCCTACCGGACCCAACTTGATACACAGCCCATTGTGCCCAAATACGATGACGCAGCACCTTTGACAGAAAAGGACTCGGTAGTAAAATGATGATTGCGGCCGCTCCAGAACAGATATGGACATGAGGCTAGATCTATTTAAAGGGAGACTTGATAAGCTTTCCATGAAGTACTTTCGTGCCCAAAACGGAGTCCGTTTGAAGTCGTGGCGGTCGTCACAAGTCGGTGCTGTTCTGCAGTCCGAATTCAGCCCACGCGAATATGTTTCCTTTTGGGTCCTTCCATCATTCCTAACCAAAACAAGAGTGCAAACGTTTCAATGGTCTAAATAAGATGTACAAGAAGCTAAGAACGAACTGACTTGTTAGTTTATTTGGTGTGCACGAGCGCAAGTAATTGGACCAGAAATCTGTTGTTGTGTAGGCGTGGATGAATCGAACGTGTTAATGTCCTCATTAGTTTGGAACCATTGGTTGCTAAACTTAATTTTTACATGAGTCGGTAGGCCCACCGTAATGATTGCAACGTGCGAAAACAAAACCGCTCGAAACAACACAAACGTGTATTTGGGCATGTGGGAATGTGTTTGGCACCGTTGGTTTAGAAAATTAATTTTTGCATGACTCAGTGAGCTTGCCGAAAACATTGCACTGTGCGAAAATCAAACCGCTCGAAACCACTCAAAAGTGTTTTTGGGCATGTGGGAATGTACTTGGCACCATTGGTTGCGAAAATTAATTTCTACACGAGTCGGTGGGTCCGCCGGAATTTTTGCAACGTGCGAAAACGAAACAGCTCGAAGCCACTCAAAAAGTGTTGTTGTGCATGTGGGAATGTGTTTGGCACCTTTTGATGTGACCATGGCTACTATGGATACAACCGTAGCTCACATCATATGTCAACAGGAAGAAGTCAAGATTAAGCTGACCAAGTTCTGCAATCCAATTCGACCACCTGCTGCACTGCTGAGTTCAAACGGCCGCCAAATATGCATGCGGGCTCCGTTTTGGGCCCATGAGTACTTGATGGAAAGCTCTTGGAGTCCTCTTTCCAATGGATCCAGCCTCATCTCCAAATTCCATTCCAGTCAGCCGCAATCTGAGAAACAATGTGCTATGTCACCTGTAATGGGCCTATGGGCCTGTAACTTCATCTGGGACCCCGGCCCAGGTGGGGCCCATGTGGGGTGCGCCCCAACCTGGTGGAGCACGACCTAGGAACCCCCTTGGTCGTCCTCCCACCCCTTTAAATAGCTAGGTACCCCTTTAGGGTTTCTGGGGTTTTGTTAGATTAAAGTTTTAGCCATTGCTACTTTTTCTTGTAGTTACGTGTGTCGGCTAGACCACCTAATTACTTGTCTTCGGAATCCCACCTTATCGTGAGCTTTAATTCCTATTTGCAATTTGGATTGCTTTTATCTTGTTCTTGCTTGTTTCTTCGATTTGCTTGCAGGAATAAGGTTGATTTGCACCGGCAAGATCAACAACCCACGGAGAGGTGTATCGATCGCTAAGGCGCAACACAACAACGTCTTGTACGGTTGTAGTCGGATCGTCAACGTTTCTCTCAAATCGTAGTTATCATCAACTCACCGAAAGATCGGGACAACCATATCCCTGAGCGTATCGAGTGCGGCTTAGGGTTTATCACCTTTGGTTTAAAAAATTAATTTTTACATGAGTCAGTGAGCTTGTCGAAAAGATTGCGCCGTGCGAAAATCAAACCGCTTGAAACCACTCAAAAGTGTTTTTCGGCATGTGGGAATGTACTTGGCACCATTGGTTGCAAAAACTAATTTTTACACGAGTCGGTGGGTCCGCCGGAATGTTTGCAACGTGCGAAAACAAAACCGCTCGAAACCACTCAAAAGTGTTTTGGGTATGTGGGAATGTACTTGGCACCATTGGTGGCAAAAATTAATTTTTCACACGAGTCGGTGGGTCCGCCGGAATGTTTGCAACGTGTGAAAATGAAACCGCTCGAAGGCACTATAATGTGTTTTTGGGCATGTGGGAATGTTTTTGGCACCATTGGTTTAGAAAATTAATTTTAACATGAGTCAGTCAGCCTGCCGAAAAGTTTGCACGGTGCGAAAATCAAACTGCTCGAAGCCTCTCAAAAGTGTTTTTGGGAATGTGGGAATGTACTTGGCACCATTGGTTGCGAAAATTAATTTTTCACACGAGTCGGTGGGTCCGCCGGAATGTTTGCAACGTGTGAAAATGAAACCGCTCGAAGGCACTATAATGTGTTTTTGGGCATGTGGGAATGTGTTTGGCACCATTGGTTTAGAAAATTAATTTTAACATAAGTCAATCAGCCTGCCGAAAAGTTTGCACGGTGCGAAAATCAAACCGCTCGAAGCCTCTCAAAAGTGTTTTTTGGAATGTGGGAATGTACTTGGCACCATTGGTTGCGAAAATTAATTTTTACACGAGTCGGTGGGTCCGCCGGAATGTTTGCAACGTGGGAAAACAAAACCGCTCGAAGGCTCTAAAATGTGTGTTTTGGGCATATGGGAATGAGTTTGGCACCATTGGTTGCTAAACTTAATTTTTACACGAGTCAGTAGGCCCGCCGAAAAGATTGCAACGTGCGAAAACGAAACCGCTCCAAACAACTCAAAAGTGTATTTGGGCATATGGGAATGTGTTTGGCACCATTGGTTGCGAAAATTAAGTTTTACACGAGTCGGTGGGTCCGCCAAAATGTTTGCAACGTGCGAAAACAAAACCGCTTGAAACCACTCAAAATTGTTTTTGGGCATCTAGGAATGTACTTGGCACCATTGGTTGCGAAAATTAATTTTTACACGAGTCGGTGGGTCCGCCATAATGTTTGCGACGTGTGAAAACGAAACCGCTCGAAAGTACTCAAAAGTGTATTTGGGCATGTGGGAATGTGTTTGGCACTGTTGGTTTAGAAAATTAATTTTTACATGAGTCAGTGAGCATGCCGAAAAGATTGCACTGTGCGAAAATCAAACCGCTCGAAACCACTCAAAAGTGTTTTTGGGCATGTGGGAATGTACTTGGCACCATTGGTTGCGAAAATTAATTTTTACACGAGTCGGTGGGTCCGCCGGAATTTTTGCAACGTGCGAAAATGAAACAGCTCGAAGCCACTCAAAAAGTGTTGTTGTGCATGTGGGAATGTGTTTGGCACCTTTGGTTTAAAAAATTAATTTTTACATGAGTCAGTGAGCTTGTCGAAAATATTGCGCCGTGTGAAAATCAAACCGCTTGAAACCAGTCAAAAGTGTTTTTGGGCATGTGGGAATGTACTTGGCACCATTGGTTGCGAGAACTAATTTTTACACGAGTTGGTGGGTCCACCGGAATGTTTGCAACATGCGAAAACGAAACCGCTCAAAACCACTCAAAAGTGTTTTGGGTATGTGGGAATGTACTTGGCACCATTGGTTGCGTAAATTAATTTTTACACGAGTCAGTGGGTCCGCCGGAATGTTTGCAACGTGTGAAAACGAAACTGCTCGAAGCCACTCAGAAAGTGTTTTTGGGCATGTGGGAATGTGTTTGGCACCATTGGTTTAGAAAATTAATTTTCACATGAGTTAGTGAGCCTGTCGAAAAGTTTGCATGGTGCGAAAATCAAACCGCTCGAAACCACTCAAAAGTGTTCTTGGGCATGTGGCAATGTACTTGGCGCCAATGGTTGCAAAAATTAATTTTTACACTAGTCGGTGGTTCCGCCGGATTGTTTGCTACTTGTGAAAATGAAACCGATCGAAACCAATCAAAAGTGTTTTTTTGGCATGTGGAATGTGTTTGGCACCATTGGTTGCAAAAATTATTTTTTACACAGGTCGATAGGCCCGCTGTAATGATTGGAACGTGCGAAAACGAAACCACTCGAAACTACTCAAATGTGTTTTTGGGAATGATTGAATGTTTTTGGAACCATTGGTTTAGAAAATTAATTTTTACACGAGTCGGTCGGCCCGCTGAAAGTTTCCACGTTGCGAAAAAGAAACCGTCGGTGCCACTCATAAGCATTTTTGGGCATGTGGGAATGCATTGGACACCATTGGTTGTGAAAACTAATTTTTGCACGAGTTGGTGGGTTCGCCGGAATGTTTGCAACGTCTATAAACAAAACCGCTGGAAACCACTAAAATGTGTTTTTGGGCATGTGGGAATGTGTTTGGCACCATTGGTTGGTAAAATTAATTTTTACATGAGTCGGTGGGCTCGCTGGTATGTTTGCACGTTTCGAAAATGAAACCATTCAAAAGTGTTTTTGGGCATGTGGAAATGCATTTGGCACCATTGGTTCTGAAAATTAATTTTTACATGAGTCGGTGGGTCCGCCGGAATGTTTGCAACGTCTGAATACGAAACCGCTCGAAGCCATTAAAATGTGTTTTTGGTCATGTGGGAATGTGTTTGGCACCATTGGTTGAGAAAATCATTTTTCACACGAGTCGGCGGGCCTGCCGGAATGTTTGCAACGTGTGAACACGAAACCACTTGAAGCCAGTCAAAAGTGTTTTTGGGTATGTGGGAATGTGTTTGGCACCATTGGTTGAGAAAATTATTTTTGACACGAGTCGGTGGGTTCGCAGGTAAGTTTGCAACATTCGAAAACGAAATCAATCAAAAGTGTTTTTGGGCATGTGGGCATGTGTTTGCCGCCATTGGTTGCGGAAATTAATTTTTACATGAGTCGGTGGGTTCGCAGGTAATTTTGCACGTTTCGAAAACGAAACAACTCAAAAGTGTTTTTGGGCATGTGGGAATGTGCTTTGTATGGGTTGCGAAAATTAATTTTTACACGAGTCGGTGGGCTCGCAGGTAAGTTTGCACGTTTTGAAAACGAAACCACCCAAAAGTGTTTTTTGGGCATGTAGGAATGTGCTCGGCACCATTAGTTGCGAAAATTAATTTTTACACTAGTTCGTGAGCCTGCCGAAAAGTTTCCATGGTTCGAAAATGAAACCACTCGAAGCCACTCAAAAGTGTTTTGGGTATGTGGGAATGTACTTGGCACCATTGGTTGCAAAAATTAACTTTTACACAAGTCAGTGGGTCCGCCGGAATGTTTGCAACGTGTGAAAACGAAACTGCTCGAAGCCACTCAAAAAGTGTTTTTGGGCATGTGGGAATGTGTTTGGCTCCATTGGTTTAGAAAATTAATTTTTACATGAGTCAGTCATCCTATCGAAAAGTTTGCACGTGCGAAATCAAACCGCTCGAAACCACTCAAAAGTGTTTTTGGGCATGTGGAAATGTACTTGGCACCATTGGATGCGAAAATTAATTTTTACACGGGTCGGTGGGTTCGCGGAATGTTTGCAACATGTGAAAACGAAGCTGCTCGAAGCCACTCACAAAGTGATTTTGGGCATGTGGGAATGCTTTTGGCACCATTGGTTTAGAAAATTAATTTTCAGATGAGTCAGTGAGGCTTCCGAAAAGTTTGCATGGTGCGAAAATCAAACCGCTTGAATGCACTCAAAAGTGTTTTTGGGCATGTGGGAATGTACTTGGCACCATTGGTTGCGAAAACTAATTTTTACACAAGTCGGTGGGTCCGCCGGAATGTTTGCAACGTGCAAAAACGAAACCGCTCAAAACCACTCAAAAGTGTTTTGGGTATGTGGGAATGTACCTGGCACCATTGGTTGCGTAAATTAATTTTTACACGAGTCAGTGGGTTCGCCGGAATGTTTGCAACGTGCGAAAACGAAACTGCTCGAAACTACTCAAAAGTGTTTTTGGGCATATGGGAATGTGTTTGGCACCATTGGTTTAGAAAATTAATTTTTAGATGAGTCAGTGAGCCTGTCGAAAAGTTTGCTCGTGCAAAAATTAAACCGCTCGAAACCACTCAAAAGTGTTTTTGGGCATGTGAAAATGCATTTGGCACCATTGGTTGTGAAAATTAATATTTACATGATTCAGTGAGCTTGCCGAAAATTTTGCACGGTGCGAAAATCAAACCGCTCGAAACCACTCAAAAGTGTTTTTGGGCATGTGGCAATGTACTTGGCACCAATGGTTGCAAAAATTAAATTTTACACGAGTCGGTGGGTCCGCCGGATTGTTTGCAACTTGTGAAAATGAAACCGATCGAAACCAATCAAAAGTGTTTTTTTGGCATGTGGAATGTGTTTGGCACCATTGGTTGCAAAAATTATTTTTTACACAGGTCGATAGGCCCGCTGCAATGATTGGAACGTGCGAAAACGAAACCACTCGAAACTACTCAAATGTGTTTTTGGGAATGATTGAATGTTTTTGGCACCATTGGTTTAGAAAATTAATTTTTACACGAGTCGGTCGGCCCGCTGAATGTTTCCACGTTGCAAAAAAGAAACCGTCGGTGCCACTCATAAGCATTTTTGGGCATGTGGGAATGCATTTGACACCATTAGTTGTGAAAACTAATTTTTGCACGAGTTGGTGGGTTCGCCGGAATGTTTGCAACGTCTGAAAACAAAACCGCTGGAAACCACTAAAATGTGTTTTTGGGCATGTGGGAATGTGTTTGGCACCATTGGTTTGTAAAATTAATTTTTACACGAGTCGAAGGGCTCGCAGATATGTTTGCACGTTTCAAAAATGAAACCATTGAAAATTGTTTTTGGGCATGTGAAAATGCATTTGGCACCATTGGTTGTGAAAATTAATTTTTACACGAGTCGGTGGGTACGTAGGTAAGTTTGCAACATTCGAAAACAAAATCAATCAAAAGTGTTTTTGGGCATGTGGGAATGTGTCTGCCGCCCTTGGTTACGGAAATTGATTTTTACACGAGTCGGTGGGTTCGTAGGTAAATCTGCACGTTTCGAAAACGAAACCACTCAAAAGTGTTTTTGGGCATGTAGGAATGTGTTTGGTATCATTGGTTGCGAAATTTAATTTTTACATGAGTCGGTGGGCTCGCAGGTAAGTTTGCACGTTTCAAAAATGAAACCACTCTAATGTGTTTTTTGGGCATGTAGGAATGTATTTGGCACCATTGGTTGAGAAAATTATTTTTGACACGAGTCGGTGGGTTCGCAGGTAAGTTTGTAACATTCGAAAACGAAATCAATTAAAAATGTTTTTGGGCATGTGGGAATGTGTTTGCCGCCATTGGTTGCGAAAATTAATTTTTACACGAGTCAGTGGGTCCGCTCGAATATTTGCAACGTGCGAAAACGAAACTGCTCGAAGGCACTCAAAAAGTGTTTTTGGGCATGTGGGAATGTGCTTGGTATCATTGGTTGCGAAAATTAATTTTTACACGAGTCGATGGGCTCGCAGGTAAGTTTGGACGTTTCAAAAATGAAACCACTCAAAAGTGTTTTTTGGGCATGTAGGAATGTATTTGGCACCATTGGTTGAGAAAAATATTTTTGACATGAGTCGGTGGGCTCGCAGGTAAGTTTGCAACATTCGAAAACGAAATCAATCAAAAGTGTTTTTCGGCATGTGGGAATGTGTTTGCCGCCATTGGTTGCGAAAATTAATTTTTACACGAGTCAGTGGGTCCGCTGGAATGTTTGCGACGTGTGAAAACGAAACCGCTCGAAACCACTCAAAAGTGTTTTTGGGCATGTGGGAATGTGTTTGGTACCATTGGTTGCGAAAATTAATTTTTACACGAGTCGGTGGGCTCGTAGGTAAGTTTGGACGTTTCGAAAACGAAACCACTTAAAAGTGTTTTTTGGGCATGTAGGGATGTGTTTGGCACCATTAATTGCGAAAATTAATGTTTACACGAGTCCGTGAGCCTGCCGAAAAGTTTCCACGATGCGAAAATGAAACACCTCGAAACGACTCAAAAGTGTTTTTAGGCATGTGGTACTTGGCACCATTGGTTGCAAAAATTAATTTTTACACGAGTCGATGGGTCCGGCGGAATGTTTGCAACGTACGAAAACGAAACCGCTCGAAACCACTCAAAACTGTTTTGGGTATGTAGGAATGTACTTTGCACCATTGGTTGTGAAAATTAATTTTTACATGAGTCAATGGGCCCGCCGCAATGTTTGCAACGTGTGAAAACGAAACTGCTCGAAACTACTCAAAAGTGTTTTTGGGCATATGGGAATGTGTTTGGCACCATTGGTTTAGAAAATTAATTTTTAGATGAGTCAGTCAGCCTGCCGAAAAGTTTACTCGTGCAAAAATCAAATAGCTCGAAACCACTCAAAAGTGTTTTTGGGCATGTGGGAATGTGTTTGGCACCATTGGTTTAGAAAATTAATATTCACATGATTCAGTGAGCTTGCCGAAAAGTTTGCACGGTGCGAAAAACAAATCGGTCGAAACCACTCAAAAGTATTTTTGGCCATATGGGAATGTCCTTGGCACCAATGGTTGCGAAAACCAATTTTTACACGAGTCAGTGGGTCCGCCGAAATGTTTGCAACGTGGGAAAACGAAACCGCTCGAAGCCACTAAAATGTGTTTTTGGGCAGGTGTGAATGAGTTTGGCACCATTGGTTGCTAAACTTAATTTTTACACGAGTAGTTAGGCCCTCCGGAAAGATTGCAACGTGCGAAAACGAAACCGCTCCAAACCACTCAAAAGTGTATTTGGGCATATGGGAATGTGTTTGGCACCATTGGTTGCGAAAATTAATTTTCACACGAGTCGGTCGGTCTACCGGAATGTTTGTAACGTGCCAAAACGAACCCGCTCGAAACCACTCAAAAGTGTTTTGGGTATGTGGGAATGTACTTGGCACCATTGGTTGCGAAAATTAATTTTTATAAGAGTCCATGAGCCTGCCGATTAGTTTCCACGATGCGAAAATGAAACCGCTCGAATCCACTTAAAAGTGTTTTGGGTATGTGGGAATGTACTTGGCACCATTGGTTGCGAAAATTAATTTTTACCCGAGTCGGAGGGTCCGTCGTAATTTTTGCAACGTGCTAAAATGAAACAGCTCGAAGCCACATAAAAAGTGTTGTTGTGCATGTGGGAATGTGTTTGGCACCTTTGGTTTAAAAAATTAATTTTTACACGAGTCCGTGGGTTCGCCTGACTGTTTGCAACGTGCGAAAACGAAACTGCTCGAAGCCACTCAAAAAGTGTTTTTGGGCATGTGGGAATGTGTTTGGCACCATTGGTTTAGAAAATTAATTTTGACATGAGTCAGTCAGCCTGCTGAAAAGTTGACACGTGCGAAAATCATACCGCTCGAAGCCACTGAAAAGTGTTTTTGGGCATGTGGGAATGGGTTTGGCACCATTGGTTTAGAAAATTAATATTTACATGATTCAGTGAACTTGTCGAAAAGTTTGCACGGTGCGAAAATCAAATGCTCGAAACCACTCAAAAGTATTTTTGGCCATGTGGGAATGTCCTTGGCACCATTGGTTGCGAAAACTAATTTTTACACGAGTCGGTGGGTCTGCCGGAATGTTTGCAATGTGGGAAAATGAAAACGCTCGAAGCCACTAAAATGTGTTTTTGGGCATTTGGGAATGAATTTGGCACCATTGGTTGCTAAACTTAATTTTTACACGAGTCAGTAGGCCCGCCGAAAAGATTGCGACGTGCGAAAACGAAACCGCTCCAAACCATTCTAAAGTGTTTTTGGGCATATGGGAATGTGTTTGGCACCATTGGTTGCAAAAATTAATTTTTACATGAGTCGGTGGGTTCGCCGAAATGTTTGCCACGTGTGAAAACGAAACCGTTCGAAACCACTCAAAAGTGTTTTGTGTATGTGGGAATGTACTTGACACCATTGGATGCGAAAATTAATTTTTACACGCGTGAGTGGGTCCGCCAGAATGTTTGCAACGTGCGAAAATGAAACCGCTCGAAACCACAAAAAAAGTGTTTTTGGGCATGTGAGAATGTGGTTGGCACCATTGGTTTAGAAAATTAATTTTTACATCAGTCAGTCAGCCTGCTGAAAAGTTTACATGTGCGAAAATCAAACCGCTCGAAACCACTCAAATGTGTTTTTGGGCATTTGGGAATGAATTTGGCACCATTGGTTGCTAAACTTAATTTTTACACGAGTCAGCACGCCCGCCGGAAAGATTGCAACGTGCGAAAACGAAACTGCTCCAAACCACTCAAAAGTCTATTTGGGCATATGGGAATGTGTTTGGCACCATTGGTTGCGAAAATTAATTTTTACACGAGTCGGTGGGTCCACCGGAATGTTTGTAACGTGCGAAAACGAAACCGCTCGAAACCACTCAAAAGTGTTTTATGCATCTGGGAATGTACTTGGCACCATTGGTTGCGAAAATTAATTTTTATAAGAGTCCGTGAGCCTGCCGATTAGTTTCCACGATGCGAAAATGAAACCGCTCGAAACCACTCAAAAGTGTTTTGGGTATGTGGGAATGTACTTGGCACCATTGGTTGCGAAAATTAATTTTTACCCGAGTCGGTGGGTCCGCCGTAATTTTTGCAACGTGCGAAAACGAAACAGCTCGAAGCCACTCAAAAAGTGTTGTTGTGCATGTGGGAATTTGTTTGGCACCTTTGGTTTAAAAAATTAATTTTTACACGAGTCAGTGGGTCCGCCGGAATGTTTCGATGTGCGAAAACGAAACTGCTCGAAGCCACTCAAAAAGTGTTTTTGGGCATGTGGGAATGTGTTTGGCACCATTGGTTGCGAAAATTAATTTTTATAAGAGTCCGTGAGCCTGCCGATTAGTTTCCACGATGCGAAAATGAAACCGCTCGAAACCACTCAAAAGTGTTTTGGGTATGTGGGAATGTCCTTGGCACCATTGGTTGCGAAAACTAATTTTTACACGAGTCGGTGGGTCCGCCGGAATGTTTGCAACGTGGGAAAACGAAACCGCTCGAAGCCACTAAAATGTGTTTTTGGGCATGTGGGAATGAATTTGGCACCATTGGTTGCTAAACTTAATTTTTACACGGGTTAGTAGGCCCGCCGAAAAGATTGCAACGTGCGAAAACGAAACCGCTCCAAACCACTCTAATGTGTTTTTGGGCATGTGGGAATGTGTTTGGCACCATTGGTTGCGAAAATTAATTTTTACACGAGTCTGTAGGCCCGCCGAAAAGATTGCAACGTGCGAAAACGAAACCGCTCGAAACCACTCAAAAGTGTTTTGGGTATGTGGGAATGTACTTGGCACCATTGGTTGCGAAAATTAATTTTTACACGAGTGAGTGGGTCCGCCAGAATGTTTGCAACGTGCGAAAATGAAACCGCTCGAAACCACAAAAAAAGTGTTTTTGGGCATGTGAGAATGTGGTTGGCACCATTGGTTTAGAAAATTAATTTTTACATCAGTCAGTCAGCCTGCCGAAAAGTTTAAACGTGCGAAAATCAAACCGCTCGAAACCACTCAAATGTGTTTTTCGGCATGTGGGAATGTGTTTGGCACCATTGGTTTAGAAAATTAATATCTACATGATTCGGTGAGCTTGCCGAAAAGTTTGCATGGTCCGAAAATCAAATCGCTCGAAACCACTCAAAAGTATTTTTGGCCATGTGGGAATGTCCTTGGCACCATTCGCTGCGAAAACTAATTTTTACACAAGTCGGTGGGTCCGCCGGAATGCTTGTAACGTGGGAAAACGAAACCGCTCGAAGCCACTAAAATGTCTTTTTGGGCATGTGGGAATGAGTTTGGCACCATTGGTTTAGAAAATTAATTTTTACACGTGTCGGTGGGTCGGACGGAATGTTTGCAACGTGTGAAAACGAAATCGCTCGAAACCACTCAAAAGTGTTTCGGGTATGTGGGAATGTACTTGGCACCATTGGTTGCGAAAATTAATTTTTACACGAGTCGGTGGGTCAGCCGTAATTTTTGCAACGTGCGAAAACGAAAGAGCTCGAAGCCACTCAAAAAGTGTTGTTGTGCATGTGGGAATGTGTTTGGCACCTTTGGTTTAAAAAATTAATTTTTACACGAGTCCGTGGGTCTGCCGGACTGTTTGCAGCGTGCGAAAACGAAACTATTCGAAGCCACTCAAAAAGTGTTTTTGGGCATATGGGTATGTGTTTGGCACCATTGGTTGCGAAAATTAATTTTGACATGAGTCAGTGGGTTCGCCGAAATGTTTGCCACGTGCGAAAACGAAACCGATCGAAACCACTCAAAAGTGTTTTGGGTATGTGGGAATGTACTTGGCACCATTGGTTGCGAAAATTAATTTTTACACGAGTCAGTGGGTCCGCCGGAATGTTTGCAACGTGCGAAAATGAAACCGCTCGAACCAACAAAAAAAGTGTTTTTGGGCATGTGAGAATGTGGTTGGCACCGCTGGTTTAGAAAATTAATTTTTACATGAGTCAGTCAGCCTACTGAAAAGTTTGCACGTGCGAAAATCAAACCGCTCCAAGCTACTCAAAAGTGTCTTTGGGCATGTGGGAATGTGTTTGGTACCATTGGTTGCGAAAATTAATTTTTACACGAGTCGGTGGGCTCGCACGTAAGTTTGGACGTTTCGAAAATGAAACCACTTAAAAGTGTTTTTTGGGCATGTAGGAATGTGTTTGGCACCATTAGTTGCGAAAATTAATTTTTACACGAGTCCGTGAGCCTGCCGAAAAGTTTCCACGGTGCGAAAATGAAACCGCTCGAAACCACTCAAAAGTGTTTTTGGGCATGTGGGAATGTACTTGGCACCAGTGGTTGTGAAAATTAATTTTTACACGAGTTGGTGGGTCCGCCAGAATGTTTGAGACGTGTGAAAACAAAACCGCTCGAAACGACTCAAAAGTGTGTTTGGGCATATGGGAATGTGTTTGCCACCATTGGTTTAGAAAATTAATTTTGACATGAGTCGGTGAGCTTGTCGAAAAGTTTGCACAGGGCGAAAATCAAATTGCTCGAAGCACACAAAAGTGTTTTTGGGCATGTGGGAATTTGTTTGGCACCATCGGTTGTTTAAATTAATTTTTACACGAGTCAATGGGCCCGCCGCAATGTTTGCAACGTGCGAAAACGAAACCACTCGAAACTACTCAAAAGTGTTTTTGGGCATATGGGAATGTGGTTGGCACCATTGGTTTGGAAAATTAATTTTGACATGAGTCGGTGAGCTTGCCAAAAAGTTTGCACGGTGCGAAAATCAAATTGCTCGAAACCACACAAAAATGTTTTTGGGCATGTGGGAATTTGTTTGGCACCTTTGGTTGCGAAAATTAATTTTTACGCAAGTCGGTGGGTCCGCCGGATTGTTTGCAATGTGTGAAAACGAAACCGCTCGAAACCACTCAAAAGTGTTTTTGGGCATGTGGGAATGTACTTGGTACCATTGTTTGCGAAAATTAATTTTTACACTAGTCGGTGGGTCCGCCGAAATGTTTGCAACGTGTGAAAACGAAAAAGCTTGAAGCCACTAAAATGTATTTTTGGGCATGTGGGAATGTGTTGCATTCCCACATGCCCAAAAACACTTTTGAGAGGCTTCGAGTGGTTTGACGTTCGCATCGTGCAAACTTTTCGGCAGGCTCACTGACTCATGTAAAAATTAATTTTCTAAACGAATGGTGCCAAACACATTCCCACATGCCCAAAAACACTTTTTGAGTGGCTTCGAACGGTTTCGTTTTCTCACGTTGCAAACATTCCGGCGGACCCATCAACTCATCTAAAAATTAATTTTCGCAACCAATGGTGCCAACTACATTCCTAGATGCCCAAAAACACTCTGGAGTGGTTTCGAGCGGTTTCATTTTCACACGTTGCAAACATTCCAGTGGACCCACCGACCTGTGTAAAAATTAATTTTCGCAACCAATGGTGCCAAACACATTCCCACATGCCCAAAAAACACTTTTGACTGGTTTCATTTTCGAAACGTGCAAACTTACCTGCGAGCCCACTGACTCGTGTAAAAATTAATTTTCGCAACCAATGATGACAAATACACTTTTGAGTAGTTTCGAACGGTTTCGTTTTTGCACGTTGCAATCATTCTGGCGGGCCTACCACCTCGTGTAAAAATTAAGTTTAGCAACGAATGGTGCCAAACTCATTCCCACATGCCCAAAAACACATTTTAGTGGCTTCAAGTGGTTTCGTTTTCACACGTTGCAAACATTCCGGTGAACCCACTGACTCGTGTAAAAAATAATTTTCACAACCAATGGTGCGAAATGCATTCCCACATGCCCAAAAATGCTTTTGAGTGGCTTCGAGCGGTTTCATTTTCGCTTCGTGGAAACTTTACGATGGGTCCACCGACTTGTGTAAAAATTAATTTTCTAAACCAATGGTGCCAAACACATTCACTCATGCCCAAAAACACTTTTGTGTATTTTCAAGTGGTTTTGTTTTCGCACATTGCAATCATTACGGCGGGCCTACCGACCCGTGTAAAAAATAATTTTCGTAACCAGTGGTGCCAAACACATTCCACATGTTGTTTAGCCACTGGATGTACTATGGATGAGGATGTGGTTTGGTACTAAGTGGAAGCTTCTCCACCATCTCACTGCTAGCCAAGTTGTTGCAGCTACCCCCATCAATGTTCATGCGGCAGGAATGTTCTTTAATGACACACTTGGTTTGAAACAACATGTGTCGCTGATTTTGCTCCGCCTTCTCCATTTGTGCGCTGAGCACACACTGCACAATGAGGCTCTCATAGCGTTCTGCATCATGAGCACCAATATGCTCTTCTGGACGCTCCTCTTTATCTGCATGGTCAGCTGCAAGCAAAGCAAGTGTATCCTCATCGAAATCACTAGCAGATGAATACTCACCATCATCTTCGACTACCAAAACACGCTTGCTAGGACAGTCACGTTGCACATGCCCAAAGCCCTTGCAACGATGACACTATACGTCTCTTGTTTTACCCGTGGATGCAATTGAAGAAGCGTTTGCTGCTGGCTGTTGGGCAGTCTTGGTCGCTGAACTAGGAGGAGGAACACGTGGCTTGTCGCTGGGTGGAGAAGGTGCTGATCGACTTGGTGTGGAAGAGATGGAAGTAGTATGTCCTGCCAGAGGAGTAGTCATGCGTGGCTGCCATGATGTAGATTTTCCTGCAGAAAAATTAGCCTTGGCACTAGCACGTCGACCCTGCACTTCCCTTTCAGCTTTACAAACAAGATGAAACAAACGGGTTACATTAGTGTATTCCTTGTAAGCCAGGATATCCTGTATCTCTCTGTTTAAACCACCCAAAAATCTAGCCATAGCAGGTTCCTCATCCTCCTCTAAGTTACAACGCAACATACCCATTTGCAATTCCTGATAATATTCTTCTGCACTTTTAGCGCCCTGTCTCAATTGTTTCAACTTTTAGCGCCCTGATAATATTCCTGATAATCCCAAGTCTGTGGCATTTTATTAGGATTTTTCTTGCCATGTTCTATCCACCAAACAGAAGCAAAATCAGTGAACTCACTGGTAGCAGCCCTAACCCGTTTATTCTCAGGGAACTCATGACATGCAAACTTTTGATCAATGGCAATTTCCCAAGTAATGTACGCATCAGGATCATATTTTCCATCAAAAGGAGGTATCTTAAATTTGATTTTAGTTAAAGCATCATCATTATTGCCTACCTCACATCGATGGTGTCCACCCATACCTCTACGATTATGACGTAGTCGTCGACGATCACGAGCGTCTTGATCATCCTGTTCAGTGTCAGCAGTATAATCATCATCCAAATTATCATCGATGTGCTCACAATCAATGTCGTCTTCATTACGCCGACCATTATTCCTAGCTTGGTCGTCAAAGTGCCTTAGGAGAGCAGCAAGGCTGGTGTCAATACGAGCAACCGAAGCCTCCAACCCTGTAAGCTTGGTGTTGGCAGCAATCTGTGTGGCCTCCAATTGCCCAATGTTGTCGTTCGTCATCTGCAAATCTGCATCAAGTCCTTCCGTGTGCGTGGATGGCTAATCAGACTCAAGGAAAAGAACATATCTAACACAATCGGAAAGTGATTTAGTGGATGGCTATGATGAAGATGGCGGCGATGTGCGTGGCAAGAACTCGAAACTCTAATCTACTAAATGCTAAGACCAGCAACTTAACACAACTGATACAATCGAAGATTCAACAAGCCCTAACTAAGCAGTACTAGTAAAAAGGCTCAAGGGTTTATTGGATTATGGAGAAATAATCTACTATTTTTTTTGGCTTTTTCTGGACTATAGAAAAATAAAACAATGAAGGGTAAAAAGTTTCTCACTGATCAACCACGCTCTGATACCACTTGATGAGAACCCGCGAGGGTTTGAGGACCGATCTTTCGATGAGAGAGTTGGATAACTCGATTAGAAAGGAGACGACGTTCACGGCCCAACTACAACCGTCTAAAGGCGCTACACCTTAGCAACCGATACACCACCTACAAGGGTTTTCACGAACTTGCGATGCGCGATGACCCGGCCACGAGAGCACTCATCCTGCAAACAATCGAAGAACAAGCAAGAACAAGTAGAACAAGCACTGAATTGCTAGATGAAGATGAAAGTTTCACTAAGAAATCTCAATATGATAGGGTTCCGAAGACAAACAGATGGGCGGTTTACCAACACGCGCGCTGTATGCAAGTAGCAAGTCGCTAACTCTAATCAACAAAACCCACGTAACTACAAGAAAAAGTAGCAATAGCTAAAACTTTAATCTAACAAAACCCTAGAAACGCTGAAGGGGTACCTAGCAATTTAAATGGGTGTTGGGGTCGTCCCCTTACCCTAGGACACGTCCCTAGTGGACCCAACTTGATACACAGCCCATTGAGCCCAAATAAGGTGACGCAGCACCTTTGACAGAAAAGGACTCGGTAGTAAAATGAAGATTGTGGCCGTTTCAGAATAGATATGGACATGAGGCTGGATCCATTTGAAAGTAGATTTGATAAGCTTTCCATGAAGTACTTGCACGCCCAAAATGGAGTCCGTATCGTGGCGGTCGTCACAAGTCGGTGTTGTTCTGCAGTCCGAATCCAGCCCGCGCGATTAGGTTTCCTTTGAGGTCCTGGTAGTTTATTTGGCGTGCACGAGCACAAGTAATTGGACCGGAAATCTGTTGTTGTTGTGTAGGCATGGATGTATCGACCGCGTTGATGTCCTCATCATCCTCCCCTTCTTGCATTTGAGTCGTTCTAGACTCAATCTCATCTTCCTCTTCCAAGTATGGCTTTAAATCTGCAATGTTAAATATGGGACTAACGCCAAAATCTGCAGGAAGATCAAGCTTATATGCATTCTCATTGATTTTCTCTAACACTTTGAAAGGTCCATCAGCTCTAGGCATCAATTTAGACTTTCTCAAATCAGAAAACCTTTCTTTTCACAAATGCAACCAAACCAAATCACCTGGTTCTAAATTCAATTGCCTTTAACCTTTGTCACCTACAAGCTTATACTTAGCATTCAAGTGTGCTATGTTTTCTTTAGCTGTTTCATGCAATTTTAACATCAATTCAGCATGGTATTTAGCATCAAAATTCCGTTTTTCAGAAGATGGCAAAGGCATTAAATCAATTGGAGCACGAGGCAAAAAGCCATAAACAATCTCAAAAGGACACATCTTTGTAGTAGAATGCAACAAACGATTATAAGCAAATTCAATATGAGGCAAACATTCTTCCCACATCTTTAGATTTTTCTTTAAAACAGCCCTTAACATAGTTGACAAAGTTCTATTCACAACTTCAATTTGACCATCAGTTTGGGGATGACAAGTAGTAGAAAACAAAAGCTTAGTCCCCAATTTAGCTCACAAAATTCTCCAAAAATGGCTAAGAAATTTAGTGTCACGATCAGAAACAATTGTGTTTGGCACACCATGCAAGCGAACAATTTCTCGAAAGAACAAATCAGCCATATAAGTACCATCATCAGTTTTATGACATGGTATGAAATGTGCCATTTTAGAAAATTGATCCACAACCACAAAAATGCTATCACGCCCCTCTTAGTCCTAGGCTATTCCAACACAAAATCCAATGAAATATCTTCCCAAGCAACACTAAGAACAGGTAGAGGCATATACAAACCATGTGGATTTAAGTGTGAGTTAGCCTTTTGACATGTAGTGCAGCGAGCAACAAATCTCTCCACGTCTCTTCTCATCTTTGGCCAAAAGAAATGACCAGCAAGTATGTCCTCCGTCTTCTTGGCTCCAAAATGCCCCATCAACCCATCGCCGTGCGCTTCCTGCAACAACAAACGAACGGAGCTAGCTGGAATGCATAGCTTGTTAGCTCTAAAAACAAACCCATCACTGAAGAAAAATTTGTTCCATGTCTTTCCATCCTTACAATGCAGCAACACATCTTTAAATTCATCATCATATATGTACTAGTCTTTAATTGTTTCTAACCCAAAGATTTTGTAGTCAAGTTGTGTCAACAAAGCATATCTCCTAGACAATGCATCAACAATGATATTATCCTTCTCTTTCTTGTGTTTGACAACATAAGGAAAAGATTCAATGAATTCAACCCATTTAGTAGCAAGTAAGCATTTTCCTTTCAAGCTTATTTCATTTTTCTTTTCAACAACAGACCGAGCATTGTTATGGTTCTCACTTTTGGATTTGGCAACCTTAGCAACATCATCATGCACAATATCTTCAGGAAACATGGGATGCAACACAATTTTCTTATCATGGTACAGGAAAGAATGCTGATTTGACCTACCATGATGCATAGTCTCTCTATCAAATTGCCATGGTCTACCTAGCAGAATATTATAAGCTTGCATAGGCACAACATCACACTCAACAACATCATGGTACGATCCAATTGCAAAATTAATGCGTACGAGTTTTGTTCCTTTTGCCTTACCACTGTTGTTTAGCCACTGGATGTAGTATGGATGTGGATGTGGTTTGGTACTAAATGCAAGCTTCTCCACTATCTCACTGCTAGCCAAGTTGTTGCAGCTACCCCCATCAATGATCATGCGGCAAGAATGTTGGTTTGAAACAACATGTGTCGCTAATTTTGCTCCACCTTCTCCATTTATGCGCTGAGCACATGCTGCACAATAAGGCTCTCATAGCGCTCTACATCATGAGCACCAATATGCTCTTCTGGACGCTCCTCTTTATCAGCATGGTCAGCTGCAAGCAAAGCAAGTGTATCCTCCTCGAAATCACTAGCAGATGAATACTCACCATCATCTTCGACTACCAAAACACGCTTGCTAGGACAGTCACGTTGCACATGCCCAAAGCCCTTGCAACGATGACACTGTACGTCTCTTGTTTTACCCGTGGATGCAATTGAAGAAGCGTTTGCTGTTGGCTGTTGGGCAGTCTTGGTCGCTGAACTACGAGGAGGAACACGTGGCTTATCGCTGGGCGGAGAAGGTGCTGATCGGCTTGGTGTGGAAGATGTGGAAGTAGTACGTCCGGCCAAAGGAGTAGTCGTGCGTGGCTGCCATGATGTAGATTTTCCTACAGAAAAATTAGCCTTGGCACTAGCACGTCATCCCTGCACTTCCCTTTCAGCTTTACAAGCAAGATGAAACAAGCGAGTTACGTTAGTGTAAGCCAGGATGTCCTGTATCTCTCTGTTTAAACCACCCAAAAATCTAGCCATAGCAGGTTCCTCATCCTCCTCTAAGTTACAACATAACATACCCATTTGCAACATGAACTCAATAATGAATGCACTTGATAGTTGAGTTGACGTGCACGAGCGCGGGTAATAGGACCATGAGAAGGTTGTACTTGTGGAGACATGGATGTATCGATGGTGTTGATGTCCACATCACAAGTATATTACCACATGCCCAAAAACACTTTTGAGTGGTTTCGAGCGGTTTGATTTTCGCACCGTGCAAACTTTTCGGTAGGCTCACTGACTCTTGTAAAAATTAATTTTCTAAACCAAAGGTGCCAAACACATTCCCACATGCCCAGAAATAATTTTTGAGTGGATTCGAGCGGTTTCATTTTCGCATGTTGCAAACATTCCGGCGGACCCACCGACTCGCAACCAATGGTGCCAAGTACATTCCGACATGCCCAAAAAAACTTTTGAGTAATTTCGATTGGTTTCATTTTTGCACGTTGCAATCATTATGGCGGGCCTACCGATTCGTGTAAAAAATAATTTTTGTAACTAATGGTGCCAAACACATTCCACATGCCAAAAAACACTTTTGAGTAGTTCGAGTGGTTTCATTTTTTGCACGTTGCAATCATTACGTGGGCCTACCGACTCGTGTAAAAAATAATTTTCGCAACCAATGGTACCAAACACATTCCACTTGCCAAAAAAACACTTTTGAGTGGCTTCGATCGGTTTCGTTTTCAAACGTCGCAAACAATCCGATGGACCCACCGACTTGTGTAAAAATTAATTTTCGCAACCAATGATGCCAAGTACATTCCCACATGCCCAAAAACAGTACTGAGTGGTTTCGAGCGGTTTGATTTTCACACCGTGGAAACTTTTCGGCAGGCTCACTGACTCATGTAAAAATTAATTTTCTAAACCAACGGTGCCAAACACATTCCCACATGCCCAGCAACACTTTTTGTGTGTCTTCGACTGGTTTTGTTTTCACACGTTGCAAACATTCCAGTGGACCCATCGACTCATGTAAAAATTAATTTCGCAACCAATGCTGCCAAGTACATGCCCAAAAACACTTTTGAGTGGTTTCGTGCGGTTTTATTTTCGCACCGTGGAAACTTTTCGGCAGGCTCACAGACTCGTGTAAAAATTAATTTTTGCAACCAATGGTGCGAAACACATTCCCAGATGACCAAAAATCACTTTTGTGTGGTTTCGTTTCCGAAACGTGCAAACTTACCTGCAAGCCCACCGATTGATGTGACCATGCCTACTATGGATACAACCGTTGATCACATCATAGGTCAACCAGAACATCTCAAGATCAAGTCACAGAAGTTCTGGAATCCAATTCAGCCACCAACAGCAACATTGACTTCAAACAGCCACCAAATGTGCATACGAGCTCCATTTTTGGCGCGCGAGTACTTCTTGATGAAAAGCTCTTGGAGTCCTCTTTCCAATGGATCCAACCTTATCTCCAAATTCCATTCCAATCGGCCGCAATCACAGAAACAAGGTGCTACGTCACCTATGATGGGCCTATGGGCTTGTAACTTTATCTGGGAGCCCGGCCTAGGTAGGGCCCATGTGGGGTGCGCCCCAACCTGGTGGAGCACGACCTAGAATTCCCCTTGGTCGTCCTCCCACCACTTTAAATAGCTAGGTACCCCTTTAGTGTTTCTGGGGGTTTTGTTAGATTAAAGTTTTAGCCATTGCAACTTTTTCTTGTAGTTATGTGTGTCGGCTAGACCATCTAATTACTTGTCTTCGGAATCCCACCTTATCGTGAGTTTTAATTCCTATTTGCATTTCAGATTGCTTTTATCTTGTTCTTGCTTGTTTCTTCGATTTGCTTGCAGGAATAAGGTTGATTTGCACCGGCAAGATCAACAACCCATGGATAGGTGTATCGATTGCTCAGGCGCAATACAACAACGTCTTGTATGGTTGTAGTCGGATCGTCCACGTTTCTCCTAAATCGTAGTTATCATCAACTCATCGAAAGATCGGGACAACCAGATCCCTGAGCGTATTGAGTGGTATTCAGGGTTTATCAAGTGGTATCAAAGCAGCTCAGGGTACTTATCACCGACTCGTGTAAAAATTAATTTTTGCAACCAATGGTGACAAACACATTCCCACATGCCCAAAAACACTTTTGATTGGTTTCGTTTTCGAAACGTGCAAACTTACTTGCGAGCCCACCGACTCGTGTAAAAATTAATTTTCTCAACCAATGCTGCCAAGCACATTGCCACATGCCCAAAAACACTTTTGAGTGGCTTCGAGCGGTTTCGTTTTCACACGTTGCAAACATTTCGACGGGCACATCGACTCGTGTAAAAATTAATTTTCTAAACCAACGGTGCCAAACACATTCCCACTTGCCCAAATACACTTTTGAGTACTTTCGAGTGGTTTCGTTTTCGCACGTTGCAATTTTTTCGACGGGCCTACGGACTCGTGTAAAAATTAATTTTAGCAAACAATGGTGCTAAACACATTCCCACATGCCCAAAAACAAAGTTTAGTGGCTTCGTGCAGTTTCGTTTTCACACGTTGCAAACATTTCGGCAGGCCCACTGATGTTCACTAGAGTTCCCGACCTTCCGAAAGGTTCTGATAAACAACGATTTGGACGGAGTCGCGACACAAATCGATCCGGCTTCTTGAACGTGCACGCTCTTGAGCCCCGCAATCGCAGCACCACGTCTCCTTTGGTTATCACCCGTGTCGAAACGCGGGTGACCTCGCCGAGAAGGCTAATTCCCTATTTGCCAATCGAAGAACACAAACAAGAACGAGATAGAATACAACCAAAATTGCAGATGAATGATTAAGCTCACAAGTTGGGGTCTTACAAACCGATCTAGCGGCGAAACTGTTCTTGACAGATTAATCTAAGCAAAACCCAAAACCTAAAGATAGAGACGGCTACTGATATATGGAGTTTAGGGTCGTGCAAGCACCCCTTGACGCAACCCTAATGGCCTCCAACATTATACACGGCCCAAAGGCCCAAATACGGCGTCGCAGCGCCGGGACAGATTCTGAACGTCAATTTGTTCGGTCAATTCCCGATGACTCGTAATGAATTTGGACATGGGACCAGATCCATTGGAAAGGTTATCTTCTTAGCTTTCCATCCATATAAAGAATGCCCCAATCCGAGCACGTATGCGACCTGGGCGCCCGTTTTAGTGCAGACTGGTCCTGGATTCCGAATTGCACCCGAAGTCGACTTGGAGAAGGTCTTGGTTTGGTCCCCAATCAACTTCTTTGATATGCCATACATTCGTTATGCTCGGCTTCTTTTCCTTCATCCAAGCAAGTACCTCTACAAACGAAAACAAACAAAACTCATTGTGTAGCAACGTATGTTCAAAAATATAACAAGTAAATCTTATGTAGAACTGGTTAACCTTTGGCTGATTAATACACAAGGTAGTCATGGTTATATCCGAGCTAGTTGTTACCTCATCATCCTCCCCTTCTTGATTGGAAACCGTCCTCGGTTTCATCTTATCATGGAGCATTTTGAACTTATATTTATCTATCACAACATCCGATGAGGAACATTTCTTGATGGCCATATGGTTGGATCCTGAAATCTTTTTAGTCGAAAAACCACAACACTCCCCTTCTTGCAAACCAACCTGTAACTCATTTAAACAACTAGAGGAACTTGATAGAGAATTACGTATACACATGCGGTCCTCTAGACAATACATTTCATCATGAAAAGGAGGTATAGTCAAATCCGAACAAATATATACTCGATGCACATTATATTCTCCTTTACTATCATAATTGCCAATAACATGAAAAATTACATCAGAAGGGCATGGCAATTCAAATCTAGCAAATAATTTCTTCTCTAAACAGTTGAGTGGACAAAGATCATCAAATTGAATATAACCCCAAGTATTTAAAGAAGATAGCAATTTAAGTTCTTTATTCTCGCTAGCAATGTGAATAACATGTTTAAATTCAACACATGGTGACTCTACTATAGAACTAACATGTTCATTCACTAGTTGTGGCATGGATATAAGTGAAGCATCGCACAACTCTTCTTTATCACAAGGAACATCAAGCGAATTGTTTTGTGACAAAGGTATTTCAACAATTGTTTCCACTATGGGTTGCTCTAATGTAGCATAAGTAGTGGACATAGTCGGCACATCATAACTATGCATACCTTGAGTAGTTGTAGCAACATTATCATTACCTTTTTTCTCATCTTTAGAAATTATAGGTGCTTGGTCAATTAAACATTCCTCAAACATGCATGGAGCTAGGGATAGTTCTTTTTGTTCTTCGTCTTTCTTCTCTTCCTCCTCACCTTGGTTGTTCTCAGATGCCTGCAAAATATTAGTATCCAAAACAATAGGCAGAACATTACGTTCGTTTTGTAATAACTCGGACTTAGTTGAAGGCATCACAATATTATTATTATTCCTGGTATCTCTGGAAATCTCATCGATTCTATTCTTCGTCCTTTCAATACTATCTTTGAAAATTTCTTCAATTCCATTCTTCATCCATTCAAGATTATCTTCAAAAATTTCAGAAAAACTCATTGGTTCCAATTTCATTTTTCGACCATTATGTCTAAATGTGTATGTATTAGCAACAAAATTATGCAAACCATTTTTATCATATACCCATGGTTGACCAAACAACAAAGAACATGCTTGCATAGGGACAAGATCAAAATTGGCAGTATCATGGTAATTTCCAATCGAAAAGTTTACTGTCACAATTCGATTTACCTTGAACTTACCACAAGAGTTGAACCATTTGATGTAATATGGATGAGGATGCGGTTGTGTAGGCAACTCAAGTTTCTCAACCAAATCTGAACTCACAAAGTTATTGCAACTCTCACTATCGATTAGAGTACGACATGCTCTATCCTTAACCACAAACTTTGTTTCAAATAATTCGTGGTACTGCCATTGCTCCGCTTTCTCCATTTGAGAACTTAGCACTTGTTGCACCAAAGTACTTTCATCACGTGCATCTGTGGAAGGTGATGCAGCAGCTATGGTTTGTCTCCCATCTAACTTTATCTCATATCCATAAGAGACATAACCTACCATTATCAGTAGAAAAAGAGAACAACAGAACAATATTGTTCCTATTAACTACAGATCATGGAAGCATCTTACCAAGCTCTTACATGGACCTCATCATCGTCACCTGCCATTGAAACACCAAAACAGCAACAAACGGTGAAGGTTATCCCTAATAATCTACTACGCAAGTGTGGTGGTGCCTCTCAACAATTCTCAGCAATATGGAGTACCTAACCAAGCTCTTATAAAGTTCTTACCAGCAAAGTAAAGGATACCTGGAAGGCGTAGTCAGCGATTGCAGGGATCAAGAACCTGTGCTGTCCAGAAGTAATATGTAGAGCTAGGAAGGTCAAATATATGTGAGTGGTACACAATCCAATGACAGATAGTAATGCTGAATAAAAATCCCAAGTCACGTGCCCTTAGTTGCTGGTCTACTCGTGTCCTAGACAGTAGTGGTAACAATGATGGCGCAAATGAATATGACACTAGTAAACAGCAAGGAAGGACTGGCAGGCAAGCTTTGGCGAGTCTCAGCAAAAATAGCAAAACCGCAAGGCTGATAGGCTCAACGGAGCGCGTCGTGAGCTCGAGGCACTAGTGAAAATCAACTTTTCTTTTTTTTTCTTTTATTTTTCTTTTCTTTTTTTTATTTTCCAGGAGCATAAAAATAGGAACACCACAAAGTTACAGCTCAATCGGAGTTGATATGTGGCCTATGGAATTTTTTGATACCACTATTAAGAGAGTGCAGAAACTTGTGAGCTCAAACAGACAATTTTGCAAGCCAAATTTTGGAATTCTGATTTCGCCAAACCCGCCAAAGGGGGGGGAAACGGATGTAAAATTTTTTTCTCTTATCCAAAAATTTAAAATTTGCCTGATTCCGAGTCCGTATGCAAAAGTTATGGCTGTTTGAAGTTTGGACTTCCGGCTAGGTTTTCCAAAGGGGATATAACCTAGTCTTTTTGCGGTGGAATTGGGATATGGTGGCAGCGGAGTATGTAGGGTGTTCTGGTGATGCGTGGTGATCTGATGGGTGTTTATGATGGAGGAACGACTCTCAAAGGATGAACCCTAACACATGGTGAAAGGTGACGGCTAGGGTTACAAAGGAAAAACACACGACTAGACTAAAACACGCACTAGACCAGCAACAAGAACATAAACTAGGACTCAAACTCAACACTACGGACTCTGAAAAAGAATTATGCAAAGGCTAAACTAACGACTAAATTTTTTTTTTTGCTTTTCTGTAGACTCTAGGATTATTGCGAAAACAAAAACTAATCCAGGGTAAAGAAACTGGGCGAACCTGACGGTGAACCTAGAGCTCTGATACCACTTGATGTTCACTAGAGTTCCCGACCTTCCGAAAGGTTCTGATAAACAACGATTTGGACGGAGTCACGACACAAATCGATCTGGCTTCTTGAACGCGCACGCTCTTGAGCCCCGCAATCGCAGCACCACGTCTCCTTTGGTTATCACCCGTGTCGAAACGCGGGTGACCTCGCCGAGAAGGCTAATTCCCTGTTTGCCAATCAAAGAACACAAACAAGAACGAGATAGAATACAACCAAAATTGTAGATGAATGATTAAGCTCACAAGTTGGGGTCTTACAAACCGATCTAGCGGCGAAACTGTTCTTGACAGATTAATCTAAGCAAAACCCAAAACCTAAAGATAGCGATGGCTACTAATATATGGAGTTTAGGGTCGTTCAAGCACCCCTTGACGCAACCCTAATGGCCTCCAACACGATACACGGCCCAAAGGCCCAAATACGGCGTCGCAGCGCCGGGACAGATTCTGAACGTCAAATTGTTCGGTCAATTCCCGATGACTCGTAATGAATTTGGACATGGGAGCAGATCCATTGGAAAGGTTATCTTCTTAGCTTTCCATCCATATAAAGAATGCCTCAATCCGAGCACGTATGTGACCTGGGCGCCCGTTTTAGTGCAGACTGGTCCTGGACTACGAATTGCACCCGAAGTCGACTTGGAGAAGGTCTTTGTTTGGTCCCCAATCAACTTCTTTGATATTCCATGCATTCGTTTTGATGTTCACTAGAGTTCCCGACCTTCCGAAAGGTTCTGATAAACAACGATTTGGACGGAGTCGCGACACAAATCGATCCGGCTTCTTGAACGCGCACGCTCTTGAGCCCCGCAATCGCAGCACCACATCTCCTTTGGTTATCACCCGTGTCGAAACGCGGGTGACCTCACCGAGAAGGCTAATTCCCTGTTTGCCAATCGAAGAACACAAACAAGAACGAGATAGAATACAACCAAAATTGAAGATGAATGATTAAACTCACAAGTTGGGGTCTTACAAACCGATCTAGCGGCGAAACTGTTCTTGACAAATTAATCTAAGCAAAACCCAAAACCTAAAGATAGCGACGGCTACTGATATATGGAGTTTAGGGTCTGCAAGCACCCCTTGACGCAACCCTAATGGCCTCCAACACTATACACGGCCCAAAGGCTCAAATACGGCGTCGCAGCGCCGGGACAGATTCTGAACGTCAATTTGTTTGGTCAATTCCTGATGACTCGTAATGAATTTGGACATGGGACCAGATCCATTGGAAAGGTTATCTTCTTAGCTTTCCATCCATATAAAGAATGCCCCAATCCGAGCACGTATGCGACCTGGGCCCCCGTTTTAGTGCAGACTGGTCCTGGACTGCGAATTGCACCCGAAGTCGACTTGGAGAAGGTCTTGGTTTGGTCCCCAATCAACTTCTTTGATATTCCATGCATTCGTTATGCTCGGCTTCTTTTCCTTCATCCAAGCAAGTACCTCTGCAAACGAAAACAAACAAAACTCATTGTGTAGCAACGTATGTTCAAAAATATAACAAGTAAATCTTATGTAGAACTGGTTAACCTTTGGCTGATTAATACACAAGGTAGTCATGGTTATATCCGAGCTAGTTGTGTCCTCATCACCCACCGACTCGTATAAAAATTAATTTTCTAAACCAATGGTGCCAAACACATTCCCACTTGCTACATATTTCAGCCTACCCAGAGCTCCACAGATTTGATTGCAGCCGTACAGCAAGTGTTTGCCAAGGCATCGATATATCCAACCTCCATTGGGGTGCTTGGTTGAGTCGGTGTTTGTCACCATTCAGCTTGCATTGGTAAGAACTTGTCAGATCTTGGTTAAAAGCTTGAGTGTGCCTTTTGAGTCTCCACTTGATGAGGACATCAACGTGATCGATACATCCATGTCTACACAACGACAACAGATTTTCGGTCCACTTACTCGCGCTCGTGCACGCCAAATAAACTACCAGGTGAGTTCGTTCTTATCTTCTTGTCTATCTTATTTAGACCATGGAAACGTTTGCACTCTTGTTTTGGTTAGGAATGATGGACAGGACCCAAAAGGAAACATATTCGCGCCGGCTGGATTCGGACTGCAGAACAGCACCGAATTGTGACGACCGCGACGACTTCATACGGACTCCGTTTTGAGCGTGCAAGTACTTCATTGAAAGCTTATCAAGTCTACTTTCAAAAGAAACCAGCCTCATGTCCATATCTATTCTGAAATGGCCGCAATCTTCGTTTTACTACCGAGTCCTTTTCTAACAAAGGTGCTGCGTCACCTTATTTGGGCCCAATGGGCTGTGTATCAAGTTGGGTCCACTAGACGCGTCCTAGGGTAAGGGGACAACCCCAACACCCCTTTAAAGAGCTAGGTACCCCTTCAGGGTTTCTTGAGTTTTCTTGATTAGAGTTAGCGACTTGCGACTTGCATACAGCGCGTGTGTTGGCTAAACCGCCCATCTGTTTATCTTCGGAACCCCACCATATTGAGATTTCTTAGTGAAACTTTCATCTTCATCTAGCAATTCAGTGCTTGTTCTACTTGTTCTTGCTTGTTCTTTGATTGCTTGCAGGACGAGTGCCCTCGTGGCCGGGTCATCGCGCACCAAAAGTTCGTGACAACCATTGGAGGTGGTGTATCGGTTGCTAAGGCGCAGCGTCCTTGGGCGGTTGTAGTCAGGCCGTGAACGTCATCTCCATCCCAATCGAGTTATCCAACCCTCTCATCGAAAGATCGAGCATCAAACCCTCGCGGGTTTACATCGGGTGGTATCAGAGCTTTTAGGTTGCTCGGTGAAAGATTTATTGTTTCATAATTTTCTTATACCTATAGTCCAGAAAAGCCAATATATATATATATATATATATATATATATTAGTAGATTAGTTTTTCCGTAATCCTATAAACCCTTGAGCTTTCTGCTAGTACTGCTTAGTTAGGGTTTGTTGAGTTTTCTATTACATTATTGTGTCGAGTTGCTGGTCTTAGCGTTTAGTCGATTAGAGTTTTGAGTTCTTGCCACGCATATCGCCGCCATCTTCATCACAGCCATCCACCAAATCACTTTTCGATTGTGTTAGATCTGTTCCTTTCCTTGAGTCCGATTAACTTTGAGTCTGCCGCGACCAGAAAAGAATTACAACCCTGATTCGAGTGAGCTTCCTTAAAATAGCCACATCTTTTTCATACGGACTCGGAATCAGGCTTATAATATATCTGCAGACATCTACAGAAAAAGTTACATCCAAATTTAAAAATAAATTTTATATGCGGGTTCAGAAAATTTAAAATCGCCAAATTCCGCTTGCAAAATCCTGTATTCGAGACAACAAGCTTCATGACTCCTTTGGATTGATCTTTAAAAAATTCTACAGGCCTCATATTTTGTCCGTTTGAGCTACGACTTTCTGTTGTTGGTTCCGGTGTGCTCCTAGTTGTGAAAAAAATATCAAAAAAATAAAAAAAAATAAAAAAGTTGCATCTCTCTCCTCAGCACTAGAGAAAAAAAGGAGCCGTCTTGTGAGCACCTTCCACCATTACTTGTTGTCATCATTGTCATCGTTCCTGTTTGGGTTTGCGTCTTGTGGCGTCCTTTGTGGTTAGGCTCGCGTCTCTACTTCGGCTAGCCTAGGACCAGCACGGTACCAACTTTGAACGATTATTCAACTTGCTTTGACTAACGTGGTTTCTAGTTGTTCCTTGTGCATTGCTTTCAGCCCACCCACAGCTCCGCACGCTCGGCTACAGCTTGACAGGTCTTGTTGCTACGGCACCGATACACCTTGTTCCACGATTGCAGACTTGTTGGTTGTCGTCTCCCTCCTGTGAGCAATTGGTCAGAATTGCTAAGAGCTTGTGAGAGAGGTTGAGAGTGAGCGAGTGCCTTGCAGTAGCTACATCCTAATAGTTGTAGGGCTTGTTTTTCCTCATCTGTTGTTTCGTTGTCTTTGTGTTACTAACCATGGCAGGGTCAGAGGACGATCATGGTGCGTCCCATTCTCCATGCACCAAAGACATCATACGGCATTTTGAAAGGCAAGTGAAACGGCACACGGAAGGACTTGATGCAGATTTGCAGGTGACGAATGACAAGATTGGGCAATTAGAGGCCACACAAATTGTTGCCAACACCAAGCTCACAGGGTTGGAGGCTTCGGTTGCTCGTATTGACACCAGCCTTGCTGCTCTCCTAAGGCACTTTGATGACCAAGCTAGGAACAATGGTCGGCGTAATGAAGACGACATTGATGGTGAGCACGTTGATGATAATTTGGATGATGATTATACTGCTGACACTGAACAGGATGATTGAGACGCTCGTGCTCGTCGATGGCTTCGTGATAATCGTAGAGGTATCGGTGGACACCAGCGACGTGAGGTACGCAATAATGATGATGCTTTAACTAAGATCAAATTTAAGATACCTCCTTTTGATGGCAAATGCGATCCTGATGCATACATTACTTAGGAAATTGCTATTGATCAAAAGTTTGCATGTCATCAATTCCCTGAGGATAAACGGGTTAGGGCTGCTACTAGTGAGTTCACTGATTTTGCTTCTGTTTGGTGGATAGAGCATGACAAGAAAAATCCTAATAACAAGCCACAGACTTGAGATGCTTTGAAACGGGTCATGCGGGCTAGATTTATTCCTTCTTACTATGCAGGTGACCTGTTAAATATGTTGCAATAATTGAGACAGGGCGCTAAAAGTGTAGAAGAATATTATCAGGAATTTCAAATGGGTAAGTTGTGTTGTAACTTAGAGGAGGATGAGGAAGCTGCTATGGCTAGATTTTTGGGTGGTTTAAACAGAGAGATACAGGACATCTTGGCTTACAGTGAATACACTAACGTAACCAGTTTGTTTCATCTTGCTTACAAAGCTGAAAGGGAAGTATAGGGACAACGTGCTAGTGCCAAGGCTAATTTTTCTGCAGGAAAATCTACATCATGGCAGCCATGCTCGACTACTCCTTTGGCCGGACGTACTACTTCCACATCTTCCACACCAAGCCAATCAACACCTTCTCCACCCAACAACAAGCCACGTGTTCCTCCTCCTAGTTCAGCGACCAAGACTGCCCAACAGCCAGCAACAAGCGCTTCTTCAATTGCATCCACGGGCAGAACAAGAGACATACAGTGTCATCATTGCAAGGGCTTTGGGCATGTGCAACGTGACTGTCCTAGCAAGCGTGTTTTGGTAGTCAAAGATGATGGTGATGATGGTGAGTATTCATCTGCTAGTGATTTTGATGAGGATACACTTGCTTTGCTTGCAGCTGACCATGCAGATAAAGAGGAGCATCCAGAAGAGCATATTGGTGCTCATGATGCAGAGCGCTATGAGAGCCTCATTGTGCAGCGTGTGCTCAGTGCACAAATGGAGAAGGCGGAGAAAAATCAGCGACACACGTTGTTTCAAACCAAGTGTGTCGTTAAAGAACGTTCTTGCCGCATGATCATTGATGGGGGTAGCTGCAACAACTTGGCTAGCAGTGAGATGGTGGAGAAGCTTGCACTTAGTACCAAACCACATCCACATTCATACTACATCCAGTGGCTAAACAACAGTGGTAAGACAAAGGTAACAAAACTAGTATGCATTAATTTTGCAATTGGATCGTACCATGATGTTGTTGAGTGTGATGTTGTGCCTATACAAGCTTGTAATATTTTGCTAGGTTGACCATGACAATTTGATAGAGACTATGCATCATGGTAGGTCAAATCAGCATTCTTTCCTATACCATGATAAGAAAATTGTGTTGCATCCCATGTCTCCTGAAGATATTATGCGTGATGATGTTGCTAAGGATGCCAAATCCAAAAGTGAGAACCATAACAATAACAATGCTCGGTCCGTTGTTGATAAGAAAAATGAAATAAGCTTGAAAGGAACATGCTTACTTGCTACCAAATCTGAAATTAACGAATTAATTGCCTCACCATTGGATGCCTATGTTTTGGTATGCAAAGATGCTTTGGTTTCACTTGACGATATGCAATTTTCTTTGAGTTCTGCTGTTGCTAACATTTTGCAGGAGTATTCTGATGTCTTTCCAACTACATTACCATCGAGGCTACCACCACTTCGAGGGATTGAGCACCAGATTGACCTCATTCTTGGTGCTTCATTGCCCAACCTTGCGCCATACAGGACGAACCCGGAAGAGACTAAGGAGATTCGGTGGCAAGTACAAGAACTACTCGACAAAGGCTATGTACGTGAGTCTCTTAGTCCTTGTGCTGTTCCCGTTATTCTTGTGCCTAGGAAAGATCATGGCGTATGTGTGTTGATTGTAGAGCGATAAACAATATCACCATTCGATACCGTCACCCCATTCCACGTTTAGATGACATGCTTGATGAATTGAGTGGTGCTGTTGTGTTTTCCAAAGTTGATTTGCGTAGTGGATACCACCAGATTCGCATGAAGTTGGGAGATGAATGGAAAACTGTTTTCAAAACTAAGTTCGGTTTATATGAATGGTTAGTTATGCCTTTTGGATTAATTAATGCACCTAGCACTTTCATGCGATTAATGAACGAGGTTTTGCGTGCTTTCATTGGAAAATTTATGGTGGTATACTTTGATGATATATTGATTTACAACAAGTCTATGGATGAACATCTTGATCATTTACGTGTTGTTTTTAATGCTCTTCGTGATGCATGCTTATTTGTTAACCCTGATAAGTGCACCTTTTGCATGGATCGAGTTTCTTTTCTTGGATATGTTATCATTCCGCAGGGAATTGAGGTTGATCAAGCCAAGGAGGAAGCTATACAGGGGTGGCCTGTTCCACACACCATCACTTAAGTGCGAAGTTTTTTAGGACTTGCTGGATTTTATCGCCGCTTTGTGAAGGATTTCAGCACCATTGCCGCGTCATTGAATGAGCTTACAAAGAAGGGAGTGCCTTTCACTTGGGGCACAACCCAAGAGAACGCCTTCAACATGTTGAAAGATAAGTTGACACATGCACCTCTCCAACTTCCCGATTTTAATAAGACCTTTGAACTTGAATGTGATGCTAGTGGGATTGGATTGGGTGGTGTTTTGCTCCAAGAAGGAAAACCTGTTGCATATTTTAGTGAAAAATTGAGTGGACCTGTTCTGAATTATTCTAATTATGATAAAGAATTGTATGCTCTTGTGCGAACTTTAGAAACATGGCAGCATTATTTGTAGCCCAAGGAATTTGTCGTACACTCTGACCATGAATCTTTGAAGCATATTCGTAGTCAAGGAAAACTGAACCGTAGACATGCTAAATGGGTTGAATTCATTGAATATTTTTCTTATGTTATCAAACACAAGAAAGGAAAGGATAGTATCATTGCTGATGCATTGTCTAGGAGATATGCTTTGTTGAGACAACTTGACTACAAAATCTTTGGCTTAGAAATAATTAAGGACCAGTACATATATGATGATGAATTTAAAGATGTGTTGCTGCGTTGTAAGGATGGAAAGACATGGAACAAATTTGTCTTCAGCGATGGGTTTGTTTTTACAGCTAACAAGCTATGCATTCCAGCTAGCTCCGTTCGTTCGCTAAGACCAACAACACGACACAACAATGCAACGCAAAACTGAACAATGCAAAAACTACAAAAAACAATGCAATGGCACAAATATGGCTAGGTAAAGGATGCAATTCTTTTTTATGGTTATTTTCTGGTTATAGGTAGATAAAAACTCACATGGGGTACCTAGCTATTTAAAGGGGTGGAAGGACGACCAAGGGGGTTCCTAGGTCGTGCTCCACCAGGTTGGGGCGCACCCCACATGGGCCCCACCTGGGCCAGGGTCCCATATGAAGTTACAACCCCATAGGCCCATTATAGATGACGTAGCACCTTGTTTATGAGATTGCGGCCGACTGGGATGGAATTTGGGGATGAGGCTGGATCTATTGGAAAGAGAACTCCAAGTGCTTTCCATCAAGTACTCATGGGCCCAAAACAGAGCTCGTATGTATATTTGGCGGACGTTTAAAGTCAGCACTATAGCAGGTGGCCGAATTTGATTCTAGCACTTGGGCAACTTGATCTTGATATGCGCAATGGTTGTATTAATGGTAGCCATGGTCACAAGGAATGCCACTTTTGATTTGTTTCGAGCGGTTTCGTTGTCAACCAACACAAACTTTTCGTCGGGCCCACCGACTCGTGTAAAAACAAAGTTTTTCAACCAATGGTGCCAAACACATTCCTAGATGCCAAAAAACACTCAATTGTTTTTGGGCATATCGGAGTGTCTTTGGGCATATGGGAATGTGTTTCGCACCATTGGTTGTAAAAATTAATTTTTAGATGAGTCGGTGGCCCACCGAAAAGTTTGTAGGGTGCCAAAACGAAACCACTCAAAAGTGTTTTTGGGCATATTGGAATGTGTTTGGCATCATTGGTTGCAAAAGTTATTTTACACAAGTCGGTAACCCATCGAAAAGTTTGCAAGATGCGAAAACGAAACTGGTCGAAACAACTCCAAAGTGCTTTTGGGCATGTAGGAATGTGTTCGGCAACATTAGTTGCAAAAAATAATCTTTAAACAAGGCAGTGGGCCCAATAAAATGTTTTCTGGGTGCAAAAATGAAATCGCTCGAATCCACTCAATATTGTTCTTGGGCATATGGGACTTTGGCAACATTGGTTGCAAAAACTAATTTCTACACCACTTGGTAGGCCTATTGAAAAGTTTGTAGGAAGCGAAAACGAAACCGCTTGAAACCACACAAAAGTATTTTTGGGCATATAGGAATGTGTTTCGCACCATTGGTTGTGAAAATTAATATTTACACGAGTTGGTGGCCCCGCCGGAAAGTTTCTATGGTGCCAAAACGAAACCACTCAAAACCACTCAAAAGTGTTTTTGGACATATTGGAAAGTGTATGGCACCATCGGTTGCGAAAATTAATTTTTAGACGAGTTAGTGAGCCCGGCCAGAAGTTTGTAGGGTGCGAAAACGAAACCGCTTGAAACCACTCAAAAGTATTTTTGGGCATATCGGAATGTCTTTGAAACCATTGGTTGCAAAATTTATTTTACACGAGTCGGTAGGCCCATCGAAAAGATTGTAGGGTGCAAAAACGAAATAGATCGAACCAGTCCAAAGTGTTTTTGGGCATATGGGAATGTGTTTGGCACCATTGGTTGCGAGAAATAATTTTAAAACAAGGCGGTGGGTCTGCCGAAAAGATTTCTGGGTGCAAAAATGAAACTGCTCAAATCCACTCAAAAGCATTTTTGGCCATATGGAAATGTTTTTGGCACCATCTGTTACAAAAGTTATTTTACACGAGTCGGTAGGCCCATCGAAAAGTTTGTAGGGTGAGAAAACATATCTGCTCAAAACCGCTCCAAAGTGTTTTTGGGCACATAGGAATGTCTTTGGCACCATTGGTTGCGAGAAATAATTTTCAAAGATGGCTGTGGGCAAGCCGAAATGTTTTCTAGGTGCGAAAACGAAACAGGTCGACTCCACTCAAAAGTGTTTTTGGGCATAAGGAAATGTCTTCGACACCATTGGTTGCAAAAGTTATTTTACATGAGCCTTAGGGCCATCAAAATGATTACAGGGTGCGAAAACGAAACCGCTCGAAACCACTCCAAATTGTTTTTGGGCATATAGGAATGTGCTTGGCACCATTGATTGCGAGAAATAATTTTTAAACAAGGCGGAGGGTCCATCGAAAAGTTTTATGGGTGCAAAAACGAAACCGCTCGAACCACTCCAATGTGTTTTTGGACATATGGAATTGTGTTTGGCACCATTGGTTGCGAGAAAAATTTTTAAACAAGGTGGTGCGTCTGCCGAAAAGATTTTTGGGTGCGAAAACAAAACCGCTCAAATCCACTCAAAACCATTTTTTGGCATAAGGGAATGTCTTTGCCACTATCTATTACAAAAGTTATTTTACACGGATCGGTAGGCCCATCGAATAGTTTGTAGGGTGAGAAAACATATCCGCTCGAAACCGCTCCATGTGTTTTTGGGCACATGGGAATGTCTTTGGCAACATTGGTTGCAAAAGTTATTTTACATGAGTCGGTAGGCCCATCGATTGTAGGGTGCGAAAACGAAATCGCTCGAAACCACTCCAAAGTGTTATCGGGCATATGGGAATGTGTTTGGCACCATTGATTGCGAGAAATAATTTTTAAACAAGGCGGTGGGTCCTTCGAAAAGTTTTACAGATGCAAAAACGAAACCGCTCGAACCACTCTAAAGTCTTTTTGGGCATATGCAAATGTGTTTGGCACCATTGGTTGCGAGAAATAATTTTTAAACAAAGCGGTGGGTTCGCCGAAAAGATTTCTAGGTGCGAAAACATAACCGCTCGAATCCACTCAAAAGCATTTTTGGGCATGTGGGAATGTCTTTGGCACTCTCTATTACAAAAGTTATTTTACACCGGTCGGTAGGCCCATCAAAAAGTTTGTAGGGTGAGAAAACATATCTGCTTGAAACCGCTCCATGTGTTTTTGGGCACATGGGAATGTCTTTGGCACCATTGATTGCAAAAGTTATTTTACATGAGTTGGTAGGCCCATCAAAAAGATTGCAGGGTTCGAAAACGAAATCACTCGAAACCACTCCAAATGCAGCCAAACCAAATCACCCAGTTCAAAAGTGACATGCTTCTTTCCTATGCTACTAGCAAGTTTATATTTAGCATTCATATTCTCTATGTTTTCTTTTGTGGTCTCATGCATTTTTAACATCAACTCAGCACATTGTTTGGCATCAAAATTCAATCTCTCAGAAGTTGGTAGAGGTAGCAAATCAATAGGGGCACAAGGCACA
The DNA here is from genome assembly GCA_008326285.1 of Oryza officinalis. NCBI lineage: Eukaryota > Viridiplantae > Streptophyta > Magnoliopsida > Poales > Poaceae > Oryza > Oryza officinalis. The sequence goes on from BDMV01000006.1 coordinate 24,066,169, forward strand.
AAACCATAAACAATCTCAAAAGAGCTCTTTTTAGTAGTAGAGTGTTGTGAACGATTGTAAGCAAACTCAACATGAGGCAAACATTCTTCCCACATTTTTATGTTCTTTTTCAAAACAGCCCTAAGCATGGTAGATAAAGTTCTATTCACAACCTCAGTTTGTCCATCAGTTTGGGGATGACAAGTAGTGGAAAACAGAAACTTAGTACCCAATTTAGCCCATAAAGTTCTCCAAAAATGACTAAGAAATTTTGCATCATGATCTGAAACAATTGTGTTTGACACACCATGCAAACGAACAATCTCACCAAAGAACAAATCAGCAACATGAGTAGCGTCATCGGTTTTATGACATGGTAGAAAATCTATCCACAACCACAAAGACACTATCCCTCCCCTTCTTTGTTCTAGGCAGTCCTAAAACAAAGTCCATAGAAATATCCTCCTATGGTGCATTAGAAATAGGTAGAGGCATGTACAAACCGGGAGGTTAAGACGTGACTTAGATTTTTGGCATGTTGTGCAGCGAGGAACGAATCTCTCCACGTCCCTCCGTATCTTGGGCCAAAAGAAATGATCAGCAAGGATGTCTTCTGTCTTCTTCACACCAAAGTGTCCCATCAGCCCTCCTTCATGTGCTTCCTAAAGGATAGCGCGTAGGCTACGATAGCAGAAAACAAAACCTTTCTACTGCGCACACCATGACATCATGCAAAGATAGGATCATGGATCGTTACCACTAGACGCGCTAGACGTGGTTGGAGAAGCCGGTCCAACCACGCGCGTCGAGGTAGTAGTGGAAGTAGCCGCACCAGGAGCAGATCCAATCTGCCGGTTGTTGATGCCAATCTACGCCGCAACGAACAGCGCCTCCATCGGTATCCACACGTACGGGGCTGGAGCACCGATCACAAGTGTGCTAGCACTCAGGAGCGGTTAGGGTTTGGCTCTGGAGGTGGCGGCTAGGGTTATACTCGAGATGAACAGATGAGTTCCTCCCTCAGCCCCTCACCTCCATATATATAGACCTCTCTGCTTGGGCCTCGTGGACCAAAGCCCAATAGGAGTCTACTCGGATCCCTATCCGAACTGAGCCCACATCCGAATCAAATTCGAATGAGTGTTCCAACCCGTTAAGCGTGCGACCCTGTAGGTTCACATATACTTGGTCGTGACCCGAAAACGCCTTTCCGGTCAACCTGTTAATAGCGGCCCCTAGCAAGGCATATTAACCTCCAAAGTATATGTAAAGATCATATCGGCTGAACCTATAATGTTCTAATGTACGAATCCCTTTGTCTCATGATATAGATTGAGCTCAAGGCGAGACCTGTGCCATCCTCTATCGCTCTCTCGATTCCGTGATGGATTATAAACTTGTGATTGACTCCTCAATCACCTAGCATGGCCATTCATTTCCATAATTCATTACATCGAGGGGCCCAGAGATATCTCTCCCATAAGGAGGGGCAAATTCTATCTTGACCATCCACATCCCACTACATATTTCATAGCAAACACGAAGACTACTTTTATAACTACTCAGTTACGGAGTAGTGTTTAGTAATCCCAAAATAAGCTACTACGTATGTTGGGAACTGTGATGATCTCAAGTCTAAGGATTCTATATAAATAGTACTTGAGACCAACTGATGACATATAGAATCTCTGCAGTGTCTCATGGCGGGTCTATCCAACATATGTTCACCAACATATGTCCATATTATTGATTGGTATCTCTATACCATGATCCATGAGACATGATCATCAATCAATACATATGCTGATCTTTAAATCATATTTGTTCCTCATATGATATACGATCAGGGATCATTTAGAAATAGCATCATTGTAACATTAAGAGTCTCATGGAGTCTCATGAATAAGTCACATACTCATTGATCAAGAATAATAATGTCTATTTCAAGGAACAAAGCACTGAATCATAAACATAGTCTGTGGTATATACAACATCCCAATGTTGCCTCTAGGGCATATCACTAACACTTCCTGCAACAATAACATACGCACAGAGCTAGCTGGAATGCATAGATTGTTAGCTCAAAATACAAACCCGTCATTGAGGACGAATTTGTTCCATGTTTTTCCCTCCTTGCAATTCAGCAACACATCTTTAAAATCACCATCATGGGCATATTGCTCTTTTATTGTTTCCAAGCCAAAAGTTTTGAAATCAAGTTGTGAAAGCATGGTATAACGTCTAGACAAGGCATCAGCAATTACATTTTCCTTCCCTTTCTTGTGTTTGATGACATAAGGGAAAGACTCAATTAATTCAACCTAGCGAGCATGCCTATGGTTCAGTTTTGCTTGACATCGAATATGTTTCAATGATTCATGATCAGAATGTATAACAAACTCTCTGGGCCATAAATAATGCTGCCATGTTTCCAAAGTCCGAACTAGAGCAAGCAATTCTTTATCATAAGTAGAATAGTTCAAACTAGGCCCACTCAACTTCTCACTGAAGTATGCTACAGGTTTTTCCTCTTGTAACAAAACACCTCCCAAACCAATTCCACTAGCATCACATTCAAGTTCAAAAGTTTTAGTGAAATCAGGAAGTTGAAGCAAAGGGGCATGGGTTAACTTATCTTTCAATTTGTCGAAAGCACTCTTGTGTGCTGTAGCCCAAGTGAATGTGACGCCCTTCTTGGTGAGTTCATGCAATGAGGCTGCAACGGTGCTGAAATCCTTCACAAAACGGCGATAGAATCCAGCAAGCCCGAGAAAGCTTCTCACTTGTGTGACCGTTGTGGGAACCGGCCAGCTATGTATTACTTCAACCTTGGCTTGATCCACTTCAATTCCTTGCGGGGTCACAACATAGCCAAGAAAAGAGACTCGATCCGTGCAAAAGGTACACTTCTCAAGGTTACCAAACAAACGTGCATCACGTAGAGCATTAAAAATAGCACTCAAATGATCAAGATGTTCCTCAAGTGATCTGCTGTATATCAAGATGTCATCAAAATATACCACAACGAATCTGCCAATGAAAGCGCATAAAACTTCATTCATTAATCTCATGAAAGTGCTGGGTGCATTAGTGAGACCAAAAGGCATGACTAACCACTCATATAGACCGAATTTAGTTTTAAACGCTGTTTTCCATTCATCTCCTAGCTTCATGCGAGTCTGGTGGTAACCACTACGCAAATCAATTTTTGAGAACACAATTGAGCCACTTAATTCATCAAGCATATCATCTAGCCTAGGAATAGGATGACGATATCTGATTGTAATGTTATTAATCGCTCGGCAATCTACACACATGCGCCAAGATCCATCTTTCTTAGGAACCAAAAGAACAGGAACAGCACAGGGGCTAAGAGACTCACGCACATAACCTTTATCGAGCAATTCTTGCACTTGGCGCTGGACCTCTTTAGTTTCTTCGGGGTTGGTCCTGTATGGCGCACGGTTGGGCAAGAAGGCTCCGAAGGTCAATCTCGTGCTCAATCCCACAGATTGGTGGCAGCCCTGGTGGCACCTCCTTTGGAATATTGTCCGCATACTCCTGCAAAAGGTTAGTGACTGCAGGAGGCAAAGAAGAAGGTATCTCTTCAAGTGAAAACAAAGTTTGTTTGCAAATCAAAACATAGCAAATAGCAGTACTAGCATCAATCTCATCCAAATCAGATTTGGTTGCAATGAAACATGACCCTTTCAGCTTGATCTCATTTTTATTATTGTGGCCAGATCTAGTGTTCTTCTTTTTGTGCTTTTCAAGTTCATTTGCCACAATCTGATTTTCACTCTTAGCATGCTCCTGATTCTTTAGTTTACTAGCTCTAGCAAGTTCATCTTTCAACATAGCTTCAGGAGACATTGGATGCAAAACAAGTTTCTTGTCATTGTGCATAAAAGAGTATTGATTAGTTTTACCATGATGCAAAGAATCAATGTCAAACTGCCATGGTATACCTAGCAACATAGAGCACGCTTGCATAGGGACAACATCGCAGTCAATAGAATCATGATAAGAACCAATAACAAAATTAACTCTCACCAACCGTGTTACCTTCACCCTTCCGCTACTGTTCAGCCATTGAATAAGGTTGCGGATGTGGTTGGGTGCATAGTGCAAGCTTCTCCACCATTTCAGCACTTGCCAAGTTGTTGCAGCTCCCTCCATCAATAATGACCCGGCAAGAACGCTCCTTGATCACACACTTGGTTTGAAACAAAGTGTGGCACTGATTTTGTTCCGCCTTCTCCATTCACACACTCAACACTCGCTGCACCATGAGGCTCTCATAGTGTTCAGCATGTTTTGTTCCAACATGCTCCTCATTTTTGTCGTGCTCCCAATCTTCCCCTACATTGTTAGCTGCAGGCAAAAGCATATGTTTCTTCATCTAAATCACTAGTAGAGGAGTACTCACCATCAAGACGCAGAACTAGCACACGTGCACTTGGACAGTCCTTGCGCACATGACCGTAACCTTTGCAGCGGAGGCATTGAATGTCTCTCGTTCGCCCCGAAGATGTAATTGAGGACGAACTCTTGGTTGGTGCAGCAGCTGCCCCCTTTGTTTTTTCGGGAGGGCATGGTGAGGAGTTCGTTGTCGATGGTCGTGGTTTGCTGCTTGATGAAGATGGGGCAACGGCTCGGTACAATTGGGCAGCGGGGTTGGATGGTGTCCAAGAGGTAACATGACCTGCAGAAATGTTAGTTCTCATGCTAGCTCTCCGTCCCTGTACTTCCCTTTCAGCTTTACAAGCAAGATGAAACAAACGGGTGATCGAATTGTATTCTTTGTAAGCTAAAATATCTTGAATTTCCCGATTCAGCCCACCCATGAACCTAGCCATAGCTGCATCCTCATTTTCTACCAAACCACAACGAAGCATCCCTGTTTGCAACTCTTGATAGTACTTTTCCATAAATTTGTTTCCCTGTCTCAAAAGCTGAAGTTTATGCAAAAGATCACGTGCATGATAAGAGGGAACAAATCGAGCGCGCATAACTCTTTTCATAGCATCCCAAGTTTGTGGAGTGTTGTTTGGGTGGCTGCGCACATATTCGCTCCATCAAATAGAAGCAAAATCAGTAAACTCACTAGTAGCAGCCCTAACATGTTTGTTTTAAGGAAAATCATGACATGCAAATTTTTGATTAACAGCTAGCTCCCAAGTAAGATATGCATTGGGGTCATATTTTCCATCAAAAGAGGGCATGCTAAATTTAATCTTCCCCAAAGAATCATCATTATCGCGTACCTCACATCGTGATTGATGAGCACGTCCACCATGTCAACGGCGGTGCTGCTGCTTGCTGTGCTGGCCATTTACCTCCCCATCAAACTCCGTGTCAGCTGAATATTCTTCCTCATCTTGCCCAGCAATGCTGCCCTCGGTGTTGTTGTTGCGCCGTCCCGTACCATCACGACCCTCCTGGTCCATCCTGTCCAAACGCTCCAAAATACCTACAAGGGAGGTGTTATGTGCCCCAAGTGTGTTCTCCATTGAGGTCAGCTTGGTGTTGGTGTCGATCAGCGTGGCCTCCAATTGGCCAAGGCGTTCGTTGGTGACTCGAACATCCTTATCAAGGTGTTCAGCATGCACCCTCACTTGGCGTTCAAAGTGTTGAATGATGCCCCTTGTTCGAGGTGAATGAGCGCGTCCATCATCCTCATTTCCTGCCATGGTTAGCTTGCAGCAAAAAGATCAAGAGAAAAAAATGTCCTATCAACTAGTGGAACTAGGTGGCAGCAAACTCCATTCTCTCAATCTTGTGCCATCAAGTTCTTACATGTTCTTACCACGCTAGGAAGTTGGTGTTGGCAGCCGGCAAGAACAGCAGAAAACGTTACACAAGCACAGCCCTGTGACGTAGTAGATAATTTGTGGAGCTATAGGTGGCTGTAAGAAAAGTCAAGCAACAGCTAGAACCACGTTAGTCAAAGCAAGTTGAATAAACGTTCAATGACGGTACTTTGCTGGTCCTAGGTTAACCCGCTGCTAGAGACGCGAGCCTGGTCACAAACGTAGTCACACAAAGAGAACTAGGACAAAAGATAAAACAACAACTTCAGCCCTTTCTTTTTCTTCTTCCTTTTCTTTTCCTTTTTTCCCTTTTTTTTCTTTTACAGGGCCTAAAAACTATTTTTGGTACAAGAACAACCCAAACAAAGCAAGCACTTCGCACAAACACTTGTATTCAGATTAACAATTCTTGTGCACACAGCAGAGTAGCGGAAATCTCTACGGCGATTACAACGCGCTCAGGATGAATTTTGGGGCAAGGTCAGATCCGTTGGAAAGATCACAAATCAAGCTTTCCAGATTAATATTAAACACCTGAATCCAACATCAAACAAAAGAACTATGGTACATTTAATCCCGAAACGGAGATGGATTCGTGGGGGGAAAATGGCAGCGGAGATGTGTATGGTAATGGTGGATCTTGTGGTGACCAAAACGTGGCAGAACTCGAAACTCTAAAGGATTAAACACTAGAACCAGCAGTTCTACACGTCGATGCAATCGAAACTCAACAAGCAAAGAACTAAGTAGAACAGCAAGGCTCAAAGCTTGTTTGTGGGATTTCAGATCTAACCTTTTTTTTTGGACTGTAGGTAAAGTAAAGAATGGGTTAATACTCTCACCGATTAACCTTGCTCTGATACCACATGAGATAGCAGGGGCTAATCCCGATCTTTCGATGAGAGGAGGGGTAACTTTGATTTGGGGGTGGAATCAACGTTGGCTGTCCGACTACAACAATCACAGGACGCGACGCCTTAGTAACAGGTAGACCGATTTTGACGTTGGCTGTTCTTGCCGTGCCAAAACACCCTTGAACCTGCTAGCAATCGAGAACAAGTAAGAACAAGATGAACAAGCAAATAAACTCACGGATCTGAACCAAATGAAACCTGAATCACGAGTTGGGGTCTTGAATCAAGCAAATCGAGTGGTCTAGTCGACACACGCGTTCACTAGGAAGTAGCAGTAGCTAAACTTGCATCTAAACAAAACCCAAGTTCATCCCGGCGGCTGCTGCAGGTATTTATACATGGGCAACAGCAAGGAGGCGTGGGGGGGTGTAAACCCTAAGCTAGAATGGGCCCCTAGTGGGCTGCACGAGATACAAGGGTTTCAGCCCAAGACTGGATGGCCGAACGTCTCTTTGTCATTTCTGCTTAGCTTCGGTGGAATTTCGTAATGAGGTTGCACCCATCTGAAAGTAGACTTCAAGATCTTTCCAATGAGTACTCATGTGCCTAAACAACATCCAGAGTTGAGAAATATTGCCACGTCAATTTGATGTTGCCTGGCTTTACGAACTTGAAGTTTGAACTTGATGTCCGATCTTGTGCTTCCTTGTTATGTGATCTTGATGCCCAAACCGATTGGTTAACCCATTAGTTTCCTCTCCATCATTCCTAATAACAATAAAATCATCACAACGATTTAGTAACATCCAAATTTGAGATGAGGGTTTATGGACAGTGAGGAACGAGTTTACATGATAATTTAGCTCTCGTGCACGGGCTCTTTTCATTGGTCCTTGCTGCGTAGTAGGCGTGGTTGTATCGTTGGAAGGGATGTCCTCATCAGGTATGCCCATTGAAAAGTTTGTAGGGTGAGAAAACATATGCGCTCGAAATTGCTCCAAAGTGTGGGCACATGGGAATGTCTTTGGCACCATTGTTTGCAAGAAATAATTTTCAAACAAGGCGGTGGGCAAGCAGAAATGTTTTCTGGGTGCGAAAACGAAACCAGTCGACTCCACTCGAAAGTGTTTTTGGGCATAAGGAAATTTCTTTGGCACCATTGGTTGCAAATGTTATTTTACATGAGTCGGTAGGCCCATCGAAAAGATTGCAGGGTGCGAAAACGAAATTGCTCGAAACCACTCCAAAGTGTTTTTGGGCATAAGGAAATGTCTTTGACACCATTGGTTGTAAAAGTTATTTTACCTGAGTCTTTAGGGCCATCGAAACGATTGCAGGGTGCGAAAACAAAATCGCTCGAAACCATTCCAAAGTGTTTTTGGGCATATGAGAATTTGTGTGGCACCATTGATTGCGAGAAACAACTTTTAAGCAAGGCGGTGGATCCATCGAAATGTTTTATGGGTGCAAAAACGAAACCGCTCGAACAACTCCAAGGTGTTTTTGGGCATATGGATATGTGTTTGGCACCATTGGTTGTGAGAAAAATTTTTAAACAAGGCGTCCGCCGAAAACATTTCTGGGTTCGAAATCAAAACCGCTCGAATCCACTCAAAAACATTTTTGGGCATATGGGAATGTCTTTTTCACTCTCTATTACAAAAGTTATTTTACACGAGTCGGTAGGCCCATCGAAAAGTTTGTAGGGTGAGAAAACATATCCGCTCGAAACCGCTCCAAAGTGTTTTTGGGCACATGGGAATGTCTGTGGCACCATTGGTTGCGAGAAATAATTTTTCAAACAAGGCGGTGGGCAAGCCGAAATGTTTTCTATGTGCGAAAACTAAACCGATCGACTCCACTCAAAAGTCTTTTTGGGCATAAAAAAATGTCTTTGGTACCATTGGTTGCAAAAGTTATTTTACATGAGTCTTTAGGGCCATCAAAATGATGCCAGGGTGAGAAAACAAAACCGCTCGAACCACTCCAAAGTGTTTTTGGGCATATGAAAATGTGTTTGGCACCATTGGTTGCGGAAATAATTTTTAAACAAGGCGGTGGGTCCTTCGGAAAGTTTTATGGGTGCAAAAACGAAACCGCTCGCACCACTCTAAAGAGTTTTTGGACATATCAAAATGTATTTGGCACCATTGGTTGCGAAAAATAATTTTTAAACAAGGCGATGGATCCGCCAAAAAGATTTCTGGGTGCGAAAACAAAATTGCTCGAATCCACTCAAAAGCATTTTTGGGCATATGGGAATGTCTTTGCTGCTCTCTATTACAAAAGTTATTTTACATGAGTCGGTAGGCCCATCGAAAAATTTGTAGGGTGAGAAAACATATCCGCTCAAATCCGCTCCAAAGTGTTTTTGGGCACATGGGAATGTCTTTGGCACCATTGGTTGCGAGAAATAATTTTTCAAACAAGGCGGTGGGCAAGCCGAAATGTTTTCTACGTGCGAAAACGAAATCGGTTGACTCCACTCAAAAGTCTTTTTGGGCATAAGGAAATGTCTTTGGCACCATTGGTTGAAAAAGTTATTTTACATGAGTCTTTAGGGCCATCAAAATGATTGCAGGGTGAGAAAACAAAACCGCTCGAACCACTCCAAATTGTTTTTGGGCATATGGAAATGTGTTTGGCACCATTGGTTGCGGAAATAATTTTTAAACATGGAGATGGGTCCTTCGGAAAGTTTTATGGGTGCAAAAACGAAACCGCTCGAACCACTCTAAAGAGTTTTTGGACATATCAAAATGTGTTTGGCACCATTGGTTGCGAGAAATAATTTTTAAACAAGGCGATGGTTTTGCCGAAAAGATTTCTGGGTGCGAAAACAAAACCGCTCAAATCCACTCAAAAGCATTTTTAGGCATATGGGAATGTCTTTGTTGCTCTCTATTACAAAAGTTATTTTACATGAGTCGGTTGGCCCATCGAAAAGTTTGTAGGGTGAGAAAACATATCCGCTCGAAACCGCTCCAAAGTGTTTAGATGTAAAGATAAAATCACGCCACATGAATTTTTTCATGATTTAATCTTACACCAATTATTTTTTTAAAATTCACTAAGCTTAAAAATATACATAGATTGCTACTGTGAAAATGCATTTAATTGTTTATAAAACTAGATTTAGATGATTCTTGACCTGACATGATGTTGTTGAGCATGATTTATACTTTTTGTTACTCAATTTCATATATTACTTGTATATAGATTCTTCTAATCAATATATTAAGTACTTTCTTTAAAATTTTAAATTAATGCTCATGAGTCCTATTATGAAATGCCAGTAAAATCCAAAAACAAGCAAAAGGACTCAAGTCACAACAATACGTTAGGCAAATACATGCACACACTATATTTTATTTTTCTTCCTTTGAGCTATCAAGTAAAAGGTTTTAAATTATTCACGTATTTGTATATTAAAACTAGTATTATTAGACTCGCCCAGGTTTTTCGTTGGAAAATTTTAGTGTTTCTGATTCATGAAAATCATTTTCAATATTTTAGATGCAAAATTTGAAATTTAGGATTTTGGGTATGTTACAGTTTGATGCCCGATCTTCAGATGAGAGAATTGGATTACTCGATTAGGAAGGAGACGACGTTCACGGCCTGACTACAACCGTCCAAAGACACTGCCGCCTTAGCAACCGATATACTAGCTCCAATGGTTGTTACGAACTTGCAGTGCGCGACAACCCAGCCACGAGGGCACTCGTCCTGCAAGCAATCGAAGGACAAGCAAGAACAAGTAGAATAAGCACGGAATTGCTTGATGAAGATGAAAGTTTCACTAAGAATTCACAATATGGTGGGGTTCCGAAGACAAACAGACGTGCGGTTTAGCCAACACGCGGGCTGTATGCAAGTAGCAAGTTGCTAACTCTAATCAACAAAACCCAAGAAACCCTGAAGGGGTACCTAGCTATTTAAAGGGGTGTTGGGGTCGTCCCCTTACCCTAGGACGCGTCCCTGGTGGACCCAACTTGATACACAGCCCATTGGGCCCAAATAATGTGACACAACACCTTTGACAGAAAAGGACTCTGTAGTAAAATGACGATTGCGGCCGTTTCAGAACAGATATGGACATGAGGCCGGATCCATTTGAAAGTAGACTTGATAATCCTTCCATGAAGTACTTGCACGCCACGCCCAAAACGGAGTCCGTATGAAGTCGTGGTGGTCGTCACAAGTTGGTGCTGTTCTACAGTCCGAATCCAGCCTGCGCGAATATGTTTCCTTTTGGGTCCTGTCCATCATTCCTAACCAACACAAAAGTGCAAAACATTTCCATGGCGTGCACGAGCGTGAGTAATTGGACCAAAAATCCGTTGTCGTTGTGTAGGCGTGGATGTATCGATTGCGTTGATGTCCTCATCACCATTGGTTGCGAGAAATAATTTTCAAACAAGGCGGTTGGCAAGCCAATATGTTTTCTCGGTGCGAAAATGAAACCGGTCGACTCCACTCGAAAGTGTTTTTGGGCATAAGGAAATGTCATTGACACCATTGGTTGTAAAAGTTATTTTACATGAATCTTTAGGGCCATCGAAATGATTGCAGGGTGCCAACACGAAACCGCTCAAAACCACTCCAAAGTATTTTTGGGCATATGAGAATGTGCTTGGCACCATTGATTGCGAGAAATAATTTTTAAACAAGGTGGTGGGTCCGGCGAAAAGATTTCTTGGTGCGAAAACAAAACCGCTCGAATCCACTCAAAAGCATTTTTGGGCATATGGGAACATCTTTGGCACCATTGGTTGTGATAAATAATTTTCAAACAAGGCGGTGGGCAAGCCGAAATATTTTCTAGCTGCGAAAACGAAACCGGTCGACTCCACTCAAAAGTATTTTTGAGCATACGGAAATGTCTTTGACGCCATTGGTTGCAAAAGTAATTTTACATGAGTCTTTAGGGCCATCAAAATGATTGCAGGGTGAGAAAACAAAACCGCTCGAACCACTCCAAAATGGTTTTGGGCATATGGAAATGTGTTTGGCACCATTGGTTACGGAAATAATTTTTACACAAGGCGGTGGGTCCTTCGAAAAGTTTTATGGGTGCGAAAATGAAACCGCTCGAACCACTCCAAAGTGTTTTTGGGCATATCGAAGTGCGTTTGGCACCATTGGTTGCGAGAAATAATTTTTAAACAAGGCGGTGGGTCCGCCGAAAAGATTTCTGGGTGCGAAAACAAAACCGCTCGAATCCACTCAAAAGCATTTTTGGGCATGTGGGAACGTCTTTGGCACTCTATTACAAAAGTTAGTTTACACGAGTCGGTAGGCCCATCGAAAAGTTTGTAGGGTGAGAAAACGTATCGGCTTGAAACCTTTTTGGGCACATGGGAATGTCTTTGGCACCACTGGTTGCGAGAAATAATTTTCAAAATAGGTGGTGGCCAAGCCGAAATCTTTTCTTGGTGCGAAAATGAAACCGCTCGACTCAACTCAAAAGTGTTTTTGGGCAGAAGGAAATGTCTTTGGCACCATTGATTGCGGAAATAACGAAATAACTTTTCAACGATGCGGTGGGTCCTTCGGAATGTTTTCTGGGTGCAAAAACGAAACCGCTCGAACCTCCCTAAAGTGTTTTTGGGCATATCGAAATGTGTTTGGCACCATTGGTCGCGAGAAATAATTTTTAAACAAGGCGGAGGGTCCGTCAAAAAGATTTTTGGGTGCGAAAACAAAACCGATCGAATCAACTCAAAAGCATTTTTGGGCATATGGGAATGTCTTTGCTGCTCTCTATTACAAAAGTTATATTACATGAGTCGGTAGGCCCATCGAAAAGTTTGCAGGGTGAGAAAACATATCCGCTCGAAACCTTTTTGGGCACATGGGAATGTCTTTGGCACCATTGGTTGCGGAAATAATTTTTCAAATAAGGCGGTGGGCAAGCCGAAATATTTTCTATGTGCGAAAACGAAACCGCTCGAAACCACTCCAAAGTGTTTTTGGGCATATGGGAATGTGTTTGGCACCATTGATTGCGAGAAATATTTTTTAAACAAGGCGGTGGGTCCGCCGAAAAGATTTCTGGGTGCGAAAACAAAATCGCTCGAATCCACTCAAAAGCATTTTTGGCCATAAGGGAATGTCTTTGGCACTCTCTCTAACAAAAGTTACTTTACAAGAGTCGGTAGGCCCGCCAAAAAGTTTGTAGGGTGAGAAAACGTATTCGATCGAAACCGCTCCAAAGTGTTTTTGGGCATATGGAAATGTCTTTGGCACCATTGGGGTCGATAAATAATTTTCAAACAAGGCGTTGGGCAAGCCGAAATGTTTTCTAGGTGCGAAAAGGAAACTGGTCGACTCCACTCAAAAGTGTTTTTGGGCATAAGTAAATGTCTCTGACACCATTGGTTGCAAAAGTTATTTTACATGAGTCTTTAGGGCAATCGAAATGATTGCAGGGCCGCTCGAAACCACTCCAGAGTGTTTTTAGGCATATCGGACCGTGTTTGGCACCATTGATTGCGAGAAATAATTTTTAATCAAGGCGGTGTGTCCTTCAAAAATGTTTATGGGTGCAAAAACGAAACTGCTCGTACCACTCCAAAATGTTTTTCGGCATATGGAAATGTGTTTGGCACCATTGGTTGTGAGAAAATTTTTTAAACAAGGCGGTGGGTTCGCCGAAATGATTTCTGGGTGCGAAAACAAAACCGCTCGAATCCAGTCAAAAGCATTTTTGGGCATATGGGAATGTACTTGGCACTCTCTATTACAAAAGTTATTTTACACGAGTCGGAAGGCCCATCGAAAAGTTTGTAGGGTGAGAAAACATATCCGCTCGAAACCGCTCCAAAGTGTTTTTGGGAACATGGGAATGTCTTTGGCACCACTGGTTGCGATAAATAATTTTCCAACAAGGCGGTGGGCAACCCGAAATATTTTCTAGGTGCGAAAACGAAGCCGGTCGACTCGACTCAAAAGTGTTTTTGAGCATAAGGAAATGTTTTTGTTGCCGTTGGTTGCAAAAGTTATTTTACATGAGTCTTTAGGGCCATAAAAATGCTTGCAGGGTGCGAAAACGAAACCGCTCAAAAACACTCCAAACTGTTTTTGGGCATCTGGGAATGTGTTTGGCGCCATTGATTGCGAGAAATAATTTTAAAACAAGGTGGTGGGTCCATCGAAAAGATTTCTGGGTGTGAAAACAAAACCACTCGAATCCACTCAAAAGCATTTTTGGGCATATGGGAATGTCTTTGGCACTCTCGATTACAAAAGTTACTTTACACGAGTCGGTAGGCCCGTCAAAAAGTTTGTAGGGTGAGAAAACATATCCGCTCGAAACAACTCCAAAGTGTTTTTGGGCACAAGGGAATGTCTTTGGCACCATTGGGGTCGATAAATAATTTTCAAACAAGGCGGTGGGCAAGTTGACATGTTTTCTAGGTGCGAAAACGAAACCGGTCGACTCCACTCAAAAGTCTTTTTGGGAATATGGTTGACGCCATTGGTTGCAAAAGTTATTTTACATGAGTCTTTAGGGCCATCGAAATGATTGCAGGGCCCGTCTAAACCACTCCAAAGTGTTTTTGGGCATATGGGAATGTGTTTGGCACAAATGATTGCGAGAAATAATTTTTAATCAAGGCGGTGGGTCCTTCGAAAAGGTTTCTCGGTGCAAAAACGAAACTGCTCGAACCACTCCAAATTGTTTTTCGGCATATGAAAATGTGCTTGGCACCATTGGTTGCGAAAAGAAATTTTAAACAAGGCGGTGGGTTCACCGAAATGATTTGGCACTCTCTATTACAAAAGTTACTTTACACGAGTCGGTAGGCTCATCAAAAAGTTTGTAGGGTGAGAAAATATATCCGCTTGAAACCACTCCAAAGTGTTTTTGGGCACATGGTAAAGTCTTTGTCACCATTGGTTGAGATAAATAATTTTCAAACAAGGCGGTGGGCAAGCCAAAATGTTTTCTAGGTGTGAAAAGGAAACCGGTCGACTCCACTCAAAAGTGTTTTTGGGCATAAGTAAATGTCTCTGACACCATTGGTTGGAAAAGTTATTTTACATGAGTCATTAGGGCAATCGAAATGATTGCAGGGCCGCTCGAAACCACTCCAGAGTGTTTTTAGGCATATCGGAACGTGTTTGGCACCATTGATTGCGAGAAATAATTTTTAATCAAGGCGGTGTGTCCTTCGAAAATGTTTATGGGTGCAAAAACGAAACCACTCGTACCACTCCAAAATGTTTTTCGACATATGGAAATGTGTTTGGCACCATTGGTTGCTAGAAAATTTTTTAAACAAGGCGGTGGGTTCGCCGAAATGATTTCTGGGTGCGAAAACAAAACAGCTCGAATCCACTCAAAAGCATTTTTTGGTCATATGGGAATGTACTTGGCACTCTCTATTACAAAAGTTATTTTACACGAGTCGGTAGGCCTATCGAAAAGTTTGTAGGGTGAGAAAACATATCCGCTCGAAACCGCTCCAAAGTGTTTTTGGGCACATGGGAATGTCTTTAGCACCACTGGTTGCGATAAATAATTTTCCAACAAGGCGGTGGGCAAGCTGAAATATTTTCTAGGTGCGAAAACGAAAAAGGTCGACTCCACTGAAAAGTGTTTTTGAGCACAAGGAAATGTCTTTGACGCCATTGGTTGCAAAAGTTATTTTACATGAGTCTTTATGGCCATAGAAATGATTGCAGGGTGCGAAAACGAAACCGCTCAAAACCACTCCAAAGTGTTTTTGGGCATCTGGGAATGTGTTTGGCACCATTGATTGCGAGAAATAATTTTTAAATATGGCGGTGGGTCCGCCGAAAAGATTTTTGGGTGCGAAAACAAAACCGCTCGAATCCACTCAAAAGCATTTTTGGGTATATGGGAATGTCTTTGGCACTCTCTGTTACAAAAGTTACTTTACACGAGTCGGTAGGCCCGTCAAAAAGTTTGTAGGGTGAGAAAACATATTCGATCAAAACCACTCCAAAGTGTTTTGGGGCATATGGGAATGTGTTTGGCACCTTTGATTGCGAGAAATAATTTTTAATCAAGGCAGTGGGTCCTTCGAAAAGGTTTCTGGGTGCAAAAACGAAACCGCTCGAACCACTCCAAAGTGTTTTTCGGCATATGGAAATGTGTTTGGCACCATTGGTTGTGAGAAAATTTTTTAAACAAGGCGGTGGGTTCGCTGAATTGATTTCTCGGTGCGGAAACAAAACGGTTCGAATCCACTCAAAAGCATTTTGGGCATATGTTAATGCCTTTGGCACTCTCTATTACAAAAGTTACTTTATACGAGTCGGTAGGCCCATCAAAAAGTTTGTTGGGTGGGAAAATATATCCGCTCGAAACCACTCCAAAGTGTTTTTGGGCACATCGGAATGTCTTTGGCACCATTGATTGCGATAAATAATTTTCAAACAAGGCAGTGGGCAAGCCGAAATATTTTCTAGGTGCGAAACCGAAACCGATCGACTCGACTCAAAAGTGTTTTTGAGCACAGGGAAATGTCTTTGATGCCATTGGTTGCAAAAGTTACTTTACATGAGTCTTTAGGGCTATAGAAATGATTGCAGGGTGCGAAAACGAAACCGCTCAAAAACACTCCAAAGAGTTTTTGGGCAACTGGGAGTGTGTTCGGCACCGCTGGTTGCGAGAAATAATTTTAAAACAAGGCGGTGGGCAAGCCGAAATATTTTCTAGGTGCGAAAACGATACCTGTCGACTCCACTCAAAAGTGTTTTTGAGCATAAGGAAATGTCTTTGATGCCATTGGTTGCAAAAGTTATTTTACATGAGTCTTTAGGGCCATAGAAATGATTGCAGGATGCGAAAACGAAACCGCTCAAAAACACACCAAAGAGTTTTTGGGCATCTTGGAATGTATTTGGTACCATTGATTGCGAGAAATAATTTTTAAACATGGTGGTGGGTCCGCCGAAAAGATTTCTAGGTGCGAAAACGAAACCGGTCGACTCTACTCAAAAGTGTTTTTGGGCATAAGTAATTGTCTTTGACACCATTGGTTGCAAAAGTTATTTTACATGAATCTTTAGGGCCATCGAAATGATTGCAGGGCCGGTCTAAACCACTCCAAAGTGTTTTTAGGCATATGGGAATGTGTTTGGCACCAATGATTGCGAGAAATAATTTTTAATCAAGGCGGTGGGTCCTTCGAAAAGGTTTCTGGGTACAAAAACGAAACTGCTCGAACCACTTCAAATTGTTTTTCGGCATATGAAAATGTGTTTGGCACCATTGGTTGCGAAAAAATTTTTTAAACAAGGCGGTGGGTTCGCCGAAATGATTTGGCACTCTCTATTACAAAAGTTACTTTACACGAGTCGGTAGGCTCATCAAAAAGTTTGTAGGGTGAGAAAATATATCCGCTCGAAACCACTCCAAAGTGTTTTTGGGCACATGGGAATGTCTTTGTCACCATTGGTTGCGATAAATAATTTTCAAACAAGGCGGTGGGCAAGCCGAAATGTTTTCTAGGTGCGAAAAGGAAACCGGTCGACTCCACTCAAAAGTGTTTTTGGGCATAAGTAAATGTCTCTGACACCATTGGTTGCAGAAGTTATTTTACATGAGTCTTTAGGGCAATCGAAATGATTGCAGGGCCGCTCGAAACCACTCCAGAGTGTTTTTAGGCATATCGGAACGTGTTTGGCACCATTGATTGCGAGAAATAATTTTTAATCAAGGCGGTGTTTCCTTCGAAAATGTTTATGGGTGCAAAAACGAAACCGCTCGTACCACTCCAAAATGTTTTTCAGCATATGGAAATGTGTTTGGCACCATTGGTTGCGAGAAAATTTTTTAAACAAGGCGGTGGGTTCGCCGAAATGATTTCTGGGTGCGAAAATAAACCGCTCGAATCCACTCAAAAGCATTTTTGGGCATATGGGAATGTACTTGGCACTCTCTATTACAAAAGTTATTTTACACGAGTCGGTAGGCCCATCGAAAAGTTTGTAGGGTGAGAAAACATATCCGCACGAAACTGCTCCAAAGTGTTTTTGGGCACATGGGAATGTCTTTGGCACCACTGGTTGCGATAAATAATTCTGCAACAAGGCAGTCGGCAAGCCGAAATATTTTCTAGGTGTGAAAACGAAACTGGTCGACTCCACTGAAAAGTGTTTTTGAGCACAAGGAAATATCTTTGATGCCATTGGTTGCAAAAGTTATTTTACATGAGTCTTTATGGCCATAGAAATGATTGCAGCGTGCGCAAACGAAACCGCTCAAAACCACTCCAAAGTGTTTTTGGACATCTGGGAATGTGTTTGGCACCATTGGTTGTGAGAAAATTTTTTAAACAAGGCGGTGGGTTCGCCGAAAAGATTTCTCGGTGCGGAAACAAAACTGTTCGAATCCACTCAAAAGCATTTTTGGGCATATGTTAATGTCTTTGGCACTCTCTGTTACAAAAGTTACTTTACACGAGTCGGTAGGCCCGTCAAAAAGTTTGTTGGGTGAGAAAATATATCCGCTCGAAACCACTCCAAAGTGTTTTTGGGCACATGGGAATGTCTTTGGCACCATGGATTGTGATAAATAATTTTCAAACAAGGCGGTGGGCAAGCCGAAATATTTTCTAGGTGCGAAAACGAAACCGGTCGACTCCACTCAAAAGTGTTTTTGAGCATAACGAAATGTCTTTGACGCCATTGGTTGCAAAAGTTGTTTTACACGAGTCTTTAGGGCCATAGAAATGATTGCAGGGTGCGAAAACAAAACCGCTAAAAACCACTCCAATGTGCTGTCGGGCATCTGGGAATGTGTTCGGCACCATTGATTGCGAGAAATAATATTTAAACAAGGCGGTGGGTCTGCCGAAAAGATTTCTGGGTGCGAAAACAAAACCGCTCGAATCCACTCAAAAGCATTTTTGGGCATATGGGAATGTCTTTGGCACTCTCTATTACAAAAGTTACTTTACACGAGTCGGTAGGCCCGTCAAAAAGTTTGTAGGGTGAGAAAACATATTCGATCGAAACCACTCCAAAGTGTTTTTGGGCATATGGGAATGTGTTTGGCACCATTTATTGCGAGAAATAATTTTTAATCAAGGCGGTGAGTCCGTCGAAAAGATTTCTGGGTGCAAAAATGAAACCGCTCGAACGACTCCAAAATGTTTTTCGGCATATGGAAATGTGTTTGGCACCATTGGTTGCGAGAAAATCTTTTAAACAAGGCGGTGGGTTCGCCGAAAAAATTTCTGGGTGCAAAAACAAAACTGCTCGAATCCACACAAAAGCATTTTTGGGCATTTAGGAATGTCTTTGGCACTCTCTATTACAAAAGTTATTTTACACGTGTCGGTAGGCCATCGAAAAGTTTGTAGGGTGAGAAAAAATATCCGCTCGAAACCGCTCCAAAGTGTTTTTGGGCACATGGGAATGTCTTTGGCACCATTGGTTGCGATAAATAATTTTCAAACAAGGCGGTGGGAAGCCAAAATGTTTTCTGGGTGAGAAAATGAAACCGCTCGACTCCACTCAAGTGTCTTTGGGCATAAGGAAATGTCTTTGGCACCATTGGTTGCAAAAGTTATTTTACATGAGTCGGTAGGGCCATCGAAAAGATTGCAGGGTGCGAAAACGAAATCGGTTGAAACCACTTCAAAGTGTTTTTGGGCATATGGGAATGGGTTTGGCACCATTGATTGCGAGAAATCATTTTTAAACAAGGCGGTGGGTCCTTCGAAAAGTTTTTTGGGTGCAAAAACGAAACCTCTCGAACCACTCCAAAGTGTTTTTCGGCATATGGAGATGTGTTTGACACCATTGGTTGCGAGAAATAATTTTTAAACAAGGCGGTGGGTTCGCCGAAAAGATTTCTGGCTGCAAAAACAAAACCGCTCGAATCCACTCAAAAGCATTTTTGGGCATATGGAAATGTCTTTGGCACTATTACAAAAGTTATTTTACGCCGACCATTAGTGTCGTCTTCATTACGCTGACCATTGTCCCTAGCTCGGTGGTCCTCAAAGTGCCTCAGGAGAGCAACAAGGCTTGTGTCAATACGTGCAACTGAAGCCTCCAACCCTGTAAGCTTGGTGTTGGCAGCAATCTGTGCGGCCTCCAATTGCCCAATCTTGTCGTTCGTCACCTACAAATCTGCATCAAGTCCTTCCGTGTGCCGTTTCACTTGCCTTTCAAAATGCCATATGATGCCTTTGGTGCGTGGAGAATGTCCTGCACCATGATCGTCCTCTGACCCTACCGGTTAGTAGCACAAAGACAACAAGACAATAGACGAAGAAAAACAAGCCCTACAACTATTAGGATGTAGCTACTGCAAGGCGATCACTCACTCTCAACCTGTCTCACAAGCTCTTCCAATTCTTACCAATTGATCACAGAAGGAGACAGCAACCAACAAGTCTGTAACTGTGGAACGAGGTGTATCGGTGCCGTAGCAACAAGACCTGTCAAGCTGTAGCCAAGTGTGTGGAGCTGTGGGTGGGCTGAAAGCAATGCACAAGGAACAACTAGAAACCACGTTAGTCAAAGCAAGTTGAATAATCGTTCAAGATTGGTCCCATGCTGGTCCTAGGCTAGCCAAAGTAGAGATGCAAGCCTAACCACAAAGGACGCCACAAGACACAAACCCAAACAGGAACGATGACAATGGTGGCAACAGGAATGATGGAAGGTGCTCACAAGCTCACAAGTCGGCTCTTTTCTTCTCTTTTTTTTTGCTTTCTCGCACTAGTGATGAGGAGAGAGATGCGACTTTTTATTTTTTTTTCTTTTAGTTTTTGATATTTTTTCACAACTAGGAGCACATTGGAACCAACCACAGAAATTCGTAGCTCAAACGGACAAAATATGAAGCCTGTAGAATTTTTCAACGTTCAATCCAAAGGAGTCCCGAAGCTTGTCGTCTCAAAAACAGAATTTTGCAAGCGGAATTTGACGATTTTAAATTTGTTGAACTCGACAAAGCAGGGAAGAATCGGATGTAACTTTTTCTGTAGATGTCTGTGGATACATTATAAGCCTGATTCCGTGTGCGTATAAAAAAATATTGCTGTTTAAGGAAGGTCACTCAAATCAGGGTTCTATTTTTTTTTCTCGTGGCAGCAGACTCAAAGGCAATCGGACTCAAGGAAAGGAACAGATCTAACACAATCAAAAAGTGATTTGGTGGTGGATGGCGAAGATGGTGGCGATGTGTGTGGCAAGAACTCGAAACTCTAATCGACTAAACTCTAAGACCAGCAACTTAACACAACCGATGCAATCGAAGACTCAACAAGCCCTAACTAAGCAGTACTAGTATAAAGGCTCAAGGGTTTATGGGATTTCAGAGAACTAATCTACTTTTTTTTGGCGTTTTCTGGACTATAGGAAGAAAAAAAAACAAAGGGTAAAAAGTCTCTCACCGATCAACCACGCTCTGATACCACTCGATGGGAACCCGCGAGGGTTTGATGCCCGATCTTTTGATGAGAGAGTTGGATAACTCGATTGGGAAGGAGACGGCGTTCATGGCCCAACTTCAACCGTCCAAAGACACGCCTTAGCAACCGATACACCACCTCCAATGGTCGTCACGAACTTGCGGTGCGCGACAACCCGGCCATGAGGGCACTCGTCCTACAAGCAATCGAAGAACAAGCAAGAACAAGTAGAACAAGAACGGAATTGCTAGATGAAGATGAAAGTTTCACTACGAATTCTCAATATGGTGGGGTTTCGAAGACAAACAGACAGGTGATTTAGCCAACACGCGCGCTGTATGCAAGTAGCAAGTTGCTAACTCTAATCAACAAAACCCAAGAAACCCTAAAGGGGTACCTAGCTATTTAAAGGGGGTGTTGGGGTCGTGCTCTAACCCTAGAACGAGTCCCTAGTGGACCCAACCTGATACACAGCCCATTGGGCCCAAATAAGAAAGTTCTCAGCAGGCGCTAGCGCTATCTTGTTCGCTTTTGTCAATTGAAGTCGTGCGTAGCGCAATGGGCGGCACAAAGGGTCGCGATCTCGCGAGAGTGAGCTAACTCCAAAAACCCGTCCTCAGTTCGGTCATAGAATTTTCTTCTCCTTCCCCTTTCCCCGAATTAAATCAACCTAAGGCTCTTAATTCGCGCTAAAATTGATTATTGCTGCTATCCAATTCAAACTATCTGTGGAGTTGGCATTGTATTGAGAAGCGAGCCCGATGAGCCTAGCTTAACGCAACACCTTTGACAGAAAAGGACTCGGTAGTAAAACGATGATTGCGGCCGCTCTAGAACAGATATGGACATGAGACCAGATCCATTTGAAAGTAGACTTGATAAACTTTCCATGAAGTGCTTATATGCCCAAATCGGAGTTCGCATGAAGTAGTGGCAGTAGTCACAAGTTGGCGCTGTCCTATAGTCCGAATCCAGCCCGCGAATCCTTTCTCCTTTTGATCCTCTCCATCATTCCTAAGTAAAACAAGAGTGCACGCGTCTCCGAGGTATAAATAATATGAACATGACCTCAAGAATGAACTCACCTGATAGTTGAGTTGATGTACATGAGCGTGGGTAATAGGACCATGAGGTTGTACTTGTGGAGACATGGATGTATCGATGGTGTTGATGTCCTCATCACAAAGCATCAGTAATTATATTATTCTTCCCTTTCTTGTGTTTGATAACATAAGGAAAAGATTCAACGAATTCAATCCATTTAGCATGTCTACGGTTCAGTTTTCCTTGGCTACGAATATGCTTCAAAGATTCATGGTCAGAGTGTAGGACAAATTCCTTGGGCCACAAATAATGCTACCATGTTTCTATAGTTCGCACAATAGCATATAATTCTTTATCATAAGTAGAATAATTCAGAACAGGCCCACTCAATTTTTCACTAAAATATGCAACATGTTTTCCTTCTTGGAGCAAAACACCACCCAATCCAATCCCACTAGCATCACATTCAAGTTCAAAGGTTTTGTTAAAATCGGGAAGTTGGAGGATAGGTGCATGTGTCAACTTATCTTTCAATATGTTGAAGGCATTCTCTTGGGTTGTGCCCCAAGTGAAAGGTACTTCCTTCTTCGTAAGCTCATTCAATGGCGTAGCAATGGTGCTGAAATCCTTCACAAAGCGGCGAACAAAACCAACAAGTTCAAAAAAACTTCACACTTGTGTGATGGTGATGTGACCATGACTACCATTGATACAACCATTGCTCACATCATAGGACAACTGAAAGACATCCAAATCAAGCAAGTCCAAGTTCTGAAATTCAATTCGGCCACCTGCTACAGTGCTGATTTCAAACGGCCACCAAATATGCATACGAGCTTTGTTTTGGGCCCATGAGTACTTGATGGAAAGCTCTCGGAGTCCTCTTTCCAACGGATCTAGCTTCATCTCCAAATTCCTTCTTAGTCATCCGCAATCACAAAAACAAGGTGCTATGTCACCTATAAGAGACAAGCATGATTTGTCTGAGAAACAAATAGTTATGTGTGCCTCTAGTGTGTGAGTGAAAAATACTTTTTATGATTGGAAACATTTTTGTAGGCATAACAAAATACCAAAATCTTGGAAAGACCTGAAATGATATTTGAGAGATGTTTATGTTCTCATGTATTATGCTGATATTCTGCTCAACAAACTGCAATGTTTAAAACAAGATACCAGAACTGTTACTTCATACTATCACAAATGCATGCTTGTTTATTATGTTGTGGTTTAGATGAATATGAAGAAGCTACAGAATTGAAGTTTTTACGTGGGCTTTACAAAGAAATTCAGTACATGCTTGCTTATCAAAGTTATAGATCTCTTTCTCATTTGTTACAACTTGCTTGCAATGCTAAAAGTCAAATAGAGGAGGACATGAAAAAGCAACACGCTATGTTTTTGCCTCCCATTACTAACCATTGGCAGGAAGTGCATAATCACGAAAAGAAGGAGAGAGACATGAATGAGCCGCCATTTTCATTATTCACACTCAAATTCGATGCGCCTCCATCATCTGAAGAGAGCATCAAAGGTAAAACTAAATGGTACTGAAATTAATCAAGGTGGGTGTGTTGTTGATGAAATAAATTTGTCCACTTTTCGTGCTATAATAGAGCAAACATTAGAGGAACCAATTGCCGAGATGCCTTTGTCACAGATTGATTTACTTGCTGTTTCTTATGATAAAGAAGAGTTGCGTGACTATCAATGCCACAACTAGTCAATGAACATGCTATTTCTAGTGTTAGTTCTTTATGTGCTTATTTTAAGCATGTTGTACACAATGCTAACGAAGTTAAGGAACGTGAATTGCTATGTTCTTTAAATACGTTGGGCTATGTTCTGTTTGATGATTTCTGTGAGCTCGATAATTTGAAGGAGAAATTATTTGCTATTAATTTGCTATGTCCATCTAATACTATATTTTATATCTTTGGCAAATATAATGATAGAGAAATATATTTGGTGCATAGAGTTTACATATATTTGGATTTAGAACCTCCTGTAGATGTGGATAAAAATTACAAACTAGAGAGACATGTTATTGCTAATCATGTTATCTCGAGTTTGTTTTGTTTTGATTTCAAAACCAGGTTGTTTTAAATGGGCTACGCGAAAAGCACCATATGGTAAAACCGAGGATGATATGACCATGACTACCATTGATACAACCATTGCTCACATCATAGGACAACTGGAAGACATCCAGATCAAGCAATCCAAGTTTCGGAATCCAATTCGGCCACCTGCTACAGTGCTGATTTCAAACGGTCGCCAAATATGCATACGAGCTCCGTTTTGGGCCCATGAGTAACTAATGGAAAGCTCTCGGAGTCGTCATTTCAACGGATCTAGCCCCATCTCCGAATTCCTTCTCAGTCATCTGCAATCACAAAAACAAGGTGCTGCGTCACCTGTAATGGGTCTATGGGCTTGTAACTTCATCTGGGACCCTGGCCTAAGTGGGGCCATATGGGGTGCGCCCCAATCTGGTGGAGCATGACCCTAGGGACCGCTTGGTCGTCCTCCCACCTCTTTAAATAGCTAGATACCCCTTTTGGGTTTTTGGGTTTTGTGTAGATTAAACTTTAGCCATTGCTACTTGCTTGCAGCACACGTGTCGGGTAGACCGCCCATCTGTTTGTTTTTGGAACCCCAATTTATCGTGAGCTTTAATTTCTATTTGCAATTCAGATTGTTTTTATCTTGTTCTTGCTTGTTTCTTCGATTTGCTTGCAGGAATAAGATTGATTTGCACCGGCAAGATCAACAACCCACGAAGAGGTGTATCGATCGGTAAGACGCAACACAACAACGTCTTATACGGTTGTAGTCGGGTCGTCAACGTTTCTCTCAAATTGTAGTTATCATCAACTCGCCGAAAGATCGGGGCAACCAGATCCCTGAGCGTATTGAGTGGAGTTTAGGGTTTATCAAGTGGTATCAGAGCAGCTCAGGGTTTATCAAGTGGCATCAAAGCTTATCAAGTGGTATCAAAGCAGCTCAGGGTTTATCAGATGGTGTGTGGAACTGGCCACCCTTGTATAGCTTCCACCTTGGGACCAACCTCAATTCCCTGCGAAGTGACAATATAGCCAAGAAAAGAAACTCGATCCGTGCAAAAGGTGCACTTCTCAAGGTTACCAAATAAGCGTGCATCAGGAAGAGCATTAAAAACAACACATAAATGATCAAGATGCTCATCCATAGACTTGCTGTAAATCAATATATCATCAAAGTATACCACCACAAATTTTCCAATGAAAACACGCAAAACCTCGTTCATTAATCGCATGAAAGTACTAGGTGCATTAGTTTATCCCAAAGGCATAATTAACCACTCCATGCGAATCTGGTGGTATCCACTATGCAAATCAACTTTGGAAAACACAATAGCACCACTCAATTCATCAACCATGTCATCTAAACGTGGAATGGGGTGACGATATCGAATGATGATATTGTTTATCGCTCTACAATCAACACACATACTCCATGATCCATCTTTCTTAGGCACAAGAATAACTGGAATAGCACAAGGACTAAGACACTCACGTACATAGCCTTTGTCGAGTAGTTCTTGTACCTAGCGCTGAATCTCCTTAGTTTCTTTCGGGTTCGTCCTGTATGGCGCACTGTTGGGCAATGAAGCACCAGGAATGAGATCAATCTAGTGCTCAATCCCTCGAAGTGGTGGCAGCCCAGATGGTAATGCATTTGGAAAGACAACAGAATACTCTTGTAAAATGTTAGCAACAGCAGGAGGCAAAGAAAGCTGCATATCGTCAAGTGAAACCAAAACATCTTTGCATACCAAAGCATAGGTAACCAATGGTGAGGCAATTAATTTGTTAATTTCAGATTTGGTAGCAAGTATGATGAAGACATCAATACGATCGATACATCCACGCCTACACAACGATAATAGATTTTCGGTCCAATTACTCGCGCTCGTGCATGCCAAATAAATTACCAGGTGAGTTCGTTCTTATCTTCTTGTTCATCTTATTTAGACCATGGAAACGTTTGCACTCTTGTTTTGGTTAGGAATGACGAACAGGACCCAAAAGAAAATATATTCGCGCGGGCTGGATTCGGACTGCAGAATAACACCGACTTGTGATGACTGCCACGACTTCATACGGACTCCGTTTTGGGTGTGCAAGTACTTCATGGAAAGCATATCAAGTATACTTTCAAATGGATCTGGCCTCATGTCCATATCTATTCTGGAGCGGCCGCAATTATCGTTTTACTACCGAGTCCTTTTCTGTCAAAGGTGCTACGTCACCTTATTTGGGCCTAATGGGCTGTGTATCAAGTTGGGTCCACTAGGGTAAGAGGACGACCCAACCACCCCTTTAAATAGCTAGGTACCCCTTTAGGTTTTCTCGGGTTTTGTTTAGATTAAATAGCTCGCTACTTTGCCGTGTAATCCCGTGATCTATTAGATCGTCGGTTTGCTTGTTACGGAACCCCACCTTTGATACTTTTGTTGATTCAATCCTACATCTTTAATCCGCAAATTGAGTTGCTTGTTCATCTTGTTCTTGCTAGTTCTCGATTACTTGCAGAAACAAATACCCTTGTGGTTGGGCTGACTGTGCATCCATCGAGATTCATGACTGCTTCTGGAGTTGGTATAACGATTGCTAAGGCGCAACGTCCCTGGACAGTTGCAGTCGGATCGCCAACGTCGCTCCATCCAATCGACTTATCCTCTCATCGAAAGATCAGGATACCCTTGCGCACATCAAAGTAAGCATTTTTCCTTCAAGTTTGTTTCATTTTTCTTATCAACAATAGACCGGGCATTGTTATTGTTCTCACATTTGGATTTGGTAGCTTTAGCAACATCATCACGCACAATATCTTCAGGAGACATGGAATGCAACACAATTTTCTTTATGGTAGAGGAAAGAATGATGATTTGACCTACCATGATGCATAGAGTTTGTATCAAATTGCCATGGTCTACTTAGCAGAATATTACAAGCTTGCATAGGCACAACATCACACTGAACAACATCATGGTATGATTCAATTGCAAAATTAATGCGCACCAGTTTTGTTACCTTTGCCTTACCATTGTTGTTTAGCCACTGCATGTAATATGGATGTGGATGTGGTTTGGTGCTAAGTGCAAGCTTCTCCACCATCTCACTGCTAGCCAAGTTGTTGCAGCTACCTCCATCAATGATCATGCGACAAGAACACTCTTGAATGACACACTTGGTTTGAAACAACATGTGTCGCTGATTTTTCTCCACCTTCTCCATTGAAATATCACGCCCCCTCTTAGTCCTAGGCAATCCCAACACAAAATCCATTGAAATATCATCCCAAGAAACATTAGGAACAGGTAGAGGCATATACAAACCATGTGGATTTAAACGTGACTTCTTGGCTCCAAAATGCCCCATCAAACCACCTCCATGCGCTTCCTGCAACAACAATAAGCGAATGGAGCTAGCTGGAATGCATAGCTTGTTAGCTCTAAAAACAAACCCATCATTGAAGACGAATTTGTTCCATGTCTTTCCATCCTTACAATGCAACAACACATCTTTGAAATCATCATCATACACATATTGGTTTTTAATTGTTTCTAAGCCAAAGATTTTGTAGTCAAGTTGTATCAACAAAGTATATCTCCGAGACAAAGCATCAGCAATGATATTCTCCTTTCCTTTCTTGTGTTTGATAACATAAGAAAAGATTCAATAAATTCGAACCATTTAGCATGTCTACGGTTCAATTTTCCATGTGATGTCACCATGGTTACCACTGATACATCCATTGCTCACATCAAGATCAAGTTGCCAAAATGCTGGAATCCAATTCAGCCACCTACTACAGTGCTGACTTCAAACGGCCGCCAAATATGCATACGAGCTCCGTTTTGGGTCCATGAGTACTTGATGGAAAGCTCTCGGAATCCTCTTTCCAATGGATCCAGCCTCATCACAAAATTCCATCTTAGTCGGCCGCAATTGAAGAAACAAGGTGCTGCATCACCTGTAATGGGCATATGGGTTTGTAGCTTCATCTGGGACCCCTGCCCAGGTGGGGCCCATGTGGGGTGCGCCCCAATATGGTGGAGCACAGCCCTAGGGAGCCCTTGGTCGTCCTCCCACCCCTTTAAATAGCTAGGTACCCCTTTAGGGTTTCTGGGGTTTTGTTAGATTAAAGTTTTAGCCATTGCTACTTTTTCTTGTAGTTACGTGTGTCGGCTAGACCACCTAATTACTTATTTTCGGAATCCCACCTTATCGTGAGCTTTAATTCCTATTTGCAATTTAGATTGCTTTTATCTTGTTCTTGCTTGTTTCTTCAATTTGCTTGCAGGAATAAGGTTGATTTGCACCGGCAAGATCAACAACCCACGGAGAGGTGTATCGATCGCTAAGCGCAACACAACAACGTCTTGTACGGTTGTAGTTGGGTCGTCAACGTTTCTCCCAAGTCATAGTTATCATCAACTCACCGAAAGATCGGGACAACCGGATCCCTGAGCGTATCGAGTGGAGATCAGGGTTTATCAAGTGGTATCAGAGCTGCTCAGGGTTTATCAAGTGGTATCAGAGCTTTCGTTGCTCGGTGAGTTGTTTATCTACCTATAACCAGAAAATAGCCATACAAAAAAAATTGTATCCATTACCTAGCTATCTTTGTGCCATTGCATTGCTCTTTTAAGAGTTTGCTTTGTTGAGTTTTGCGTTGCATCGTCGTGTCGTGTTGCTGGTCTTAGCGTCTAGTACATTTAGAGTTTCGAGTTCTTGTCACGTCTAGTACCACTGTCATCGCTGTCGCCGTATCCGTGCTGTTGTCGTGAGAAAGATGGAAGGAGGAGATTAAATTAGATTAGATTAGATTGGTTTTTGTTTGTAAAAATAAAAAAATAATTTGGTATCGGATTCGAGTTCCGTTTGCAAAAACGGAATGCATACGAGGAGAGCATTCCATTTTTTTTATAGATCAAATTTTAGGGTTTGTACTTTTACATTTGAGTCTCTGTAATTTTCATATTTACATTTCAGTCCCTTTAATCTTGCATTCAGGAACCGACCTCATGTCCATATCTGTTTAGCTCCAGTGCAAGTCCTAAAATTGATGAAACGCGGGCGTGCTAGTCAGTTTGGTTCTACCACTGACAAGATATACAAAATAACAGAATAGAAGGTCTATCGGCCGATAGGGCAAAAACAGCCGATCGGCCGGTAGGCCGATAGTGCAGTTCCAGCCGATGCCGATGCCAGCCGATGTAGTTAGGGTTTTAATCCATCGGCTATGTACTGAGCAAACATCTATATAGAAACGATCGGTCGACGATAACATGATAATATAGCAATATAATATAGCATAACCAATCATATGATAAAATAAATATTGATATGAAGATTGAAGCACACATCGGCTGGAGGTCCGATGACACAACATCCAAAAGGTATGTAATAAATACTCTGTTGTCATCGGCCAGGACAAATCTCCATGTATAAAACTCGTGGGCCGATGCAACGTTAAGATAACTCATCGGCTGAAACCCCGATGAAACCCTTATTGGCAGCCAACAAGCAGGCTAGAGATTACGGTTCTAATCACGACTTAGTAGATCAAACTGAACTGATGTAGCACTAAGTATGAAAAGAAACGCAAGACCTAGACAACCAAACCCTTGACTGATTTTCAGGGTAGTGGATACCTTAGCCAATCTAATCTAGCGAGGCGATTTGGTCGATACCGGCGTAAACCCTAAAACGAATCTCGGCCGATACGATGAAATCGAGAAGCTAAATCAGATTGACTAAGATATATGATAGTAGGTGCTTATGTTGCCGAGATCAGAACGTCGAAGCCCTAGCCCCGACAGCGCAGGCAGCCATAACGAGACTTACCCCTCGTAGGAAGGGCATGAACTCGCCGAAGAAGACGAAAGTAAAAAGGTGGCGATGTGCCGAAGTTGTATTGATCGTGTGATAAAAATTACATGAACCTTGGGCTTACATATTTATACCCATAGGCTAACAAAGATCCTAACAAAATACGACTCAAACTTTCCTAAAGATAAAAGGAAACAGATAAAGTCCTTATTGGACACTAAACACACTTTCCTAGATAAAAAGGAAACTAACAAATTCTTCCTAATTAATAGATACAAGCCGCATCCTCCTCAAACTCGGTCTTCTCTGGATAAGATCTTCCTGAGTCTAACAAGAATCCGACTGCTGTTGGTGATTGGTTTAAGAAAACCCCCATCGGCCGATGTAGAATTTTAGGCCGATACTGGTTTCAAGCCGATATGAACCTTGGGCCGATGGGGACTTCGGGGCTTACCAAATTCTGGTGTTAACAGAATCTCATTAGGAAGAGCAACCTTTTGCCAAACATCATAATCTTGTGCCATAATGTAAGATTGCATCTTGTCACACCAATAAGCAAAATCCGAACCATCGAAAATATGCGGCTTAGTTGAAAACTTGTTAGCCATGGCTTAAAACTCTAGATCGGTAAAAATCCAAAGAAGAAAATGAGGCTCTGATACCACTTGTAGAACCAAAGAACAAGAACTAAGCCAACCAGAGGGGGGGGGTGAATGGTTATAGTTCCCAAAAACCAAAATTTTAGCGGAATTAAAAGTTACCCTCAAATCGATGTAGATCGGTCTGACCGGAACAGATCGGCCGGTCTGACCACCCTGTCCTGAAGGTCTGACCGCCCTGTATCGCCGGTCTGATCGCCTGAAAGTCGTCTCTGCCTCCTGCAGCCGTCACCGGTTTGACCGCCGCGTACCCGCCGGTCTGACCGCTGCTATGTGCCGGTCAGACCGCTGGTGTCTCGCCGGTTAGACCGCCGAAACCCGTGCAAACACAAATTGAAAATCTCTCAAAGTAGATGACAACTTTAATACTTCTCTCTGTGTTTACAAAGTGCAACAACAACACTCATGAAAAATCTCGACTAAACTCGAAACCCTAACTAAACTTTCAACTCAATGCTCTCAAAAACCGATACCAGGAGGCCACGCCCTCCCTCTCTATTTATACATGAGGTAGGCAGCCTAAAGCCACGAACCAAACTCATACAAGAAGTCCTAATCCACCTAGGAAACCTTCCCGTACAAGAAACCAACTTTACATATCCCAATTGTACCAAATTTTGACTCCTTCCAAATTCGACTCCGCATCCCATACGCACACAATATCTCCATTGTATGCCATATGGAATCATCACCAACCACGTGCATTAATCTTTAGCCTAAGTATCCCGCATGATCTCTGACCATCCGGACGTCACCTTATCTCCAAGTTGACTCCCGATCCATCACCGGCAATACTCTCCCGAGACGTAAAGATTACCTACACATGAATCAAACAAAGAAACCATATCCGAGCAGAAGTTATCCCAAACTTGACTCATTGTTAGCACACAATAGTATTACGTATGCATAGTATCCATCTAGAAGCCATAAACATGAATTAACCACGGATATCCAATAAACAACCCGAAACCGAAACCGACACAGAATCGACCGGTCAGATCGCGGGCTGGCCAGTCTGACCGCACACACACCTCCGGTCTGACCGGCCATGCCTGCCCGGTCTAACCGGACCCACTGTTCACCGTATGAAAATTCAATCATCTCAAAAACCACTTCGCCAATAAACTCCAAATATCAAAACCAATAACCTCCGATGCCAATTGTTCATCACAATAGAAAAATTAAACACACCTTGATTTTACAGGTACTTGACTTGAACAATTATTCAACTTTGTATTCTCTGATTTGAGCATTTGCTCTTCCTTTGCTACATATTTAAGCCTACTCAGAGCTCCACAGATTTGATTGCAGCCGTACAGCAAGTGTTTGCCAAGGCATCGATACATCCAACCTCCATTGGGTCTAGGTTGAGTCGGTGTGGTCACCATTCTGCTTCCTTTGGTAAGATCTTGTAAGAGCTTGGTTAAAAGCTTGAGTGTATGTGATATTTGAGCCTAAACTACCTAGTAGTTGATAGGAGCGTGCATATTTTTGTGTATGTTTCTTGTTTTCTACTAACAATGACAGAGATACGCAAGACAACCGAGGATAACTCTGCTCAACATCGACATCTTCGTCGAGACATGGGGAGTGATCACAATGACACATATGAGGTAAGTGACGTTGTTATGGGTAAGATCAAATCTGCACTACCTTATTTTAAAGGAAATTTTGATCCTCATGCTTTCATTAAATGAGAGCTAGCGATTGATAGAGAATTTAAAAAGCATGATTTGTCTGAGAAACAAACGGTTATGTGTGCCTCTAGTGTTTTAGTGAAAAATGCTTCTTATGAATGGAAACATATTTGTAGGCATAACAAAATACCACAAACATGGAAAGACCTGAAATGATATTTGAGAGATGTTTATGTTCCCATGTATTATGCTGACATTCTGCTTAACAAACTACAATGTTTAAAATAAGATACTAGAATTGTTACTTCATATTATCATGATATACATGCTTGTTTAATATGTTGTGGTTTAGATGAATGCGAAGAAGCTACAGAATTGAGGTTTTTACGTGGGCTTAATAAAGAAATTCAGGACATGCTTACTTGTCAAAGTTATAGCTCTTCTGCTCATTTGTTACAACTTGCTTGCAATGCAGAAACACAAATTGAGGATGTAAAGAAACAAGTTGTACACGTGCCTCCTATTGCTAATAATTTGCGGGAAGTAAACAATTGTCAAACGGAGGAGAATGACGTACTTGAGAAGAATGATGATGTGAGCAAGGGTGTCCCGATCTTTCGATGAGAGAATAAGTCGATTGGATGGAGTGACGTTGGCGATCCAACTACAACTGTCCAGGGAAGTTACGCTTTAGCAATCGTTATACCAACTCCAGAGGCAGTCGTGAATCTCGACGGATGCACGGTCAGCCCAACCACAAGGGTATTTGTTCCTGCAACCAATCAAGAACTAGCAAGAACAAGATAAACAAGTAACTTAATTTGCGGATTAAAGATGTAGAATTAAAGCTGGGGTTTCGTAATGAGCAAATCAACGATCTAACCGATCACGGGATTGCTCGGCAAAGTAGCAAAGCTAAATTTTAATCTAAACAAAACCCACGAAACCCTAAAGGGGTACCTAGCTATTTAAAAGGGTGTTGTGGTCGTCCCCTTACCCTAGGACGCGTCCCTAGTGGACCCAACTTGATACACAGCCCCATGGACCCAAATAAGGTGACGCGGCACCTTTGACAGAAAAGGACTTGGTAGTAAAACAAAGATTGCGGCCGTTTCAGAACGGATATGGACATGAGGCCGGATCCATTGGAAAGCAGACTTGATAAGCTTTCCATGAAGTACTTGCACGCCCAAAACGAAGTCCGTATAAAGTTGTGGCAGTCGTCACAAGTCGGTGTTGTTCTGCAGTCCGAATCCAGCCCGCGCGAATATGTTTCATTGTGGGTATGTCCATCATTCCTAACCAAAACAAGAGTGCAAACGTTTCCTTGGTATAAATAAGATGGACAAGAAGATAAGAACGAACTCACCTGGTAGTTTATTTGGCGTGCACGAGCGCGAGTAATTGGACCGGAAATCTGTTGTCGTTGTGTAGGCGTGGATGTATCGATCGCGTTGATGTCCTCATCAAATGAGGAGAAGCTTGAAGCACCTGCAATGTCTCAAGAAAGTTTTCAAGGTAAATTAAATGGTATTGAGATAAAAGATGGTGAGTATTCTCAAGATGAGCTACACATGTCCACTTTTCATGCTATAGTAGAGCAACCATTAGTGAAACCAATTACTGAGATTCCTTTGTCACAAGTTGATTTATTTGTTGTTCCTTGTGATAAAGAAGAGTTGTGTGATAATGCTTCACTTATATCCATGCCACAACTAGCGAATGAACATGCTATTTCTAATGTTAGTTCTTTATGTGTTGATTTTAAGCATGTTGTTCACATTGCTAATGGAGTAGAGGAATGTGAATTCATAACTTCTTTAAATACTTGGGGCCATGTTCGGTTTGATGATTTATGTGGGCTCGTTAATTTGAAAGAGAAATTATTTGCTAAGTCTGAGTTGCCATTTCCAAGTAATGCTATTTTTCATATCTTTGGTGAATATAATGATAGAGAAATATATTTGAGCATAGAGTTTCCATCTATTCGGATTTAGAACCTCCTGTAGATGTGGATAAAACACGCAAGCTAGAGAGACATGTTATTGCTAATCATATTATTTCGAGTTTCTCTTGTTTTGATTGGAAAAAAGAGGTTGTTTTAAATGGACTACGCGAATAGCACCATATGGAAAACCCGATGACGGTTTTCCGTGAATAAGGGAAGGATGATGTGACCATAGCTACCATTGATACAACCATTGCTCATATCAAGATCAAGTTGCCCAAGTGTTGGAATCCAATCCGGCCACCTGCTATAGTGCTGACTTCAAACGGCCGCCAAATATGCATACGAGCTCCGTTTTGGGTCCATGAGTACTTGATGGAAAGCTCTCGGAATCCTCTTTCCAATGGATCTAGCCTCATCACAAAATTCCATCTCAGCTGGCCGCAATTGAAGAAACAAGCTGCTGCATCACCTGTAATGGGCCTATGGGCTTGTAACTTCATCTGGGACTCCGGCCCAGTCGATCGCTAAGGCGCAACATAACAACGTCTTGTACGGTTGTAGTCGGGTCGTCAACGTTTCTCCTAAATCGTAGTTATCGTCAACTCACCGAAAGATCGGGATAACCAGATCCCTGAGCGTATCGAGTGGAGATCAGGGTTTATCAAGTGGTATCAGAGCTGCTCAGGGTTTATCACCTTGACTACGAAATGTATGACAAATTCCTTGGGCCACAAATAATGCTGCCATGTTTCTAAAGTTCTCACAAGAGCATATAATTCTTTATCATAAGTAGAATAGTTCAGAACAGGCCCACTCAATTTTTGACTGAAATATGCAACAGGTTTCCCTTCTTGTAGCAAAACACCACCCAATCCAATCCCACTAGCATCACATTCAAGTTCGAAAGTCTTATTAAAATCTGAAAGTTGGAGGAGAGGTGCATGTATCAACTTATCTTTCAACATGTTGAACACGTTCTCTTGTGTTGTGCCCCAAAAAAAAGGCACTGCCTTCTTTGTAAACTCTTTCAATGGTGCTGCAATAGTGCTGAAATCTCGCACAAAGCGACGATAAAATCCCGCGAGTCCGAGAAAGCTCCGCACCTGTGTGACCGTTTTAGGAGTCGGCCAACTTTGAATTGCCTCAATCTTGGCTTGATCAACCTCAATTCCCTACGGAGTCACAACATAGCCAAGAAACGAGACTCGATCGGTGTAGAAACTTCACTTCTTAAGGTTACCAAACAAACGTGCATCACGCAAAGCATTAAAACAGCACGTAAATGGTTAAGATGTTCCTCTAAAGATTTGCTATAAATCATAATATCATCAAAGTATACCAGCACAAATTTTTCAATGAAAGCATGCAAAACCTCATTCATCAACCTCATGAAAGTGCTAGGTGCATTACTTTAACCAAAAGGCATCACTAACCACTCATATAACCCGAACTTAGTTTTGAAAGCTGTTTTCCATTCATCGCCCAACTTCATAAGAATCTGATGGTAACCACTAAGCAAATCAACTTTAGAGAAAACAGTAGAGCCACTCAATTCATCAAGCATATCATCTAACCTAGGAATAGGATGACGATATCTAATGGTAATGTTATTAATAGCTCTACAATCAACACACATACGCCACGATCCATCTTTCTTAGATACCAAAATCACTGGAATAGCACATGGACAAAGAGACTCTCTTACGTACCCTTTATCAAGCAAGTCCTGAACTTGACGCTGAATCTCCTAAGTTTCCTCCGGGTTGGTTCTATATGGCGCACGGTTGGGTAGTGAAGCTCCTAGAATTAAATCGATTTGATGCTCAATTCCACGCATCGGTGGCAGCCCCGGTGGCACTTCATTAGGAAAAACATCTGCATACTCCTGCAAAAGTTTAGTGACGGCAAGAGGAAAAGAAACAGGTATATTTTCAAAAGAAAACAAAGCCTCCTTGCAGACAAAAGCATAACAAACAGTGTCACTTGTATCCAAATCGACAATATCAGATTTAACAGCAAGTAAACAAGAACCTTTCAATTGAATCACATTTTTCTTGTCATGGTCAGATTTAGATTCTATCTTGTTATGGTGCACAAGTTCTTTGGCGACAACCTGATTTTCACTTTTAGCATGCTCCTGATTTTTCTCTTTCTTAGCTCTAGCAACATCACCCTCAAAAACAGCTTCAGCAGTCATAGGATGCAACACAATTTTCTTCCCATTATGCATAAAAGAGTATTGATTTGTTCTACCATGATGGAATGTGTCTTTATCATATTGCCAAGGTCTACCCAAAAGCAAAGAGCAAGGATGCATAGGTACGACATCGCAATCAACGAAATCACAGTAAGAACCAATTACAAAATTTAATCTCACCAATTGTGTTACCTTAATTCGGCCACTGTTGTTGAACCACTGAATGTAGTATGGATGGGGATGTGGTTTTGTGCGTAAAGCTAGCTTGGTGACCATCTCGGTACTCACCAAGTTTCTACAACTTCCCCCATCGATGATGGTGCGGTAGGAACAATGTTGACGACGCACTTCGTCTGAAAAAAAGTATGCCACTGATTTTGCTTCGCCTTGCCCATTTGTGCACTCAGAACACGCTAAGTGCACAAGTAGTGCAGAACACACTGCACAATAAAGCTCTCATATTGGTCCGCAACGTCAGGCCCAATGTGATACTCATCTTCGCAACCTGTGTTTTAGCTGCAAGCAACGCGAGCGTATCCTCGTCCAATTCACTAGCAGAAGAATACTCACCATTGTCCCTGATGACCAGAACACGTTTGCTAGTGCAGTCCTTCCGCAAATGCCCAAAGCCCTTGCATTGATGGCATTGAACATCCCGTGTTAGTCCGGTGGAAGCTACAGAAGAAGCACTCTTGGCAGGCCTGTCTGCAACCTCTTTAGCGCGTGAGGGAGCTGAAGAAGATGTCGGCCACTGTTTGTAGCTGTTGGAAGGTGTCGGTGTCGGTGTCAAGGCCGATGATCGACTTGGTGGGGCAGTGGCTCAATTCCGAGCCGTCCAAGAAGTTTTACCTGTAGAAAAGTTAGCCCTTGTACGCGCACGTCGTCCCTGCACTTCTCTTTCAGCTTTGCAAGCATAATGAAATAACCGAGTCATATTATTATACTCTTTGTAACTAAGAATATCATAAATTTCTCGGTCTAAACCCCCCAAAAATCTAGCCATGGCAGCCTCCTCGTCCTCTACTAAACCACAACGCAACATACCCATTTGCATATCTTGATAATATTCTTTCACACTCTTACCGTCCTATTTTAATTGTTGCAGCTTATTTAACATGTCACGTGCATAATATGAAGGTACAAATCTAGCACTCATAATTCGTTTCAAATCATCCCAATTAGGTGGCAAAGCATTCATATGAGTATGACGGTATTCACTCCACCAAACAGAAGCAAAATCAGTGAACTCACTAGTGGCTACCCTAACCCTCTTATCCTCAGGAACATCATGGCAAGCAAACTTTTGATCTACCGCTAACTCCCATGAAAGGTAAGCATCAGGGTCATACTTACCATCCAAAGCAGGCAAAGTGAATTTAATCTTACCAAATGAATCGTCATTAGCACGTCCCTCACGGCGTGGCTGACGATGAGCCATGCCACGGCGGTTGAAGCGAAGCCGTCGCTGGTCCGAATCATCCTCAGAATCACCAACGTAGTCATGGTCATCCATCTCACTGCCACGGTGGGATGCTCGGGCGATCTCATCGAGACGCCTCACAATATCATCAAGAGTGTATTCATGGTGGCCACAAAAGCTTCCAAGGTTGTAAGCTTGGTGTTAGTATCAATTTGCATGCGCTCCACATGACCAAGCTGTTCGTTGGTGACATGAACGCCCTCCTCGAGCCCTTGGGTGCGATCCCTCACTAATCTATCAAAATGTTGAATGATTCCTCTTGTTCGCGGTGAGTGGGGAACACCCTGATTGGAATGGTCTTCACCTGACATGGTTAGAAAGAAAAGAAACAAACAAAAACAAATACTATATGATAGGAAAGAAAGGGGAAAAAATTCTACAAAACTACTTTGATGTGGTTTTATCAAGTCACTCACTCTCAACCTGTTCAACAAGCTCTTACCAATTCTCACCATGCTAAATAGGAGGTGACGGCAACTGTCGGACTGGACAAACCTCTGGAGAAAGGTGTAACGATTGCTAAGGCACAACGTCCCTGGACAGTTGTAGTCGGATCGCCAACGTCGCTCCATCCAATCGACTTATCCTCTCATTGAAAGATCGAGACACCCTTGCGCACATCAAGTGGTATCAGAGCTTTTAGGTTGCTCGGTGAGAGATTTATTGTTTCGTAATTTTCTTATACCTACAGTCCAGAAAAAGCCAATATATATATATATATATATTAGTAGATTAGTTTTTCCGTAATCTTATAAACCCTTGAGCCTTTCTGCTACTACTGCATAGTTAGGGCTTGTTGAGTTTTTTATTACATTGTTATGTCGAGTTGCTGGTCTTAGCGTTACGTCGTTTAGAGTTTCGAGTTCTTGCCACGCATATCGTCTTCACCATCTTTGCCACCATCACCACTTTTGTCGTCATCTCCATCATCGCTGCCATCCACCAAATCACTTTCCGTTTGTGTTAGATCTGTTCCTTTCCTTGAATCCGAATGCCTTTGAGTTTGCCACCACCAGAAAAGAAATAGAACCCTATTTCGAGTGACCTTCCATAAAACAGTCATATTTTTTACATACGGACTTAGAATCAGGCTTATAATATATCCATAGACATCTACAGAAAAAGTTACATCCGACTCTGACTGACAACGTCAGTTTCGCCAAATTCCACTTGTAAAATCCTATTTTCAAGGCGACAAGCTTCGGGACTCATATTTTCTGTCCGTTCGACCTAAAAATTTCTGTGGTTGGTTTCTTTGTGCTCCTTGACGTGAAAAAAAAACAAAAAAAAGAAAGCACAGAAAAAAAAGAAGAAAAGGCCGATTTGTGAGTTTTTGATATATCCTGTCTTCTTTGTTTGTCACCTCCTGTCATCGTTTTTGGTTTGCGTCTTGTGGCGTCCTTTGTGGTTAGGCTCGTGTCTCTACTACGTCTAGCCTAGGACCAGCACGGTACCAACCTTGAACGATTATTTAGCTTGTTTTTGACTAACGTGGTTTCTAGTTTTTCTTTGTCTCATTATCAGCCCACCCATAGCTCCACCGGTTCGACTAATACTCAGGGATTAAGCGACCAAGGCATCAATACACCTTTGATACTTTTGCTGATTCAATCCTACATCTTTAATCCGCAAATTGAGTTGCTTGTTCATCTTGTTCTTGCTAGTTCTCGATTGCTAGCAGGAACAAATACCCTCGTGGTTGGGCTGACCGTGCATCTACCGAGATTCACGACTGCCTCTAGAGTTGGTGTAACGATTGCTAAGGCGCAACATCGCTGCACAGTTGAATTCGGATCGCCAATGTCGCTCCATCCAATCGACTTATCCTCTCAACGAAAGATCGGGACACCCTTGTCCACATCACCGCAGGAAAGTTTTCTTGGTGGGAAAATAAAACCGCTCGAGACCACTTAAAAGTGTTTTTGGGCATATGGGAATGTGCTTCGCACCATTGATTGCGAAAACTAATTTTTACACGAGTCGGTGGCCTTGCCGAAAAGTTTGTAGGGTGCCAAACAACCGCTCGAATCACTCAAAAGTGGTTTTGGGCATGAGGGAACGTGTTTGGCGGCATTGGTTGTGAAAACTAATTTTTACACGAGTCGATGGCCCCGCTGGAAAGTTTGTAGGGTGCCAAAACAAAACCGCCCGAATCCAGTCAAAAGTGTTTTTGGGCATAGGGGAATGTGTTTGGCACCATTGGTTGTGAAAAATAATTTTTAGAGGAGTCGGTGGACCTGGTGGAAAGTTTGTAGAGTGCAAAAACGAAACCGCTCGAATTCACTCAAAAGTGTTTTTGGGCATATGGGAAAGCATTTGGCACCATTGGTTACAAAAGTTGTTTTACATGAGTCGGTAGGCCCATCGAAAAGTTTGCATGGTGCGAAAACAAAACCGCGCGAAACCACTCCAAAGTATTGTTGGGCACATGGGAAAGTGTTTGGCACCATTGGTTGGGAAAAATAATTTTTAAACAAGGCAGTGGGCCTGCTGAAAATATTTCTGGGTACGAAAACGAACTGCTCGAATCCACTCGAAAGTGTTTTTGGGCATATGAGAATGCATTTGGCACCATTGGTTACAAAGGTTGTTTTACATGAGTCGGTAGGCCCGTCGAAAAGTTTGCAGGGTGCCAAAACGAAACCGCTCGAAACCACTCCAAAGTATTGTTGGGTACATGGGAATGTGTTACGCACCATTAGTTACGAAAAATAATTTTTCAACAAGGCGGTGGGTCCGCCGGAAAGTTTTCTAGGTGCAAAAACGAAACCGCTCGAATGTAGTCAAAAAATTTTTTGGGCATATGGCCTTTGGCACAATTGGTTGTGAAAATTAATTTTTACACCACACGGTAAACCTATTGAAATGTTTGCAGGATGCAAAAACAAAACCGCTCCAAACTACTCAGAATTGTTTTTGGGCAAATGAAAATGTGTTATGCACCATTGGTTGGAAGAAAATAATTTTTAAACGAGTCTGTGGGCCCGCAAGAAAATTTTTCTTGGTGGGAAAACAAAACCACTCGACACCACTTAAAAGTGTTTTTGAGCATATGGGAATACACTTCGCACCATTGATTGCGAATACTAATTTTTTCACGAGTCGGTGGCCCCGCCAGAAAGTTTGTAGGGTGCCAAAACAAAATCGCTCGAAGCACTCAAAAGAGGTTTTGGGCATAAGGGAATATGTTTGGCAGCAATGGTTGCGAAAACTAATTTTTAGACGAGTCGGTGGCCCCGCCGGAAAGTTTGTAGGGTGCCAAAACAAAACCGCCCGAAACCAGTCAAAACTGTTTTTGGGCATAGGGGAATGTGTTTGGCACCATTGGTCGTGAAAAATAATTTTTAGAGGAGTCGGTGGGCCTAGTGGAATGTTTGTAGAGTGCAAAAACGAAACCGCTCGAATCCACTCAAAAGTGTATTTGGGCATATGCGAAAGCCTTTGGCACCATTGGTTACAAAAGTTGTTTTACATGAGTCGGTAGGCCCATCGAAAAGTTTGCATGGTGCAAAAACAAAACCACGCGAAACCACTCCAAAGTATTGTTGGGCACATGGGAAAGTGTTTGGCACTATT
Organism: Oryza officinalis; assembly: GCA_008326285.1. Classification (NCBI taxonomy): domain Eukaryota; kingdom Viridiplantae; phylum Streptophyta; class Magnoliopsida; order Poales; family Poaceae; genus Oryza; species Oryza officinalis. The sequence goes on from BDMV01000006.1 coordinate 24,107,650, forward strand.
GGTTGGGAAAAATAATTTTTAAACAAGGCAGTTGGCCTGCCGAAAATATTTCTGGGTACGAAAACTAACTGCTCAAATCCACTCAAAAGTGTTTTTGGGCATATGAGAATGCATTTGGCACCATTGGTTACAAAGGTTGTTTTACATGAGTCGGTAGGCCCGTCGAAAAGTTTGCGGGGTGCAAAAACGAAACCGCTCGAAACCACTCCAAAGTATTGTTGGGTACATGGGAATGTGTTACGCACCATTGGTTGCGAAAAATAATTTTTAAACAAGGCGGTGGGTCCGCCGGAAAGTTTTCTGGGTGCAAAAACGAAACCGCTTGAATCTAGTCAAAATATTTTTTGGGCATATGGGAATGCCTTTGGCACAATTGGTTGTGAAAATTAATTTTTACACCACACGGTAAACCTATTGAAATGTTTGCAGGATGCAAAAACGAAACCGCTCCAAACTCCTCAGAAGTGTTTTTGGGCAAATGAAAATGTGTTATGCACCATTGGTTGGAAGAAAATAATTTTTAAACGAGTCTATGGGCCCGCAGTAAAATTTTTCTTGGTGGGAAAACAAAACCACTTGAGACCACTTAAAAGTGTTTTGGGGCATATGGGAATACACTTCGCACCATTGATTGCGAATACTAATTTTTACACGAGTCGGTGGCCCCGCCAGAAAGTTTGTAAGGCGCCAAAACAAAATCGCTCGAAGCGCTCAAAAGCGGTTTTGGGCATAAGGGAATATGTTTGGCAGCAATGGTTGCAAAAACTAATTTTTACACGAGTCGGTGGCCCCGCCGGAAAGTTTGTAGGGTGCCAAAACAAAACCGCCCGAAACCAGTCAAAAGTGTTTTTGGGCATAGGGGAATGTGTTTGGCACCATTGGTTGTGAAAAATAATTTTTAGAGAAGTCGGTGGGCCTGGTGGAAAGTTTGTAGAGTGCAAAAACGAAACGACTCGAATCCACTCAAAAATGTTTTTGGGCATATGCGAAAGCCTTTGGCACCATTGGTTACAAAAGTTGTTTTACATGAGTCGGTAGGCCCATCGAAAAGTTTGCATGGTGCAAAAACAAAACCGCGCGAAACCACTCCAAAGTATTGTTGGGCACATGGGAAAGTATTTGGCACCATTGGTTGGGAAAAATAATTTTTAAACAAGGCAGTGAGCCTGCCAAAAATATTTCTGGGTACGAAAATGAACTGCTCGAATCCACTCAAAAGTGTTTTTGGGCATATGAGAATGCATTTGGCACCACTGGTTACAAAGGTTGTTTTACATGAGTCGGTAGGCCCGTCGAAAAGTTTGCTGGGTGCAAAAACGAAACCGCTCGAAACCACTCCAAAGTATTGTTGGGTACATGGGAATGTGTTACGCACCATTGGTTGCAAAAAATAATTTTTAAACAAGGCGGTGGGTCCGCCGGAAAGTTTTCTGGGTGCAAAAACGAAACCGCTCGAATGTAGTCAAAATTTTTTTGGGCATATGGGAATGCCTTTGGCACAATTGGTTGTGAAAATTAATTTTTACACCACACGGTAGACCTATTGAAATGTTTGCAGGATGCAAAAACAAAACCGCTCCAAACCGCTCAGAAGTGTTTTTGGGCAAATGGAAATGTGTTATGCACCATTGGTTGGAAAAAAAATACTTTTTACACGAGTCTGTGGGCCCACTGGAAAATTTTTCTTGGTGGGAAAACAAAACCTCTCGAGACCACATAAAAGTGTTTTTGGGCATATGGGAATACACTTCGCACCATTGATTGCGAATACTAATGTTTACACGATTCGGTGGCCCCGCTAGAAAGTTTGTAGGGTGCCAAAACAAAATCGCTCGAAGCACTCAAAAGCGGTTTTGGGCGTAAGGGAATATGTTTGGCAGCAATGGTTGCGAAAACTAATTTTTAGACGAGTCGGTGGCCCCGCCGGAAAGTTTGTAGGGTGCCAAAACAAAACCGCCCGAAACCAGTCAAAAGTGTTTTTGGGCATAGGGGAATGTGTTTGGCACCATTGGTTGTGAAAAATAATTTTTAGAGGAGTCGGTGGGCCTGGTGGAATGTTTGTAGAGTGCAAAAACGAAATCGCTCGAGTCCACTCAAAAGTGTTTTTGGGCAGATGCGAAAGCCTTTGGCACCATTGGTTACAAAAGTTGTTATACATGAGTCGGTAGGCCCATTGAAAAGGTTGCAGGGTGCAGGGTGCAAAAACGAAACTGCTCGAAACAACTCCAAAGAATTGTTGGGCACATGGGAAAGTGTTTGGCACCATTGGTTGCAAAAAATAATTTTTAAACAAGGCGACGGGTCCGTCAGAAAGTTTTCTGGGTGCAAAAACGAACCGCTCGAATCCACTCAAAAGTGTTGTTGGGCACTAGCAATGTGTTTGGCACCATTGATTGCGAAAAAGAATTTTTAAACAAGGCGGTGGGCCTGCCGGAAGGATTTCTGGGTACGAAAACAAACCGCTCGAATCCACAAAAAATTGTTTTTGGGCATATGGGAATACCTTTGGCACATGGCACATTGGTTGCAAAAATTAATTTTTACACACTTGGTAGGCCTATTGAAATGTTTGCAGGTTACGTAAGCAAAACCGCTCCGAACCACTCAAAAGTGTTTTTGGGCATATGGAAATTTGTTATGCACCATTGGTTGGAAAAAATAATTTTTAAACGAGTCTGTGGGCCCGCAATAAAGTTTTCTTGGTGGGAAAACAAAACCACGCGAGACCACTTAAAAGTGTTTTTGGGCATATGGGAATGTGCTTCGCACCATTGATTGTGAATACTAATTTTTGCACGAGTCGGTGGCCCAGCCAGAAAATTTGTAGGGGGCCAAAAAAACAGCTCGAACCACTCAAAAGTGGTTTTGGGCATAAGGGAACGTGTTTGGCGGCATTGGTTGCGGAAACTAATTTTTACACGAGTCGGTGGCCTCGCCGGAAAGTTTGTAGGGTGCCAAAACAAAACCACCCGAAACCATTTAAAAGTGTTTTTGGGCATAGGGGAATGTGTTTGGCACCATTGGTTGCGAAAAATAATTTTTAGACGAGTCGGTGGGCCTGGTGGAAAGTTTGTAGAGTGCAAAAACAAAACCGCTCGAATCCACTCAAAAGTGTTTTTGGGCATATGGGAAAGCCTTTAGCACCATTGGTTACAAAAGTTGTTTTACATGAGTCGGTAGGCCTATCAAAAAGTTTGCACGGTGCAAAAACAAAACCGCGCGAAACCACATCAAAGTATTGTTGGGCACATGGGAATGTGTTTGATACCATTGGTTGCGAAAAATAATTTTTAAACAAGGCGGTGGGCCTGCCGAAATGATTTCTAGGTACGAAAACGAACCGCTCGAATCCACTCAAAAGTGTTTTTGGGCATATGGGAATGCATTTGGCACCATTGGTTACAGAAGGTTTTTTACATGAGTCGGTAGGCCCGTCGAAAAGTTTGCAGGGAGCAAAAACGAAACCGCTCGAAACCACTCCAAAGTATTGTTGGGTACATGGGAATGTATTAGGCACCACTGGTTGAGAAAAATAATTTTTAAACAAGGCGGTAGGTCCGCCAAAAAGTTTTCTGGTGCAAAAACAAAACCGTTCGAATCCATCAAAATTGTTTTTGGGCATATGGGAATGCCTTTGGCACCATTGGTTGCGATAATTAATTTTTACACCACACGTTAGGCCTATTGAAATGTTTGCAGGATGCAAAAACAAAACTGCTCCAAACCACTCAAAAGTGTTTTTGGGCTTATGGGAATGTGTTACGCACCATTGGTTGGCAAAAATAATTTTTAAACCAGTCGCTGGGATGTTTTCTCGGTGGGAAAACAAAATCGCTCGAAACCACTTAAAAGTCTTTTTGGGCATATGGGAATGTGCTTCGCAGCATTGGTTGCTAAAACTAATTTTAACACGAGTCAGTGGCCCCACCGAAAAGTTTGTAGGGTGTCAAAACAAAACCACTCGAACCACTTAAAATTGGTTTTGGGCATAAGGGAATGTGTTTGGCAGCATTGGTTGCGAAAACTAATTTTTAATCGAGTCGGTGGTGCCGCCGGAAGGTTTGTAGGGTGCCAAAACAAAGCCGCCTGAAACCACTCAAAAGTGTTTTGGGCATAGGGGAATGTGTTTGGCACCATTAGTTCCGAAACATAATTTTTAGACAAGTTGGTGGGCCTAGTAGAGTGTCTTTGGCACTATTGGTTACAAAAGTTACTTTACATGAGTCGGTAGGCCCATCAAAAAGTTTCCAGGTTGAGAAAACGAAACCGCTCGAAACCACTCCAAATTATTTTTGAGCATATGGGAATGTCTTTCGCACTATTGGTTGCGAGAAATAATTTTCAAACAAGGGCGGTGGGCCCGCCGGAAAGTTTTCTGGTGCGAAAACTAAACTGCTCGAATCCAGTCAAACATGTTTTTGGGCATATGGGAATTTTTTCGGCTCCATTGGTTGCAAAAATTAATTTTTACACCACTCGGTAGGCCTATTGAAAAGTTTGCATTGTGCAAAAACGAAACCGCTGGAAACCACTAAAAATAGTTTTTGGGCATATGGGAATGTGTTTGGCACTATTGGTTGTGAAAAATAATTTTTAAATGAGTCGGTTGACCCGCTGGAAAGTTTCTGGGTGGGAAAACGAACCCGCTCAAAAGCACTTGACAGTGTTTTTGGGCATATGGGAATGTGTTTGGCACCATTGGTTGCAATAAATAATAATTAAACAAGGTGCTGGTCCGCCAAAAATTTTTTGGGGTGAAAACGAAACCACTCAAATACACTCAAAAGTGTTTTTGGGCATATGGGAATGTCTTTTGATAAACCCTGAACTCAAATTGATATGCTCAGGGATTTGGTGTTCCCGATCGTCGGTGAGTTGATGATAACTACGATTTGAGAGAAACGTTGACGACCCGACTAAAACCATACAAGACGTTTTTGTGTTGCGCCTTAGTGATCGATATACCTCTGCGTTAGTTGTTGATCTTGCCGGTGCAGTTCAACCTTATTCCTGCAAGCAAATAGAAGAAACAAGAACAAGATAAAAGCAATCTGAATTGCAAATAGGAATTAAAGCTCATGATAAGTTAGGGTTCTAAAGACGAGTAACTAGGTGGTCTAGCCGACACACATATTTACAAGGTAAAGTAGCAATGGCTAAAACTTTAATCTAACAAAACCCAAGAAACCCTGAAGGAGTACCTAGCTATTTAAGTGGGTGGAAGGATGACCAAAGGCTCCCTAGGGCTGTGCTCCACCATATTGGGGCGCACCTCACATGGGCCCCACATGGGCCGGGGTCTCAAATGAAGTTACAAGCCCATATACCCATTATAGGTGATGCAATACTTTGTTTCTTCAATTGCGGATGATTGATTTAGAATTTGAAGATGAGGCTGGATCAATTGGAAAGAGGACTCCAAGAGCTTTCCATCAAGTACTCATGAGTCCAAAACGGAGCTCATATGCATATTTGGCAGCCATTTAAACTCGGCAGTGTAGCAGATGGCCAAATTGGATTCTAAAACATGCCCAGCTCGATCTTGACATCTTCCAGTTGACCAATGATGTGAGCAATGGTCGTATCAATAGTAGCCATGGTCACATCATCTTCGGCACAAATGGTTGCAAAAACTAAATTTTACACCACTCGGTAGGCCTATTGAAAAGTTTACAAGGTGCGAAAACGAAAGTGCTAGAAACCACTCAAAAGTGTTTTTTTGCATATGGGAATGTGCTTGGCACCATTGGTGGTGAAAAATAATTTTTAAATGAGTCGGTGGGCTCGCTGGAAAGTTTTTTGGGTGGGAAAACGAAACCGCTCGAAACCACTGAAAAGTGTTTTTCAGCATATGGGAATGTGTTTTGCATTACCGGTTGTAATTTTTACACAAGTTTGTGGCCTCGCTGGAAAGTTTCTAGGTGCGAAAACAAAACCGCTCGAATCCATTCAAAGTGTTTTTTGGCATATGGACTGTCTTTTGCAACATTGGTTGCAAAAGTTATTTGACATGCGTCGGTAGGCCCATCGAAAAGTTTGCAGGGTGCGAAATTGAAATCCCTCGAAACCACTCCAAAGTATTTTTGGGCACATGGGAATGTGTTTGGCATCATTGGTTGCGAAAAATAATTTTTAAACAAGGCGATGGGCTCACCGGAAAGATTTCTCGGTACAAAAACGAAACCGCTCAAATCCATTCAAAATTGTTTTTGGGCATATCGGAATGCCTTTGGCACCATTGGTTGCAAAAATTAATTTTTACACCACTCGGTAAGCCTATTGAAATATTTGCAGGATGCGAAAACGAAACCACTCTGATAAACCCTAACATCCCTTTGATATGCTCAGGGATCTGGTTATCCCGATCTTTCGGTGAGTTGATGACAACTATGATTTGAGAAAAACGTTGACGACCCGACTACAACCATACAAGATGTTGTTGTGTGGCGCCTTAGCAATCGATACACCTCTCCGTGGGTTGTTGATCTTGCCGATGCAAATCAATCTTATTCCTGCAAGCAAATTGAAAAACAAGCAAGAACAAGATAAAAGCAATCTGAATTGCAGATAGGAATTAAAGCTCACGATAAGGTGGGGTTCCGAAGACAAATAATTAGGTGGTCTCGTCGGCAAACGTAACTACAAGATGGCTAAAACTTTAATCTAACAAAACCTAGAAATCCTAAAAAGGTACCTAGCTATTTAAAGGGGTGTTGGGGTCGTGCTCTAACCCTAAGACGCATCCCTAGTGGACCCAACTTGATACATAGCCCATTGGGCCTAAATAAGCTAGCGCAGCACCTTTGACAGAAAAGGACTCGGTAGTAAAACTATGATTGCGGCCACTCCAGAATAGATATGGACATGAGACTGAATCCGTTTGAAAGTAGACTTGATAAGCTTTCCATGAAGTGTTTATACGCCCAAATAAGAGTTTGCATGAAATCGTGGTGGTTGTCACAAATTGGCGCTGTCCTAAAGTCCGAATCCAGCCCGCGCGAATCCTTTTCCTTTTGATCCTCTCCATCATTCCTAAGTAAAACAAGACTGCACGCATCTTCGAGGTATAAATACGATGAACACGAACTCAAGAATGAACTCACGTTATAGTTGAGTAGACGTGCACGAGCGCGGGTAATAGGACCATGAGGTTGTACTTGTGGAGACATGGATGTATCGATGGTGTTGATGTCCTCATCAAGGGGTCCCTAGGGTCGTGCTCCACCAGATTGGGGCGCACCCCACATGGGCCCCACTTGGGCCAGGGTCCCAGATGAAGTTACAAGCCCATAGGCCCATTATAGGTGACGCAGCATTTTGTTTTTGTGATTTTGGATGACTGAGAAGGAATTTGGAGATGAGGCTAGATCCGTTGAAAAGAGGACTCCAAGGTCTTTCCATCCAGTACTCATGGGCCTAAAACGGATCTCGTATACAGATTTGGCGGTCGTTTGAAGCCAGCATAGTAGCAGATGGCCGAATTGGTTTCCATAACTTCTGCGGCTCAATCTCGATGTCTTCCAATTGTCCTATGACGTGAGAAATGGTTGTATCAATGGTATTCATGGTCACATCACACTCAGAAGTGTTTTTGTGCATATGGGAATTTGTTATGCACCATTGGTTGGCAAAAATAATTTTTAAACGAGTCTATGGGCCCGCTGGAAAGTTTACTTGGTGGGAAAACAAAACCGCTCGAAACCACTTAAAAGTGTTTTTGGGCATATGGGTATATGTTTCGCACCATTGGTTGTGAAAAATAATTTTTACACGAGTTGGTGGTCCTGCCGGAAAGTTTGTAGGGTGCCAAAACAAAACCGCTTGAACCACTCTGATAAAACCTGAAATCCACTTGATAAGCTCAGGGATCTGATTGGCCCGATCTTTCGGTGAATTGACGATAACTACGATTTGGGAGAAACGTTGACGACCCCGACTACAACCATACGAGACGTTGTTGTGTTGCGCCTTAGCGATAGATACACCTCTCCGTGGGTTATTGATCTTGCCGGTGCAGATCAACCTTATTCCTGCAAGCAAATCAAAGAAACAAGCAAGAACAAGATAAAAACAATCTGAATTACAAATAGGAATTGAAAACAAATGATAAGTTGGGATTCCTTAACGAGCAAACCGGTGATCTAACCGATCACGGGATTACAGGGCAAAGTAGCGAAGCTAAACTTTAATCTAAACATAACTCGAAAAACCCTAAAGGAGTACCTAGCTATTTAAAGCGATGGAAAGAGGACCAACGGGGTTCCTAGTTCATGCTCCACCAGGTTGGGGCGCACCGCACATGGGCCCTACTTGGGTCGGGGTCCAAGATAAAGTTACAAGCCCATAGGCCCATTATAGGTGACGTAGCACCTTGTTACTGGGATGGAATTTGGAGATGAGACTGTGGATCCATTGGAAAGAGGACTCCAAGAGCATTCTATCAAGTACTCATGGGCCCAAAACAAAGCTCGTATGCATATTTGGCGGCCATTTGAAGTCAGCACTGTAGCAAGTGGCCGAATTGGATTCCAGAACTTGGACTGCTTGATCTGGATGTCTTTCGGTTGAACTATGATGTGAGCAATGGTTGTATCAATAGTAGCCATGGTCACATCATCCTCCCCTTCTTCACGGAAAACCGTCCTCGGTTTTTCCATATGGGACTCTTCACGTCATTTAAAACAAACTGGTTCTTTAAATCAAAACAAGAGAAACTCGACATAATATAATTAGCAATATCATGTCTCTCTAGCTTGCATGTTTTATCCAAATCTACAGGAGGTTCTAAATCCGAACAGATGTAAACTCTATGCACCAAATATATTCCTCTATCATTATATTCACCAAAGATATGAAAATTAGCATTAGTTGGACATGGCAAACCAGATTTAGCAAACAATTTCTCCTTCAAATTTCTAAGCTCATAAAAGTCATCAAACAGAACATAGCCCAAAGTATTTAAAGAAGATAGCACACGTTCCTGAACTTCATTAGCAATATGAACAACATGCTTAAAATCAGCGCAGAAAGAATTAACAACAGGAATAGCATGTTCATTCATTAGTTGCGGCATGGATAGAAGTAAAGCATTATCACACAACTTTTCTTTATCACAAGGAACAATAAACAAATCAACTTGCGACAAAGGAATCTCGGTAATAGGTTCCACTAATGGGTGCTCTACTATAGCATGAAAAGTGGACATGTGTAGCTCAGCTTGAGAATACTCACCTTCATTTATCTCAGCACAATTTATTTTACCTTACAAACTTTCTTCAGACATCACAGGTGCTCATGCTTCTCTTCTTCCTTCTCAAGTACATCATTCTCCTCCTTTTGTTGAATGTTCTGAACAAGAGACGCAAAAGATTGCTCCTCCCATTTTTGCAGATCATCATTGCACAATGATATATGAGATTCAAAAACAGGAGATAAATCACATTGTTCATGCTTTCTAGCATTTGATATGAAATCTTGTAAAATTTGACTCTCAATGCTACGAGCAAGCATGAATAGATGTGCAATATAATTATATGTCACATTAGCAAGCATAACCTGAATTTTGGACTTAAGCCCCTTGAAAAATCTACGCATTGTGTTCTCATTGCATTCTTTTAGACCACTGTAGATGATACAAACTTTAAATTCATAGATGTAACCTCTAACAGTTCTATCACCTTGTTTCAGATGTTCTAGTTTCTCAAGAAAAATACATTTGTAATAAGAACTCACAAAACGCTTTCTCCTCATGGTTTTGCACTCATCCCATGTTTCAGGTTTATTACTAATATGACTCCACCAAAAGAATGCAGAAGAGGTAAACTTATTACTAGCAGCCTTAATCTTTTGAGCATCAGAAAAATCATATTTATCAAATTCATTGTCTACTGCTAGCTGCCAATCAACATAAGGGACAGAATCGTACTTACCATCGTACAATGGTAACTTAGATTCAACTAGTGCAAAATTACAGTCAAGTACCTCATATGAATCACGTGGAGAAGTCGTCATATCTCGTCGAAGGTGAAGAAGTCGATGTTGAGCATCTCGTATCCCCTTGCGAAAGCATGAACAATGTGATTTATCTCCTGTTTCTGAATCTCCTATGTCCTTGTGCATGATGTGCAAACATGGGAGGAGCAATCTTTTGTGTTTCCTGTTAGTAATGTTTTGCAGGGAGTTCAGAACATTCAACAAAAGAAGGAGAATGATATACTTGAGAAGAAAGAGGAAGCATGAAGCACCTGCGATGTCTAAAAAAAGTTCTCAAGGTAAATTAAATGGTGCTGAGATAAATGAAGATGAGTATTCTCAAGCTGAGATACACATCTCCACTTTTCATGCTATAGTAGAGCAACCATTAGTAGAACCAATAGCTGATATTCCTTTGTCACAAGTTGATTTGTTTGTTGTTCCTTGTGATAAAGAAGAGTCGTGTGATAATGCTTCACTTATATCCATGCCGCAACTAATGAATGAACATCCTATTCCTGTTGTTAATTCTTTCTGCGCTGATTTTAAGCATGTTGTTCAAATTGCTAATGAAGTTAAGGAACGTGAATTGCTATCCTCTTTAAGTACTTTGGGCTATGTTTTATTAGATGACTTTTGTGAGCTTGATAGTTTGAAGGAGAAATTATTTGCTAAGTTTGATTTGCCATGTCCAATTAATGCCATTTTATTATTTGCTAAGTTTGATTTGCCATGTCCAATTAATGCTATTTTTTATATCTTTAGTGAATATAATGATAGAGATATTCGGTGCACAGATTTTACATATTGCAAGCCAGAGAATTATATTATTGCTAATTTTGCTACTTCGAGTTTCTCTAGTTTTGATTGGAAGAAACAGGTTCTTTTAAATGGACTACGTGAAGAGCACCATATGGAAAAAAACTGAGGAAGGTTTTTTGTGAAGAAGGGGAGGATGATGTCACCATGGCTACAATAGATACAACCGTTGATCACATCATAGGTCAACCGGAAGATGTCAAGATCAAGCTATCCAAATTCTGGAATCCAATTCGGCCACCTGCTACACAGCTGAATTCAAATACCCGCCAAATATGCATACGAGCTCCATTTTGGGCCCATGAGTCCTTGATGGAAAGATCTCAGAGTCCTCTTTCCAATGGATCCAGCCTCATCTCCAAATTCCTACTTAGTCATCCGCAATCACAAAAATAAGAAGTTGCATCACCTGTAATGGGCCTGTGGGCTTATAACTTCATCTGGGACCCTGGCCCATTAGGGCCCATGTGGGGTGAGCCCCAACCTGGTGAAGCACGACCTAGGAACCCCCTTGGTCGTCCTCCCACCTCTTTAAATAGCTAGATACCCATTTAGAGTTTCTCGGGTTTTGTTAGATTAAAGCTTTAGCGATTACTACTTTATCTTGTAGTTACGTGTGTTAGCTAGACCACCTAATTACTTGTCTTCGGAACCCCACCTTACACCTTATCGTGAGCTTAATTCTTATCTGCAATTCAGATTGCTTTTATCTTGTTCTTGCTTGTTTATTCGATTTGCTTGCAGGAATAAGGTTGATTTGCATCGGCAAGATCAACAACCCACGGAGAGGTGTATCGATCGCTAAGGCACAACACAACAACGTCTTGTACGGTTGTAGTTGGGTCGTCAACATTTCTCTCAAATCGTAGTTATCATCAACTCATGAATGATCGGGACAACCAAATCCCTGAGCGTACCGAGTGGAGTTAAGGGTTTATCAAAAAACGAAACCACTTGAAAGTGTTTTTGGGAATATGGTAATGTGTTTCACACCATTGCTTCTGAAAATTAATTTTTACGCGAGTCGGTGGTCGTGTCGAAAAGTTTGTAGGGTGCCAAAACGAAACCGCTCGAAACCACTCAAAATTGATCTTGGGCATATGGGAATGTGTTTGGCCCTATTGGTTGCACAAAAAAAAAATTTAGACCAGTAGGTAGTGATGTGAGCCCGCGAGGGTTTGATGCCCGATCTTTCGATGAGACAGTTGGATAACTCAATTGGGAAGGAGATGTCATTCACGGCCCGACTACAACCGTCCAAAGATGCTGCTGCGCCTTAGCAACCGATACACCACCTCCAATAGTCGTCACGAACTTGCGGTGCACGACAACCCGACCACGAGGGCACTCGTCCTACAATCAATCGAAGAACAAGTAAGAACAGGTAGAACAAGTAGTACAAGCACTAAATTGCTAGATGAAGATGAAAGTTTCACTAAGAAATCACAATATGGTGGGGTTTCGAAGACAAACAGATGAGCGGTTTAGCCAACACGCGTGCTGCATGCAAGTAGCAAGTTGCTAACTCTAATCAACAAAACCCAATTGTTCTTGGCAGCGGCTAAAGGTATAAGAAGAGGGGGAGAACGATCACAGGGGTATTGGGGTCGTGCTCTAACCCTAGGACGCGTCCTTAATGGACCCAACATGACACACAGTGATGTGACCATGGCTACTATGGATACAACCGTTGCTTACGTTATATGTCAACAGGAAGATGTCAAGATCATGTTTTCCAAGATCTGGAATCCAATTCGGCCACCTACTACAATGCTGATTTCAAATGCCCGCCAAATATGCATACAAGCTCGTTTTTGGGCCTATGAGTACTTGATGAAAAGCTCTTGGTGTCCTCTTTCCAATGGATCCAGCCACATCTCCAAATTCCATCCTAGTCAGCCGCAATCTCAAAAACAAGGTGCTACGTCACCTATAATGGGCCTATGGGCTTGTAACTTCATCTGGGACCCTGGCCCAGGTGGGGCCCTTGAGGGGTGCGCCTCAACCTGGTGGAGCACGACCTAGGAACCCCCTTGGTCGTCCTCCCACCCCTTTATATAGCTAAGTACCCATTTAGGATTTCTTGGGTTTTGTTAGATTAAAGTTTTAGCAATTGCTACTTAATCTTGTAGTTACATGTGTCGGCTAGACCACCTAATTATTTGTCTTCGGAACTCCACCTTATCATGAGCTTTAATTCCTATATACAATTCAGATTGCTTTTGGACACCTATATACTAAATGGGCTCAATTCTGAAATTCAGGTTATGCTTGATAACATAAGAAAAAGATTCAATAAATTCAACCCATTTAGCATGTCTACGGTTCAATTTTCCTTGACTATGAATATGCTTCAAAGATTCATGATCAGAATGTATACCCAATTCCTTAGGCCACAAATAATGCTGCCATGTTTCTAAAGTTCGCACAAGAGCATACAATTCTTTATCATAAGTAAAATAATTCAAAACAGACCCACTCAATTTTCTACTAAAATATGCAACAGGTTTTCCTTCTTGGAGCAAAACACCACCCAATCCAATCTCACTAGCATCACATTCAAGTTCAAAGGTTTTATTAAAATCGGAAAGTTGGAGGAGAGGTGCATGTGTCAACTTATCTTTCAACATGTTGAAGGCGTTCTCTTGGGTTGTGCCCTAAGTGAAAGGCACTCCCTTCTTCGTAAGCTCATTCAATGGCGCAGCAATGGTGCGGAAATCCTTCACAAAGCGGCGATAAAAATCAGCAAGCCCTAAAAAACTTCACACTTGTGTGATGGTGTGTGGAACAGGCCACCTTTGTATAGGTTCCACTGCCTTGATCAACCTCAATTCCCTGCGGAGTGACAACATAGCCAAGAAAGGAGACTCGATCCATGAGGTGCACTTCTCAAGGTTACCAAATAAGCGTGCATCATGAAGAGCATTAAAAACAGCACGAGAATAATTTGAACAGCACAAGGACTAAGTGACTCACGTACATAGCCTTTGTCGAGTAGTTCTTGTACTTAGCTCTGAATCTCCTTAATTTCTTCCAAATTCGTCCTGTATGGCGCACGGTTGGGCAATGAAACACCAGGAATGAGATCAATCTGGTGCTCAATCCCTCAAAGTGGTGGCAGCCCCAGTGGTAATTGATGTGCGCAAGGGTGTCCCGATCTTTCGATGAGAGGATAAGTCGATTGGATGGAGCGATGTTGGCGATCCGACTACAACTATAAAGGGACGTTGCGCCTTAGCAATCGTTACACCAACTCCAGAGACAATCGTGAATCTCGATGGATGCACGGTCAGCCCAACCACGAGGGTATTTGTTCTTGCAAGCAATCGAGAACTAGCAAGAACAAGATGAACAAGCACTGCCATGATGTAGATTTTCCTGTGGAAAAATTAGCCTTGGCACTAGCACGTCGTCCCTGCACTTCCCTTTCAGCTTTACAAGCAAGATGAAACAAATGTGTTACATTAGTGTATTCCTTATAAACCGGGATGTCCTGTATCTCTCTGTCTAAACCACAAAAAAATCTAGCTATAGCAGGTTCCTCATCCTTCTCCAAGTTACAATGCAACATACCCATTTGCAATTCTTGATAATACTCTTCTACACTTTTAGCGCCCTGTCTCAATTGTTGCAACTTATTTAAAAGGTCACGTGCAAAGTAAGAAGGAATAAATCTAGCCCGCATGACCCGTTTCAAAGCATCCCTAGTATGTGGCATGTTATTATGATTTTTGATACGGGGTCGCCCGATCTTCTCGACGTAGGATCAAGATACTCACGTGGAACTGATGAATCGTAGTGATCCCCCGTTGCCAATGCAAGAGTTAGCACTCTATAATTCGCCCAATCACACGTGTTGAACTTCACGACCACTAGATGAAGTTCTATCGCGCTCCCAATTCCCAGCGGAAAGGTTGAACGATCTTGATTTTTGACTAACTCTCAATTCCTTCAATGTTGTTTGGACAACAGAAAGAACAAGAGTATTTTTAATATCAAAAGTGGTTGCCTTTACAATGGGGGTCTACCCCTCAATATATAGTCTCAGCCCAAGGCTATTCAACACTAAACTCCCCATGTGGTACTATTCACGCGCACTGTAGCACGGGTACTGTTCATGGGCCGTACGGTACTGTTCACGGGCCGCAAGCACTATTTATGGGCTGATCATTGTTCATGATGTGGACTTATGCTTCCTTGGATGACGGCCACATATCCTTGATCTCCATCCATCGCTGACTCTTCAAACCTGAGCACAAGTAAAACATTGTTTTTAGGTAGTATAAAATTCTCATTAAAATTAATGACATATTCATTAAGGAGCAGGTTCACCTGAGATTGTAGTTTCTTGGCTCGTGCTCTTGTTATTGGTCCTGTTATTGAAGTCTCATTACTAGCTTTGACATTACTAGCGATGTCCTCATCAATTTTTCTTGCCATGTCTATCCACCAAACAGAAGCAAAATCAGTGAACTCACTGGTAGCAGCTCTAACCCGTTTATCCTCATGGAACTCATGACATGCGAACTTTTGATCAATAGCAATTTCCAAAGTAATGAATGCATCAGGATCATATTTTCCATCAGAAGGAGTGATGTGACCATGGCTACTATGGATACATCCGTTGACCACATCATAGGTCAACCGGAACATGTCAAGATCAAGCCACAGAAGTTCTGGAATCCAATTCGGCCACCAGCAGCAGCGTTGACTTAAAATAGCCGCCAAATATGCATACGAGCTCCATTTGGGGCCCATGAGTACTTGATGGAAAGGTCTTGGAGTCCTCTTTCCAATGGATCCTGCCTCATCTTTAAATACCTTCTCAATCATCTGCAATCACAAAAACAAGGTGTTGCATCACCTGTAATGGGCCTATGGGCTTGTAATTTTATCTGGGACCCCGGCCCAGGTGGGGCCCATGTGGGGTGCGCCCCAACCTGGTGGAGCACGACCTAGGAACTCCCTTGAATGTCCTCGCACCCCTCTAAATAGCTAGGTACCCCTTTAGGGTTTCTCGAGTTTTGTTAGATTAAAGTTTTAGCCATTGCTACTTTTTTTTGTAGTTACGTGTGTCAGCTAGACCACCTAATTACTTATCTTCGAAACCCCAACCTTATTGTGAGCTTTAATTCCTATTTGCAATTTAGATTGCTTTTGTCTTGTCCTTGCTTGTTTCTTTGATTTGCTTGCAGTAATAAGGTTGATTTGCACCGGCAAGATCAACAACCCACGGAGAGGTGTATCGATCTCTAAGGCGCAACACAACAACGTCTTGGACGGTGGTAGTCAGATCATCGACGTTTCTCCCAAATCGTAGTTATCATCAACTCACCGAAAGATTGAGACAACCAGATCCCTGAGCGTATCGAGTGGAGTTCAGGGTTTATCAAGTGGTATCAGAGCTTTCGTTGCTCGGTGAATTTTTATCTACCCATAACCAGAAAAAGCCAAAAAGAAAATTTATACATTACCTAGCCATCTTTGTGCCATTGCATTGTTCTTTTCAGTTTTTGTGTTGCATCGTCGAGTTGTGTTGCTGGTCTTAGTGTCCAGTCTATTTAGAGTTTCGAGTTCTAGTCACATTTAGGCCCAAAATGGAAGCAGGAGATTAGATTAGATTAGATTGGTTTTTGTTTGCATCGGGAAAGAAATAGTAGATTGGATCAGTTTTTTTATCACCAAATCCAAACCTGTCGGTTTCCCCTCCAACCCCCCCCACCGCATGCCTGCCACTCCACCTCCCCCATCGTACGGTTGATTCCTCCTCCACTATAGAGTTGTTAGACACCTTGGTGAAAAAATTTTCGGTGTCGGATTCATGATCTGATTGCAAAAATGGAACCGGTATAATTCAGCATTCCATTTTTGTATAGATCGAATTTTAGGGTTTGAACTTTAACATTTGAATCCTTGTAATTTTTCTTATTTACATTTGAGTCCTTGTAATCTTGCCTTCAGGTCCTTGAGTCGTTTTTGCTGAAAAAAATAAAAAAAGAAAAAAAAGCAGAAAGGTGCTAAAAAAAGAAAGAAAACAAAAGCCGCACCAAAAAAAGAAAAGAAAGAAAGAAAAAAAGAAGAAAAAAAAGAAAGAAAGAAAAGAGCAGATCAGTTGTTATCTTTGAGTTTGCTTTTGTATATCAGAGTTGTGCTTGAGTTGTTAATAGTGCTATCTCGTGGTATCATTTGTGTCTAGGCTCGCGTCTTTACTACGTTCTAGCCTAGGACCAGCACAGTACTGACTTTGAATAATTATTCAACTTTGCATTCTCTAATTTGTGCATTTGCTATTCCTTTACTACATATTTAAGCCTACCCAAAGCTCCACAGATTTGATTGCAGCCGTATAGCAAGTGTTTGCCAAGGCATCGATACATCCAACCTCCATTGGGTCTAGGTTGAGTCGGTGTGGTCACCATTCCGCTTGCATTGGTAAGATCTTGTAAGAGCTTGGTTAAAAGCTTGAGTGTGTGTGATATTTGAGCCTAAACTACCTAGTAGTTCATAGGAGTGTACATATCTTTGTGTATGTTTCTTGTTTTCTACTAACAATGACAGAGATACGCAAGACAACCGGGGATAACTCTGCTCAACATCGACATCTTCGTCGAGACATGGGGAGTGATCAGCATGATACATATGAGGTAAATGACATTGTTCTAACCAAGATCAAATCTGCACTACCTTATTTTGAGGGAAATTATGATCCTCATGCTTACATTAAATGGGAGCTAGCGGGTGATAGAGAATTTCAAAAGCATGATTTGTCTGAGAGACAAATGGTTATGTGTGCCTCTAGTGTGTTAGTGAAAAATGCTTCTTATGATTGGGAACATCTTTGTAGGCATAACAAAATACCTCAATCTTAGAAAGACCTGAAACAATATTTGCGAGATGTTTATGTTCCCATATATTATGCTGATATTCTACTCAACAAATTAGAATGTTTAAAACAAGATACTAGAACTGTTACTTCATACTATCATGATATGCATGCTTGTTTATTACGTTGTGGTTTAGATGAATGCGAAGAAGCTACAAAATTGAGGTTTTTACGTGGGCTTAATAAAGAAACTCAGGACATGCTTGCTTGTCAAAGTTATAGCTCTTTTGCTCATTTGTTACAACTTGTTTGCAATGCGGAAAAACAAATTGAGGACGTAAAGAAGCAACAAGTTGTACACGTGCCTCCTATTGCTAATAATTTGTAGGAAGTAAACAATTGTCAAAAGGAGGAGAAAGATGTACTTAATAAGAATGAGGAGAAGCTTGAAGCACCTGCTCAAGAATATTTTCAAGGTAGATTAAATGGTGTTGAGATAAAAGAAAGTGAGTATTCTCAAGATGAGATACACATGTCCACTTTTCATGCTATAGTCGAGCAACCATTAGTAGAACCAATTGCTGAGATTCCGTTGTCACAAGTTGATTTGTTTGCTATTTCTTGTGATAAAGAAAAATTGTGTGATAATGCTTTACTTGTATCAATGCCACAACTAGTGAATGAACATGCTATTTCGAGTGTTAGTTCTTTATGTGCTTATTTTAAGCATGTTGTTCATAATGCTAACGAAGTTGAGGAACGTGAATTGCTATCTTCTTTAAATACATTGGGCTATGTTTTATTTGATGTTTTTGTGAGCTCGATAATTTGAAGGAGAAATTATTTGCTATTAATTTGCCCTGTCCATCTAATACTATATTTCATATCTTTGGCAAATATAATGATAGAGAAATATATATGGTGCATAGAGTTTACATATGTTTGGATTTAGAACCTGCTGTAGATGTGGATAAAAATTGCAAACTAGAGAGACATATTATTGCTAATCTTGTTATCTCGAGTTTGTTTTGTTTTGATTTGAGGAAACAGGTTGTGTTAAATGGGCTACGCGAAGAGCACCTTATGGTAAAACCGAGGACGGTTTTCCGTGAAGAAGGGTAGGATGATGTGACCATGGCTACTATGGATACAACCGTTGATCACATCTTAGGTCAACCGGAACATGTCAAGATCAAGCCACAGAAGTTCTGGAATCCAATTCGGCCACCAGCAGCAACGTTGACTTCAAATAGCCGC
Organism: Oryza officinalis; assembly: GCA_008326285.1. Taxonomy (NCBI): domain Eukaryota; kingdom Viridiplantae; phylum Streptophyta; class Magnoliopsida; order Poales; family Poaceae; genus Oryza; species Oryza officinalis. Next base: position 24,126,521 of record BDMV01000006.1, read on the forward strand.
CAAATATGCATACGAGCTCTGTTTTGGGCCCATGAGCACTTGATGGAAAGGTCTCGGAGTCCTCTTTCCAACGGATCCAGTCTCATCTCGAAATTCCTTCTCAATCATCTGCAATCACAAAAACAATGTGTTGCATCACCTGTAATGGGCCTATGGGCTTGTAACTTTATCTGGGACTCCGGCCCAGGTAGAGAGCCTTGTGGGGCGCGTACCAACCTGGTGGAGCACGACTTAGGAACCCCCTTGGATGTCCTCGCACCCCTTTAAATAGCTAGGTACCCCTTTAGGGTTTCTCGGGTTTTGTTAGATTAAAGTTTTAGCCATTGCTACTTTTTCTTGTAGTTACGTCTGTCGGCTAGACCACCTAATTACTTGTCTTCGGAACCCCTACCATATCGTGAGCTTTAATTTCTATTTGCAATTTAGATTGCTTTTGTCTTGTTCATGCCTATTTCTTCGATTTGCTTGCAGAAATAAGGTTGATTTGCACCGGCAAGATCAACAACCCACAGAGAGGTGTATCGATCGCTAAGGCGCAATACAACAACGTCTTCTACGGTTATAGCCGGATTGTGAATGTTTCTCCCAAATCGTAGTTATCATCAACTCACCGAAAGATCGGGACAACCAGATCCCTAAGCGTATCGAGTGGAGTTCAGGGTTTATCAAGGAGGTATCTTAAATTTGATCTTTAAAGCATCATCATTATTGCATACCTCACGTCGACGGTGTCCACCCATACCTCTACGATTATGACATAGCCATCGATAATCACAAGCGTCTCGATCATCCTGTTCAGTGTCAGCAGTATAATCATCATCCAAATTATCATTGACGTGCTCACCATCAATGTCGTTTTCATTACGCCAACCATTGTTCCTAGTTTGGTCATCAAAGTGCCTTAGGAGAGCAGCAAGGCTGGTGTCAATACGAGCAACCGAAGCCTCCAACCCTGTAAGCTTGGTGTTGGCAGCAATTTGTGTGACCTCCAATTGCCCAATCTTGTCGTTCGTCACTTGCGAATTTGCATCAAGTCCTTCTGTGTGCCGTTTCACTTGCCTTTCAAAGAGCCGTATGATGCCTTTGGTGCGTGGAGAATGGGACGCACCATGATCATCCTCTGACCCTACCATGGTTAGTAGCACAAAGACAACAAGACAACCCTATCTCACAAGCTCTTACCAATTCTTACCAATTGCTCACAGCAGGGAGACGGCAACCAACAAGTATGCGTCCATGGAACGAGGTGTATCGGTGCCGTAGCAAAAGGATCTGTCAAGCTGTTCCGAGTGTGAGGAGCTGTGGGTGGGCTGAAAGCAATGCATAAGGAACAACTAGAAACCACGTTAGTCAAAGCAAGTTGAAAAATCGTTCAAAGGTTGATACCGTGCTAGTCATAGGCTAGCCGAAGTAGAGACGCGAGCCTAACCACAAAGGACGCCACAAGACACAAACCCAAACAGAAACGATGACAATGGTGACAACAGGCAATGGTGGGTGGTGCTCACAAGTTGGCTCCTTTTTTTTGCTCTCTCTAGTGTTGAGGAGAGAGATGCGACTTTTTTTATTTTTCTTTTATTTTTTTGATATTTTTTTCACAACTAGGAGCACACCGGAACCAACCACAGAAAGTCGTAGCTCAAACGGACAAAATACGAAGCCTGTAGCATTTTTCAAAGTTCAATCCAAAGGAGTCCCGAAGCTTGCCGTCTCGAAAACAGAATTTTGCAAGCGCAATTTGGAGATTTTAAATTTGTCAAACCCGACAAAGCAGGGAAGAATCGGATGTAACTTTTTCTGTAGATGTCCGCGGATATATTATAAGCCTGATTCCGAGTCCGTATGAAAAAGATATGACTGTTTTAAAGAAGGTCACTCGAATAAGGGTTCTATTTTTTTTCTTCTGGTGGCGGCAGACTCAAAGGCAAGCGGACTCAAGGAAAGGAACAGATCTAACACAATCGAAAAGTGATTTGGTGGATGGCTGTAGTTAAGATGGCGGCGATGTGCGTGGCAAGAACTCGAAACTCTAATCGACTAAACGCTAAGACCAACAACTTAACACAACCGATGCAATCAAAAATTCAACAAGCCCTAACTAAGCAGTAGTAGTAAAAAGGCTCAAGGGTTTATGGGATTACGAAGAACTAATCTACTTTTTTTTGGCTTTTTCTGGACTATAGGAAAATAAAACAATGAAGGGTAAAAAGTCTCTCACCGATCAACCACGCTTTGATAGCGCCTGATGAGAACTCGCGAGGGTTTGATGCCCGATCTTTCGATGAGAGGGTTGGATAACTCGATTGGAATGGAGATGATGTTCACGGCTCGACTACAACCGTCCAAGGACGTTGTGCCTTAGCAACTGATACACCACCTCCAATGGTTGTCATGAACTTGTGGTGGACGACAACCCGGCCACGAGGGCACTCGTCCTGCAAGCAATCGAGAACTAGCAAGAACAAGTTGAACAAGCAACTCAATTTGTGGATTAAAGATGTAGGATTGAATCAGCAAAAGTATCAATGGTGGGGTTCCGTAACGAGCAACCGGCGATCTAACCGATCACGGGATTACACGGTAAAGTAGCGAAGCTAAACTTTAATCTAAATAAAACCCAATTGTTCTTGGCGGTGGCTAAAGGTATAAAAAGAGTAGGAGAATGACCACAAGGGAGTTGGGGTCATGCTCCAACCCTAGGACGTGTCCTTAATGGACCCAACTTCATACACGGCCCATCGGGCCCAAATAAGGTGACGCAGCACCTTTGACAGAAAAAGACTTAGTAGTAATTTGATGATTGCGGCCGCTCCAGAAAGATATGGACATGAGGTTGGATCCATTTGAAAGTAGACTGGATAAGCTTTCCATGAAGTACTCGCACTCCCAAATCGGAGTTCGCATGAAGTCGTGGCGTTCGTCACAAGTTGGCGCTATCCTGCAGTCCGAATCCAGGCCGCGTGAATCCTTTCCCCTTTTGATCCTCTCCATCATACCTAAGTAAAACAAGAGTGCACGCGTCTCCGGGGTATAAATAAGATGAACATGAACTAAGAATGAACGCACCTGATAGTTGAGTTGACGTGCACGAACGCGGGTAATAGGACCATGAGGAGGTTGTACTTGTGAAGACATGGATGTATCGATGGTGTTGATGTCCTCATCAGTAATGCAGTTGGAAAGACATCATAATACTCCTGTAAAATGTTAGCAACAGTAGGTGGCAAAGAAAGCTGCATATTGTCAAGTGAAACCAAAGCATCTTTGCATACCAAAGCATAGGCAACTGAGGCAATTAATTCGTTAATTTCAGATTTGGTAGCAAGTAAGCATTTTCCTTTCAAGCTTATTTCATTTTTCTTATCAACAACAGACCGCGCATTGTTATTGTCTTTGGATTTGGAAGCTTTAACAATATCATCACGCACAATATCTTCAGAAGACATGGGATGCAACACAATTTTCTTAACATGGTACAAGAAAGAATGCTGATTTGACCTACCATGATGCATAGAGTCTATCAAATTGCCATGGTCTACCTAGCAGAATATGACAAGCTTGCATAGGCACAATATCACACTCAACAACATCATGGTATTCCAAAATTAATGCGCACCAGTTTTGTTACATTTGCCTTACCACTGTTGTTTAGCCACTGGATGTAGTATGGATGAGGATGTGGTTTGGTGCTAAGTGCAAGCTTCTCCACCATCTCACTGCTAGCCAAGTTGTTGCAGCTACCTCCATCAATGATCATGCGGCAAGAACGCTCTTTAATGACGCACTTGGTTTGAAACAACGTGTATCGCTGATTTTGCTCCGCCTTCTCCATTTGTGCACTGAACACAGGCATGAGCACCAATATGCTCTTCTGGACGCTCCTCATGGTCTACATGGTTAGCTACAAGCAAAGCAAGTGTATCCTCATCGAAATCACTAGCAGATGAATACTCACCATCATCTTTGACTACCAAAACACGCTTGCTAGGACATGCCCAAAGCCCTTACAGCAATGACACTGTACGTCTCTTGTTCTGCCTGTGGATGCAATTGAAGAAGCGCTCGCGGCTGGCTATTGGGCAGTCTTGGTCGCTGAACTAGTAGGAGGAACACGTGGCTTGTCGCTGGGCGGAGAAGGTGCTGATCGACTTAGTGTGGAAGATGTGGAAGTAGTACGTCCGACCAAAGGAGTAGTCATGCGTGGCTACCATGATGTAGATTTTCCTGCAAAAAAATTAGCCTTGGCACTAGCACATCATCCCTGTACTTCCCTTTCACCTTTACAAGCAAGATGAAATAAACGGGTTACGTTAGTGTATTCTTTGTAAGCCAGGATGTCCTGTATCTCTTTGTTTAATCCAACCCAAAAATCTAGCCATAGCAGGTTTCTCATCCTCCTCTAAGTTACAATGCAACATACCCATTTGCAATTCCTGATAATATTCTTCTACACTTTTAGCACTGTGTCTCAATTGTTGCAACTTATTTAAAAGGTCACGTGCATAGTAAGAAGGAATAAATCTAGCCCACATGACCCGTTTCAAAGCATCCCAAGTCTTTGGCATGTTATTAGGATTTTTCTTGCCATGTTCTATCCACCAAACAGAAGCAAAATTAGTGAACTCACTGGTAGTAGCCCTAACCCGTTTATCCTCAAGGAACTCAGGACATGCAAACAATTGATCAATAGCAATTTTCCAAGTAATGTATGCATCAGGATCATATTTACCATCAAAAGGAGGTATCTTAAATTTGATTCTAGTTAAAGCATCATCATTATTGCGTACCTCACGTCGACGGTGTCCACCCATACCTCTACGATTATGATGTAGCCGTCGACGATCTCAAGCGTCTCGCTCATCCTGTTCAATGTCAACAATATAATCATCATCCAAATTATCATCGACGTGCTCACCATTAGTGTCGTCTTCATTACGCCGACCATTGTCCCTAGCTTACCGGTCGTCAAAGTGCCTCAGGAGAGCAGCAACGCTGGTGTCAATACGAGCAACCGAAGCCTCCAACCCTGTAAGCTTGGTGTTGGCAGCAATCTATGTGGCCTCCAATTGCCCAATCTTGTCGTTTGTCACCTGCAAATCTTTATCAAGTTCTTTCGTGTGCCGTTTCACTTGCCTTTTAAAATGCTGTATGATGCCTTTGGTGCGTGGAGAATAGGACGCACCATGATCATCCTCTAACCCTGCCATGGTTAGTACTAGCACAAAGACAACAAGATAACAGATGAAGAAAAACAAGCCCTACAACTATTAGGGTGTAGCTACTGCAAGGCGCTCGCTCACTCCCAACCTGTCTCATAAGCTCTTACCAATTCTTACCAATTCTTACCAATTGGTCATAGGAGGGAGACGGCAATCAACAAGTCTGCAACCGTGGAACGAGGTATATCAGTGCCGTAGCAACAAGACCTGTCAAACTGTAGCCGAGTGTGTGGAGCTGTGGGTGGGCTGAAGGCAATGCACAAGGAACAACTAGAAACCACGTTAGTCAAAGCAAGTTGAATAATCGTTCAAGGTTGGTACAAAGGACGCGAGTCTAACCACAAAGGACGCCACAAGACATAAACCCAAACAGGAACGATGACAATGGTGACAACAGGAAATGGTGGAAGCTGCTCACAAGCTCACAAGTCGGCTCTTGTTTTTCTTGTTTTTCTTTTTTTTGATCTCTCTCTTGTTGAGGAGAGAGATGCGACATTTTTATTTTTCTTTTATTTTTTGATATTTTTTTCACAACTAGGAGCACACGGGAACCAACCACAGAAATTCATAGCTCAAACGAACAAAATACGATGCCTGTAGAATTTTTGAAAGTTCAATCCAAAGGAGTCCCGAAGCTTGCCGTCTCGAAAACAGAATTTTGCAAACGCAATTTGGAGAGTTTTAATTTGCCGAACCCAACAAAGCAGGAAAGATCGGATGTAACTTTTTCTGTAGATGTCCACGGATATATTATAAGCCTGATTCCATGTCCATATGAAAAAGATATGGCTGTTTTAAAGGAGGTCACTCGAATCAGGGTTCTATTTTTTTTCTGGTGGTGGCAGACTCAAAGGCAATCGGACTCAAGGAAAGGAATAGATCTAAACACAAACGGAAAGTGATTTGGTGGATGGTTGTGATGAAGATGGCGATGTGCGTGGCAAGAACTCAACTCTAATCGACTAAACGCTAAGACCAACTTAACACAACCGATGCAATCAAAGACTCAACAAACCCTAACAAAGCAGTACTAGTAAAAAGGCTCAAGGGGTTATGGGATTATGGAGAACTAATCTACTTTTTTTGGCTTTTTTTGGACTATAGGAAAATAAAACAATGAAGGGTAACAAGTCTCTCACCGATCAACCACGCTCTAATACCACCTGATGTGAGCCCGCGAGGGTTTGATGCTCGATCTTTCAATGAGAGAGTTGGATAACTCAATTGAGAAGGAGATGACATTCACGGCCCAACTACAACCATCAAAAGACGTTGCGCCTTAGCAACTGATACACCACCTCCAATAGTCGTCACGAACTTGCGGTGCGCGACAACCTAGCCACGAAGGCACTCGTCTTGCTAGCAATCGAAGAACAAGTAGAACAAGCACTGAATTGTTAGATGAAGATGAAAGTTTCACTAAGAAATCACAATACGGTGGGGTTCTGAAGACAAACAGACGATCGGTTTAGCCAACACACGCGCTGCATGTAAGTAGCAAGTCGCTAACTCTAATCAACAAAACCCAATTGTTCTTGGCGGCGGCTAAAGGTATAAGAAGAGGGGGAGACCGACCACTAGGCTGTTGGGGTCATGCTCTAACCCTAGGACGCGTCCCTAGTGGACCCAACTTGATACACATCCCGTTGGGCCCAAATAAGGTGACGCAGCACCTTTGATAGAAAAGGACTCAGTAGTAAAATGATGATTGCGGCTGCTCCATAATAGATATTGACATGAGGCTGGATCCATTTGAAAGTAGATTTGATAAGCTTTCCATGAAGTGCTTATACGCAAAAATTAGAGTTCGCATGAAGTCGTGACTGTCGTCACAAATTGGCGCTGTCCTGTAGTTCGAATCCAGCCTACGTGAATCCTCCTCCCTTTTGATCCTCTCCATCATTCCTAAGTAAAACGAGAGTGCATGTGTCTCCGGGGTATAAATAAGATGACATGAACTCAAGAATGAACTCATCTGATAGTTGAGTTGACGTGCATGAGCGTGGGTAATAGGATCATGAGGTTGTACTTATGTAGACATAGATGTATCAATGGTGTTGATGTCCTCATCAGGTTGGCCCGATGGGAAGTTTGTTGGGTGCGAAAATGAAACCACTCGAAACCACTCAAAAGTGTTTTGGGACATATGGGAATGTGTTTAGCACCATTGGTTGCGTGAAATAATTTTTAAACAAGGTGGTGGGCTCGTCGGAAAGTTTTTTGGGTGCAAAAACGAAACCTTTCGAATCTACTCAAACATGTTTTTGTGCATATGGGAATGTCTTTGGCACCATTGGTTGCAAAAATTAATTTTTACACCACTCGGTAGGCCTATTAAAAAGTTTGCAGGGTGCGAAAATGAAACTACTGAAAGCCACTCAAAAGTGTTTTTGGGCATATGGCAATGTGTTTGGCACCATTTGTTGTGAAATGTAATGTTTAAACAAGTCGTGGGCCCACTGGAAAGTTTTCTGGGTGGGATAACGAAACCGCTTGAAACCACTCAAAAGCGTTTTTGGGCATATGGCAATGTGTTTGGCACCATTTGTTGTGAAAAGTAATGTTTAAACAAGTCGGTGGGCCCGCTGGAGAGTTTTCTGGGTGGGATAACGAAACCGCTTGAAACCACTCAAAAGCGTTTTGTGGCATATGGGAATGTGTTTTGCACCTTTGGTTACGAAAACTATTTTTTACATGAGTCGGTGGCCCCGCCGAAAAGTTTGTAAGGTGCAAAACGAAACCGCTCGAAACCACTCAAAAGTGTTTTTGGGCATATGAGAATGTGTTTGGATCCAATGTTTGCGAAAAATTATTTTTGGACGAGTCGGTGGGCCCGACGGAAATTTTGTAGGGTTCCAAAATGAAACCGCTCGAAACCACTCTAAAGTGTTTTTGGGCAGATGGGAATGTCTTTGGCACCATTGGTTGCAAAAGATAATTTTTAGACGAATCTATGGGCCCATTGCAGAGTTTTCTTGGGTGATAAACGAAACCGCTCGAAACCACTTGAAAGTGTTTTTGGGCATATGGTAATGTGTTTCGCACCATTGCTTCTGAAAATTAATTTTTACACGAGTCGGTGGCCCTGCCGAAAAGTTTGTAGGGTGCCAAAACGAAACCGCTCGAAACCACTCAAAATTGTTTTTGAGCATATGGGAATGTGTTTGCACCATTAGTTGAAAAAATAATTTTTGGACGAGTCGGTGGGCCCGGTGGGAAGTTTGTAGGGTGCGAAAACGAAACCACTCAAAAGTGTTTTGCGGCATATGGGAATGTGTTTAGCACCATTGGTTGCGAGAAATAATTTTTAAACAAGGCGGTGGGCCCGCTGGAAAGTTTTCTTGGTGCGAAAATGAAACCGCTCGAATCCACTCAAACATGTTTTTGGGCATATGCGAATGTCTTTGGCACCATTGGTTGCAAAAATTAATTTTTACTCCACTTGGTAGGACTATTGAAAAGTTTGTAGGGTGCGAAAACGAAACCGCTGGAAACCACTCAAAAGTGTTTTTGGGCATATGGCAATGTGTTTGGGCATATGGGCCCCTGGAAACCATGGCTGGCAGCAATGGTGAGGGCGACAAGGGTGAGGTGAGCTCTCTTTCTCTCGATTGGATCAGCACTGGGGTGGAGTAGGAGGCTAGGGTACACTTCTGGGAGATGATATGGCGAGCTTGGCGACGACCACGTCGAAGACACATGTCGAGCACGGCCGACGACGTTCTTTCTCTCACTCTCTCTTTCTCTCTAGTTTTCTTGAGCGGTGGAGATAATGCACAGGGGCGGAGCAAGCTAATGTGGCTGTCAGGTGGGTCCCAGTGAATGCAACCAAGGCTAAAGTGAGGGAGTGGGGTAGAGTTGTGGGTGAACGTGAAGTTTAGGCGATTTTCAGGATTTATTTCTATTTATTCTTTTCTCTCATCTTTGTAATTTAATAATTTATTTTGTGTCCTGATAAATTAGAGTTAATTTTTGTGAAGACAGATAAAAATACTTAGTTTCCATTTTTCTTGGTTGCACCCAAAAAATTTCTTATATTTTATTCTTAGGAAAATAAAGAAAATAGGCATGGCTGAAATTGAACTGAATTTTTAGCAGGTCAAAACCTATAAAATAAATTCTGGAAAAATTATATTAATTAATTATACATAGATTAGTATTTGAATAAATTATGTTCCATATACATTCTTATGTAATTTAATGCACATATGAAAGAGGTATTGTTTTTGCCAATTAAGGTTTAAAAATAATTTATTGTTTGACTGTTTTGACCGATTTATTTGAGTATCAAATGTAAAGATTAAATTTTACCAAAATTACAGTGAGTTGTATATATTGAATAGTGTCTTCATGAATTTCACCATGATTTTATATTACACAAACTATTTTTTAGATATTCAGTAACCATAACTTTATATATATGTTCCCAACTTGAAAATGCAACTAAGTGTTAATACAAATTTTATCTAGATTATACTTGACCTGAGATGGTGTTAATATGTTGGATTTCCATTTCACCATACTAAATCTCACAAGACACTTGTGCATTTATGTGTATATGATGTGACCATGGCTACTATGGATACAACCGTTGGTCACATCATATGTCAACAGGAAGAAGTCAAGGTCAAGCTGTCCAAGTTCTGAAATCCAATTTGGCTACCTGCTACACTGCTGAGTTCAAACGACCGCCAAATATGCATACGAGCTCCGTTTTGGGTCCGTGAGTACTTGATGGAAAAACTCTTGGAGTTCTCTTTCCAATGGATCCAGCCGCATCTCCAAATTGCATCCCAGTCGGTCGTAATCACAGAAACAAGGTGCTACGATACCTATAATGGGCCTATGGGCTTGTAACTTTATCTGGGACCCCGGCCCAAGTGGGACCCATGTGGGGTGCGCCCCAACCTGGTGAGCACGACCTAGGAACCCCCTTTTTTTGTAGTTACGTGTGTCGGCTAGACCACCTAATTAGTTGTCTTCGGAACTCCATCTGATCATGAGATTTAATTCCTATTTGCAATTCAGATTGCTTTTATCTTGTTCTTGCGTGTTTCTTTAATTTGCTTGTAGGAATAATGATGTGACCATGGCTACTATGGATACAACCGTTGATCACATTATTGGTTAACCGGAAGATGTCAAGATCAAGCTGTCCAAGTTTTGGATTCCAATTCTGCTACACAGCTGAATTCAAATGGCCGCCAAATATGCATACGAGCTCCGTTTTGGGCCCATGAGTACTTGATGGAAAGCTCTTGGAGTCCTCTTTCCAACGGATCTAGCGTCATCTCCAAATTCCTTCTCAGCCATTCGCAATCACAAAAACAAGGTGTTGCATCACCTGTAATGGGCCTATGGGCTTGTAACTTCATCTGGGACCCTGGCCCATGTGAGGCTCATGTTGGGTGCACCCCAATCTGGTGGAGCACGACCTAGAGACCCCTTGGTCGTCCTTCCACCTCTTTAAATAGCTAGGTACCCCTTTCGGGTTTCTTGGGTTTTGTTATATTAAAGTTTTAGCCATTCCTACTTTATCTTGTAGTTACGTATGTCAGCTAGACCACCTAATCACTTTATCTTCCTATTTGCATTTTAGATTGCTTTTATCTTGTTTTTATTTGTTTCTTCGATTTGCTTGCAGGAATAAGATTGATTTGCACCGGCAAGATCAACAACCCACGGAGATGTGTATCGATCGCTAAGGAGCAACCTAACAACGTCTTGTACGGTTGTAGTCGGATCGCCAACATTTCTCTTAAATTGTAGTTATCAACTCACCAAAAGATCAGGATAACCAGATCCCTGAGCGTATTGAGTGGAGCTCAGGGTTTATCAAGTGGTATTAGAGCTTTCATTGCTTGGTGAGTTTTTATCTACCTATAACCAGAAAATAGCCATACAAAACTTTGCGTCCATTACCTAGCCATCTTTGTTCCACTGCATTGTTCTTTTCAGTTTTTGCATTGTTGAGTTTTGTGTTGCATCGTCGTGTCGTGTTGTTGGTTTAGCGTCTAGTCCGTTTAGAGTTTCGAGTTCTGGTCACGTTTAGTACCACTGTCGTTGTCGCCGCCACTATGTCTTTCTTGTTATCGGGACCTACGAAAACAGAATCGTGTCGCCACTAGGGTTTCGTTTATCCTGTTTCGAGCATATTCGGTTGGTTGGTTTTGGAGTTGCGTCTAAGGTTTCTGTCGTGTGGTTGTGCCTTATCTCGTGTCCGTTCTATTGCCATGAGAGATGGAAGGAGGAGATTAGATTAGACTATATTGGTTTGTGTTTGGGTCGGGAAAGATATAGTAGATTAGATTAGTTTTCTTTTTTTTATCTAGACACCAAATCCAAACCTACCAGTTTCCAATCCACCTCCCCACCGCACGCCTCCCAATCCACCTCCCCACGTCCCCACCGTACGGTTGTTTCCTCTCCCATACCGTGAGTTGCTACACCTTGATAAAAAAATTGGTGTCGGATTCGAGTTTCGTTTGCAAAAACGGAATCCATACGAGGAGAGCATTCCATTTTTGTATAGTTTAAATTTTAGGGTTTGGACTTTTACATCTGAGTCCTTGTAATTTTTATATTTACAATTGAGTCCCTCTAATCTTGCATTTAGGTCCTTGAGTCATTTGTGCTAATAAATTAAAAAACTGAAAAGAAAAGGCAGAAATGTGCTAAAAAAGAAAACAAAAGCCGCACCAAAAAAAAAGAAAGAACTTGTAAGAACTTGAGTTCAAACGGCCGCCAAATATACATACGAGCTCCGTTTTGGACCCGTGCGTACTTGATGGAAAGCTCTTGGAGTCCTCTTTCCAATAGATCTAGCCTCATCTCCAAATTGCATCCTAGTTAGCCACAATCACAGACACAAGGTGCTACGTCACCTATAATGGGCCTATGGGCTTCTAACTTCATTTGGGACCCCGGCCCAAGTGCGGCACATGTGGGGTGCACCCCAACCTAGTGGAGCACGACCTATGAACCCCCTTTGGTCGTCCTCCCACCTCTTTAAATAGCTAGGTACCCCTTTAGGGTTTCTTGGGTTTTGTTAAATTAAAGTTTTAGCCATTGCTGCTTTTCTTGTAGTTTCGTGTGTCGACTAGACCACCTAATTAGTTATCTTCGGAACTCCACCTTATCATGAGCCTTAATTTCTATTTGCAATTCAGATTGCTTTTATCTTATTTTTGCTTGTTTTTTTGATTTGCTTGCAGGAATAAGGTTGATTTGCACCGGCAAGATGAACAACCCATGGAGACGTGTATCGGTTGCTAAGGCGCAACGCAACAACGTCTTGTACTATTGTAGTCGGATCGTGAATGTTTCTCTCAAATTGTAGTTATCATCAACTCACCAAAAGATCGGGACAACCAGATCCCTAAGCGTATCGATTGGAGCTCAGGGTTTATCAGTATATATTTGAGTTAGCTTAAGTGTACTTAAGATGACAATTAGCGTAATGCTTTTATTATATATGAATTAATTTGTACCCACATTTATGCTCATGAGACTTATTATGAAATGCATCCAAGATCCAAAAACATTTAAAAGGACTCAAATCACACACCATAGCTCGTGTTTATGCAAGCATGCAATGTTTTACATGCCAAATTAAATTAGAAAGGAAAAGGTTTTAAGTTGTACTCAAAATTTCATTTGAGTTCTAGTTGTGATAGGCTCATTTAGGTGTTTGATGCAAAAATTCTAGGATTCCTATGTATGAAAACTCTTTACTCTATAGGTGCAAAATTTTTAAATTTAAAATTTTGAGTATGTTACAAATCTATCCCTCTTAAAATAAATCTCATCCCCGAGATTTGGGTTGGGTTGTGGACGGAAATGATGGTCAGGTGTAGGTTGGCTTTTTGATAATAACACAGTATTATCAGTTTTTGTTATTTATAAATCTTTTCAAACATACTAGATTTAATATTTTTAACAAAAAGTTTTTCCTTAAAAAGGCCACTTATTAAAGGGATGAGAATTTATAAAAACTTTTTAAGTTGTATTATCGACTTGCTGTAGTTGAGACAATAAGAATTTTTATTCGGCTATGGGTGGAGCGATGTTTATTCGGTCACAGTGAGTATAGTTCGCAAAACTTGTAACCTATTGGAAAGTGGAGATAAAGTTAAGCTATGGGAAAATTACACAAAGAAAAGGACATTGTCGGATACATTTAGTATGTTAAGGCTATGGCTAGGTATAAAACTTTAAACATTACGGTCATGACCTCGCCTTGCTGAGCTCAGTTTTGGCGAATGGAAAATTTCTAGACAGCAAGCACAGCAGTTAGGAAAATTAGGATAAACGGGTCCCTAATTACTATTACATTCATCCATAAAGTGCTTACATAAATAGGGTTATATGGCAGCCATAAGACATATATTACATAACATGGTCCTCTCCAAAATTGGGCTACCAAGAATATATAAAAGGTCCCACACTAACCATCCTACAAGTAGGTTACAACTCCAAGTCTTCTCAAAGTGGTCTTACCATAGTTACAAGAGTTGGATGCTATTTATGTTTAGTCATCCATTTTTAGTTCAAAGACTCATCCATACCAATAAACATGCCTTGGTGTTCTGAATGGTCCGGTGGTTCCTAGTGGCGGAAAGACAGGCACGGCAGTGGAGTGTGAAAGCGGGGTTCTCTGAAAGTAATTTCCAGAGGGTTGTGGTATTTCTTCAACTGATGCATACATAGCATCTTCACCATACATCAACTCAGGTGTATAGTGACCTTGGCGAAACCTAGGTGTTGGCTTCAACTTCCTTCAATAACTATAATCCTTTGAGAACTGCCTCATATTTTGCTTGATTATTGGTATAATACGGCTTGATTGTAAAGGTAAACTCAAAACTTGCCCCTCGAGACGATATAATCAGTAAGCCGATGCCATCGAAAAATAAAGTCGATGGCATCGGCTCAACATAATCTATCGAATCATTCCAATGCTGGACAATAAAATCAGCTATCGCTTGTCCTTTAACTGCCTTAGCCGATTCATAAGGCAACTCTGTCAAGGCAAAAATCCACTTCCTAATCCTTCCCTTTAATACTGGAGCCGATAGCATATATCTTACTACATCGGCTTTACAAACCACCGTGCACTCATTGGACAACAAATAATGCCTCAACTTGGTACATGAAAAATATTAACATAAACATAACTTCTCCACTGGGTATACCTTGTTTGTGCATCCAAAAGCCTTCTACTAAGATAAAATATAGCCCTTTCTTTGTTTTCAAACTCCTAAACCAAAACTGACCCGATGGACTCCTCATTGGCCGATAAATACTATCTGAATGGAACCCTTTTTGTGGCAACATTTATACTGGAGGAGAACTTAAATAATCCTTGATATTGTCTAAAGCTTTTTTCTGTTTTTCTCCCCACAAAAACTCCTAATCGGCTTTTAAACGTAACAACGAAGTGAATGGCTTTATCCTTCCCGATAAATTTGAAATAAATCGCCTTACAAAATTAATCTTGTCGATCAAAGACTGCAACTTTGTTTTATTTTCTAGAGGCTTTATATCCTGCCTTTAATACTCCTTTGACTAATTTCAATTCCTCTTTCATGAACAATAAAGCCCAAAAATTGTCCAGCCGATACACCAAAAGCACATTTATTCGAATTCATCTTCAAACCATATTTCCTCGTTCTTTCTAGCACCTTTCGTAGATTGGCCAAACGTTTACTGACTTATTTTGATTTCACAACCACATCATCTATGTAAATTTCAACCAACAGCCCAATAAGATCATGAAATATATAATTCATAGCCCTTTGATATGTAGCAACAACACTTTTCAATCAAAAAGTCATAACAACCCACTCATATAAGTCGATTGCACCAGGACATTTAAAAGCAGTCTTATGAATATCTTCCTCAGCCATAAAAATCAGATTATATCCATCATTGCTATCCATGATCAGAAGCTGCATCAACTAATAAATCAGCAATCAGCATTGGGTATTCATCCTTAGAAGTAGCCATGTTTAAATCCCTGAAGTCAACACAAACTCTTAATTTCCCATTTTTCTTCGTCACTAGTACTATATTTGAAACCCACCCAGCATATCGGCAAGGCCTAATAAAGTTAGCGTCATAAAGTCTTGTAATTTCTGCCTTAATAGCATCGTACATCTCAGGTTTAAATCGCCTTTGAGGCTGCTTATGTGGCCGATATCCTGGTTTAATAGGCAGTCGATGTTCTACTATCGATCGGCTAAGTCCTGGCATCTCATGATATTCCCAAGCAAAATAATCTCTGTATTCCTTTAATAACCGTATTAACTCCCTTTTAAAACTATCAGACAATTTAGCACCTACAAAAGTCGGCCTTAGCCTATCAGCAATCCCAATATCTACTTCTAACTCATCGGCCAACATAAAACCTTGTCATAATTTACCCTCAAAATCATCAACATTGTCTTTAAAGTAAAAGTTGAGGTCCTCCATCGACAACTAGTTGTATATCATAATTTGAGACATTTAAGAAATCACCTTCTCAAACTTTTCATGATAAGCAATCAATTCCATCCATTTCCCAAATAGATCAATCGACATTGGCAACATTAACTGACCTGTTGGCTTGCACGATTTCTACCTGATCTTCTTGCTATTGAATCAAAATTTGATGCATTGTTGATGGGATGTAGCAATTAACATGTATCCAATCCCTCCCAAGCAACAAGCTATAAGAACCCTTTCCATCAATAACAAAAAATGTGGTAGGAATAGTTTTACTTCCCACCATCAATTCAACATTCAAAACTCCTTTGGCATCCGATGAATTCCCACCAAAATCTTTAAGCACCATGTTGGTCTTGATCAAATCTTCTTGCGTCTTTACAAGCTTTCTGAATGTAGTATATGGCATCAAATTTACTGCAGCTCTTCATCGACCAACATCTTAGACATCGGCTTCCCATTGACAAAACCGTAGACATACAAAGGCCTAAGATGCCGATGCTCTGTCCCTTCTGGTTTCTCAAAAACAGCTTATTGTGGGGATAAAATCAACTGAGCAATTGACTCTTCATATACCTCTTCATCGGATGTAGCAGTTCTGTATTCTACGGGCAACACAAAAACCATGTTCACAGAAGATAAAGTCCCAACATCATCAGCTTTAACAACCTTGCTCTTTACTTGCCACTGGTTTCTTGTATGCTTCAACCGACGATTAATTTCATCCATTTGCTCCCTATTCATTAATCTCTGAATCCTTCTTTTTTGATTTTTGGTAAAAATACCACTTAGACACCATTGAGGATTCTATACTTGTTCACCCTGATCGTCGTCGCCATCTTCAAAATAATCTTCATGAATCAGCCCCAAACATTGATGAACTAAAAGCTTTCTTTGTATTGGCTGATTAAATTCCCTGGTATTATCTTGACGATAAGAATCTTCATGGTAAAAACTGAATCTATCTTTGTTGCACCCTAGGCAATTTTCAAGTGAAGGCAATCTCATCCCCTTATTCCAACAGAACCGGAAAAACTCACAATCCCAGTGTGGATCAAAACAAGAACTTTCTTCTTCATGATAATTTTGTGTCTCTTTTTCAAGCTTCTTCTGATACTTGTGGATCAAACTATTGAATTAATTCCAGCCTGATAATTTTTTCTATCAGCTTCGTCTATGGATCTCCTTGGATAAACGATGTTCACCGGAAAAGGATGCCCATCAATCTTCATCGGCCTCTTGCTATTGTGAAATTTAATCCTTCCTTGCTCCACAGCCGATTGAATCTGTTGTCTGAAAACCTTGCATTCATTTGTATGATGTAACCATGTATTGTGCCATTTGTAATATTTTCTTTTCTTCAACACTTCAACCGATGGAATCACATGATTTTGTGGGAACACAATCTGCTTTTCTTGTAATAAAAGATCAAAGATTCTATCGTTTTTATTGATATCCAAATCATACCTTTCTTTCTTTTCCATTATCTTTGACCCATTTCCAAACAACTGTCTTTTTGTTTGGAGCCTACTCTGCCAAGCCAATTTCTAGATCTTCTTCCTGGTTTGAATCAGAATCATAATAAATATTATTGGCATTATTAGCTTTTCTAGCAAACATTTCCTTCTTGGATTCTTGGAATCGTTGTTCATGAGCCAATATCTTCTGCACCAATTGAGCCAAGCTTTCAAAGTCTTGCGAAGAAAATTTATCTTTAATCGGCCCTAATAATACCTGGAATGCCAAATGGCTAATTGAGAATAGGTCAAAACCAAACTATAACATCTACTAGGATATCTCTGAATCTCTGGATAAAATCCAAAACCGATTGATCATACCTCTGCTTAATCAATGTCAAATCAGATAATTTCATCTCCTGAACTCCAGCAAAGAAATACTTGTGAAATTGTTTCTCCAAATCGGCTCATCCTCTGACAGAATTAGGTAGTAGCGAAGAAAACCATGTAAATGCCAATCCAGATAATGATAATGGAAAAAATCTAATTCTTAAAGCTTTATTAGCCGACGCCTCACCACAATTGGCTGACATGCTCAATTGTTGAAATACTATCTTGCCTTGAAAATTTTGAAAAATTTGGAATCCTGTATTGGTTTGGTAAGGTTACTCTATCAAAACTCTCTGGATATGGATGCCGATATGTAATCCCATCATCCCTAGGTTTCAAGCCAAATTGTTCTCTCATAACTTCAGCGATCATATCGACCTACTCTCGATTACCATTGCCCCCAAACTGTTGTGGAGGCCTTTGGAAAAATTGATCTATCTGATGATGATATTGATTGGATTCTCCATGTTGATATTGATGAGGTGATTGTTGCGTTGATGTTGGGACTTAAAATATTGGCCTGCATATTAATGTCGTGGACTTTGCTAATGCTGATAATTTTGCGAAACTTCATGTGTAAACTACGACCCGATTGGTTGCCCCCCAATCGGCGGATCTTGCATCCGCTGCTGTATCGGCTGTTTCGCTTCAACTGATTGCTGAAAATGTTGACCTCGGTACATCGGCCAATGTTGATCTTGGACTTGATCAGTAACCAGCATTGAAGAACTAGGACCAGCTGTATACTTTATCTCTGGGATTTCATTTTGCCGATATGGTGGAAACACATTATTGGGAAAATAAATAGGTCCTGTGGCTTTTTCCTCAGCTATAGTTCCATCCACCATTTTTTTATCATATTTGTCAACATATTAACCAACACCCCAGATTGATTAATTAAGGCATGATGAACTGCAGGATCGATCCTGTCTTGCAAACTTATCAAAGGTGGTTCTCCTTTAGGTTATGTGTCTTTTCTTCAAAACTTCTACTTCACATGATGAGGACATCGCTAGTAATGTCAAAGCTAGTAATGAGACTTCAATAACAGGACCAATAACAAGAGCACGAGCCAAGAAACTACAATCTCAGGTGAACCTGCTCCTTAATGAATATGTCATTAATTTTAATGAGAATTTTATACTACCTAAAAACAATGTTTTACTTGTGCTCAGGTTTGAAGAGTCAGCGATGGATGGAGATCAAGGATATGTGGCCGTCATCCAAGGAAGCATAAGTCCACATCATGAACAATGATCAGCCCATAAATAGTGCTTGCGGCCCGTGAACAGTACCGTACGGCCCATGAACAGTACCCGTGCTACAGTGCGCGTGGATAGTACCACATGGGGAGTTTAGTGTTGAATAGCCTTGGGCTGAGACTATATATTGAGGGGTAGACCCCCATTGTAAAGGCAACCACTTTTGATATTAAAAATACTCTTGTTCTTTCTGTTGTCCAAACAACATTGAAGGAATTGAGAGTTAGTCAAAAATCAAGATCGTTCAACCTTTCCGCTGGGAATTGGGAGCGCGATAGAACTTCATCTGGTGGTCGTGAAGTTCAACACGTGTGATTGGGCGAATTATAGAGTGCTAACTCTTGCATTGGCAACGGGGGATCACTACGATTCATCAGTTCCACGTGAGTATCTTGATCCTACGTCGAGAAGATCGGGCGACCCCGTATCATCACATTTCGGCATCATAATCTTTTTGTACTACTGTTCCTTGCCGAGTAACGTTGAAGGATTCCAGATACATCTTCTAACATTCTTGAACCAATTGTTCTATTTGGGCCTTCTATTCGTCAAACAACTTATTGACAGTGACTAGGATGATGTTTTCTCCATTGATTTCAGACATGATGAAAGTCTTGGTGTCCCACCAGGTGTGCCAAAAGAGTGCTGATGCAAAACACGGCGGCCTAGAAAAATTGTTTTACTTCAGTGCAGGTCCAAAAGCTTCGGGTTCAAGGCGTGCCAGTTGGTTTGATCCTGCAACCAACAAGATAAACATAGCGAATGTTAGAAGACGATAGTCGATCGGTCGATAGGCCGATGTCGTATCATATCAACCGATGCACGAATGAATCGACTATAAGTTATAAAAGATGTTGTCTATAGACTAGATCTAAACTGAACATAATTATAAACAACATTTTCTTAACAAAATCAATCCTATAGGTCGAACCCAATCGATGCAGCATAAGATTAAAAATATTAAAGTCAATTGTTATACAATTATATGGTCTAGATACTAGTCGATGCACAGATAGATTCGGATTAAACCCAAGGCAACCCCGATTGGTTATAGAGATAAATAACATGCAATTATTAATTCGATCTTTTTCTTAAATACTAGCAACAATGATAAATCAGATCTAACCGAGATAGTATTACTTGCTAATAAAAAAGATCAAATGAATTAATAACTATATGGACTTATATGATAGTTGATGAAGTGACTTAAGTAGCAAAATAGAATATATCAACTATAGCTCCAATACAACCTTATATAAGAATATCAACGTGGATTAAATCTATTAAACAAGCTATAGTCTCGACGGATCAGACCTAACCGAGACAGCGCGACAATGATGGCAAGCTTAATAGATTTAAAGAGTTGATAAATTTATATAAGATGATAAATATAACTCATTAAGTAAAAGACAACATGTAATCTTAAAATAAAATTGTTATATTAGGTAAGATTAGCTGAAACCCCGATATTCCCCCTATTTGCAATCAAGAAGCAAGTTAGTTTGTATGATTTCAAACATGACTTAGTAGGTCAAACCCAATTGATGCAACACTAAGTGTGAAAGAAAGCATAATGTCTAAACAATCGAGCCTTTGATTGTTTTTCAGGGTGGTGGATACCCTAACTAATCTAAATCAACAAGAATTGTTTAGTCGATACCGACAAAAACCCTAAAAAAGGACTGGCCGATACAAGTGAATAGAGCCATCGACTTAGATTAACTAAGATATATGATAAATAGGCAGATGCATAAACTAGATTAGAGTGTCTTAAACGATGTAAGCCCTAATCTCGCCGGTACAAACCGCCATGACAAGTCTTACGTCTTGTCGTAGATCAAAACCAACATAGCCCAACTCCAGAAAAGAACTCATCGAAAAGCAAAAACAAAAAATGTGGTGATACGCCGAAAGTGTATATTAAACTGTTGTTTTCTTTACAAGACCCTAGGTGTACATATTTATACCTATGAACAAAACCTAGTCCATATCAGACACGACACAAACTTTCCTAAAGATAAAATAAAATAAAAATTACAAGCCCAAACCAGACTCTAATTAATCTTTCCTAAACTTATATAAAAGTAAAATAAATATGCCTAATTAATAAATACATGTCGCTTCCTTCTTGGACTCGATCCCTTTTTAGTAATACTTTCAATGTCTTCAACTAAATCCAACAAGAATTTGAACTCCGTCTTCTATCGGCAACCCCTCAAGCTCTTTCATCCCATAGACGCTTGCCGATACACCTCCGGCCGATGCAATTTTTCCGTTAACAGTTACTAAAATCATGCCGCTAATTTTGCTCCACCTTTAACGGAATATGCCATTCGCCATAGGACTCTTCTTGCTCTTTACTCAGCATGTACTTGTTGGACGGGCACAAACTCGAGCTATGGGAATGGTGATGTGAGCTCGAACTTGCAGCCCGCTTCGTCGCACTGAGGAAACATCTTGCGCTCTTCTTCATCCTGCACAAGCGAGAAAAGAACACACAGAACACTCGAAGAACAGTTACGTTAGCAAAAGCAGATTAGTCGTTAAAGAGTTTGTCATTCTTGTGGAGCTTGGTTGCCACCACAAAATCATCCTTGTGGGTAGTAACACTCTACAAAATCGTTCTTGTGGGGGAGAACGCACCACAATAATGATTCTTGTGGTTAGTAACACTCTACAATTATGGCTTTGAATATAATGGTGTTCCATGGAAGGTAAGAAGAGAATGGAATAGAAGAAAAAAGATACTAGGATGAACCAAGTTCGAAGATGATACAATAGTTGTTCCTCGGTAACGGCGCCAGAAATGCTTATTGATATTTGTTACGCACATAGATAAATCTGCAAGTGCATGGATACCACTGTAACACTTCACTTCAAAGTATTCCAAGGGTATCGAATGATAGGGTGTGTGTATTATCTAAGAACATCATTCTATCCAAGGACAACAACTAGTGATAGGATAGGCTAGAGAGGATTCCTATGGATTTAATTAGCTGAGTTAAATTAAAGGTAAAACTCTATCGAATGCTTCGGGCACCGGCCGTCCCCTGGTCTGCTAGGCTGAGTTCGGCCTTGAGATCTATGATGTACCTGAACGTGGAGGGATACAATGGATAGATAGGACTGTCACCACCTACAGCCTACCCCACTTTCCGTGGAGAACACAACAAATGAAGGTAATCGCCAACCTAGACACCACGCCTAAGCTATTGACTACTACTCTAGCCTTGTGCATTCCTTCTTTATCCAAAATCCTAGTACTAGAGCACTTAATTATAAACTAAGCGACAAACCCACACCGATGAGAATATATCTCACATCAATAAACTGACTAAATATCATAACGGAAATCTCGAATACTTATTTTACTTTATAAAAGAAGCATCCGCGGAGGTACAAGCAGAAGAAGGCTGATGCGACCATGACTACTATGGATACAACAGTTGCTCACATCATATCTCAACAGGAAGATGTCAAGATCAAGTTGTCCAAGTTCTGGAATCCAATTCGGCCACCTGCTATAGTGCTGATTTCAAATGGCCGCCAAATATGCATACGAGCTCTGTTCTCGGCCCATGAGTACTTGATGGAAAGCTCTTGGAGTCCTCTTTCCAATGGATCTAGCCTCATCTCCAAATTTCATCCCAGTCGGCTGCAATCACAGAAACAAGGTGCTATGTCACCTATAATGGGCCTATGGGCTTGTAACTTTATCTGGGACCCCGGCCCAGGTGGGGCCCATGTGGGGTGCGCCCCAACCTGGTGGAGCACGACCTAGGAACCCCCTTGGTCATCCTCCCACCCTTTAAATAGCTAAGTACCCTTTAGAGTTTCGCGGGTTTTTTTGGATTAAAATTTTAGCCATTGCTACTTTTTCTTGTAGTTACGTGTGTCGGCTAGAGCACCTAATTACTTGTCTTTGGAACCTCAACCTTATCGTGAGCTTTAATTCCTATTTGCAATTCAGATTGCTTTTATCTTGTTCTTGCTTGTTTCTTTGATTTGCTTGTAGGAATAAGGTTGATTTGCATCGGGAAGATCAACAACCCATGGAGAGGTGTATCGATCGCTAAGGCACAACACAACAACGTCTTGTACGGTTGTAGTCGGGTCGTCAACGTTTCTCCCAAATCATAGTTATCATCAACTCACCGAAAGATCGGGACAACCAGATCCCTGAGCGTATCGAGTGGATTTCAGGGTTTATTAAGTGGTATCGAAGCAGCTTAGGGTTTATCAAGTGGTATTAGAGCTTTTGTTGCTCGGTGAGTTTTTACCTACCTATAACCAAAAAATAGCGATACAAAAAAAAGATTGTATCACTTTACCTAACCATATTTGTGCCATTGCATTGTTCTTTTCTGTTTTTGTTTTGTTGAGTTTTGTGTTGCATCGTCAAGTCGTGTTGCTGGTCTTAGCGTCTAGTCATTTAAAGTTTTGAGTTCTCGACACGTTTATTACCACCGTCGTCGTCGCGTCCTTGTTGTCGTCGGGATCTTCGAAAACGGAATTGTGTCGCCGCTAGGGTTTTGTTTTTCTTGTTTCGGGCATTTTCTGTCGGTTGGTTTTGGAGTTGCGTCTAGGGTTTCTGTCGTGTGGTTTTGCCCTGTGCCATGTCCGTGCTGTTGCCATGAGAAAGATGAAAGGAGGAGATTAAATTAGATTAGATTGGTTTTTGTTTGTAAAAAATAGAAAGGAAAATTGGTATCGGATTCGAGTTCCGTTTGCATTCATTTTTCTTATCAACAGACTGAGCATTGTTATTGTTCTTACATTTGGATTTGGCAACTCTAGCAACATCATCACGCACAATTTCTTCAAGAGACATGGGATGCAACACAATTTGTACAGAAAAAAAATGTTGATTTGACCTATCATGATACATATAGTCTCTATCAAATTGTCATGGTCTACCTAGCAGAATATTATAAGCTTGCATAGGCACAACATCACACTCAACAACATCATGGTATGAACCAATTGCAAAATTAATGCGCACCATAAAGTTGATTTGCACCGACAAGATCAACAACCCACGGAGAGGTGTATCGATCGCTAATGCGCAACACAACAAAGTCATGTACAATTGTAGTCGGATCGTCAATGTTTCTCTCAAATCGTAGTTATCATCAACTCACCGAAAGATCGGGACAACTAGATCCCTGAGTGTAACGAGTGGAGCACAGGGATTATCAAGTGGTATCAGAGTTTTCGTTGCTCGATGAGTTTTTATCTACCTATAACCAGAAAATAGCCATAAAAAAGAATTACATCCTTTACCTAGCCATATTTGTGCCATTGCATTGTTCTCTTCAGTTTTTGCTTTGTTGAGTTTTGTGTTGCATCGTCGTGTCGTGTTGCTGGTCTTAGCGTCTAATACATTTAGAGTTTGGAGTTCTTGTCACGCCTAGTACCACTGTCATTGACGCCACCGTGTCCGTGCTGTTGCAGTGAGAAAGATGGAACGAGGAGATTAGATTAGATTAGATTGGTTTTTGTTTGTAAAAATAAAAAAAATTTCGGTATCGGATTCAAGTTCCGTTTGCAAAAACGGAATCCATACGAGGAGAGCATTCCATTTTTGTATAAATCGAATTTTAGGGTTTGGATTTTTACATTTGAGTCCCTATAAATTTCATATTTACATTTGAGTCCCTGTTATCTTGCATTCAGGTCCTTGAGTCATTTTGTGAAAAAAAAATTTAAAAAAAGAGCAGAAGGGTGCTTACAAAAAAAAGAAAAGCCACACCAAAAGAAAAAGAAAACAAAAGCCACACCAAAAAAAAGAAAGAAAAAAGGAAACAAAGAAAGAAAGAAAGAAAAGAGAAAATCAACTGTTATATTTGAGTTTGCTTTTGTATATCAGAGTTGTGCTTGAGTTGTTTCTAGTGTTATCTTGTGGTATAGTTTGTGTCTAGACTCATGTCTCTAGTACGTTCTAACCTAGGACCAGCACGGTACTAACTTTGAACAGTTATTCAACTTTGCATTCTCTGATTTGAGCATTTGCTATTCCTTTGCTACATATTTAAGCCTACCTAGAGCTCCACAGATTTGATTGCAGTCGTACAGCAAGTGTTTGCCAAGGCATCGATACATCCAACCTCCATTGGGTCTAGGTTGAGTCGGGGTGGTCACCATTCCTCTTGCTTTGGTAAGATGTTGTAAGAGCTTGGTTAAAAGCTTGAGTGTGTGATACGGGGTCGCCCGATCTTCTCGACGTAGGATCAAGATACTCACGTGGAACTGATGAATCGTAGTGATCCCCCGTTGCCAATGCAAGAGTTAGCACTCTATAATTCGCCCAATCACACGTGTTGAACTTCACGACCACCAGATGAAGTTCTATCGCGCTCCCAATTCCCAGCGGAAAGGTTGAACGATCTTGATTTTTGACTAACTCTCAATTCCTTCAATGTTGTTTGGACAACAGAAAGAACAAGAGTATTTTTAATATCAAAAGTGGTTCCCTTTACAATGGGAGTCTACCCCTCAATATATAGTCTCAGCCCAAGGCTATTCAACACTAAACTCCCCATGTGGTACTATTCACGCGCACTGTAGCACGGGTACTGTTCATGGGCCGTACGGTACTGTTCACGGGCCGCAAGCACTATTTATGGGCTGATCATTGTTCATGATGTGGACTTATGCTTCCTTGGATGACGGCCACATATCCTTGATCTCCATCCATCGCTGACTCTTCAAACCTGAGCACAAGTAAAACATTGTTTTTAGGTAGTATAAAATTCTCATTAAAATTAATGACATATTCATTAAGGAGCAGGTTCACCTGAGATTGTAGTTTCTTGGCTCGTGCTCTTGTTATTGGTCCTGTTATTGAAGTCTCATTACTAGCTTTGACATTACTAGCGATGTCCTCATCATCCTCCCCTTCTTGAAAAGAAGTCGACCTCGACTCTGTACAATCTTGTCCAAAGAAGGGTGATAGATCAGCAACATTAAATGTAGAACTTACCCCATAGTCATCACCGGGAAGCTCAATCTTGTATGCATTGTCATTGATCTTAGCGAGAACTTTAAAAGGTCCATCACCACGGGGCATCAATTTGGATCTACGCTTCTGTGGAAAACGATCTTTGCGAAGGTGTACCCACACTAAATCACCTGGTTCAAACAGCATTTTCTTTCTAGATTTGTTAGCTTTGGAAGCATAAGCACGTACCTTCTTTTCAATTACCTCTTTCGTTGTGGCATGGAGCTTTTTCACAAAATCAGCACGTTTAGAAGCCTCCATATTTGCACGTTCTTGTAGTGGAAGTGGAAGTAAATCGAGGGGCGTAATTGGTTTGAATCCATACGCCACCTCGAATGGACTCAATTGAGTTGTAGAATGTACCGCTCTGTTATATGCAAATTCCACATGTGGTAGACAATCTTCCCACTCTTTCAAGTTCTTCTTTATCATGGTACGTAGCAGCGTTGAAAGTGTGCGGTTCACCACCTCCGTTTGCCCATCTGTTTGTGGGTGACAAGTCGTTGAAAACAACAGCTTTGTCCCAAGCTTGGCCCACAAAGTCTTCCAAAAGTAGCTCATGAACTTGACGTCGCGATCTGAAACAATGGTTCTTGGCATTCCATGCAATCTCACAATCTCCCTGAAAAACAAGTCAGCTACATGCGACGCATCGTCGCTCTTATGACAGGGAATAAAATGTGCCATTTTAGAGAACCTATCCACAACAACAAAGACTGAATCCCTCCCCCTCTTGGTCCTAGGCAGTCCTAACACAAAATCCATGCTAATATCTTCCCAAGGAGCGCTAGGAACAGGAAGTGGAGTATACAAACCATGTGGATTGAGTTTTGACTTCGCCTTATGGCATGTGATGCATCTTTGAACAAACCTCTCGACGTCTCGCCTCATCTTTGGCCAATAGAAGTGATCAGCCAACATCATGTAAGTCTTCTCTCTCCCAAAATGCCCCATCAATCCTCCTGCATGAGATTCCTGCAACAATAACAAACGCACCGAGGACTCCGGAACACACAGCTTATTCATGCGAAAGAGAAAACCATCATTAATATGAAACTTATCCCACCCTTTCCCATCTTTGCAATTAGAATATGGCGCTGCAAATTCATGATCGGAAGCATATAAATCTTTCAAACTTTCCAACCCTGGTACCTTTACCTCCAACTGAGTTAAAAGCACATGTTTTCTGGACAATGCATCAGCTACCACATTCTCTTTGCCTTTCTTATATTTGACAATGTATGGAAAGGTCTCAATGAATTCTACCCACTTAGCATGTCTACGATTCAATTTTGCTTGGCCCTTTAAGTATTTCAAAGATTCATGATCAGAATGTATTATGAATTCCTTAGGCCAAAGATAATGTTGCCAAGTTTCCAACACACGCACAAGAGCATATAATTCTTTATCATAAACAGGATAATTCAATTGTGCACCATGAAGTTTCTCACTGAAATATGCAACAGGTTTTCTTTCTTGCATTAAAACACCACCAATACCTATTCCACTAGCATCACATTCAATCTCAAAAGTTTTTGTGAAATCAGGTAAAGCAAGCAATGGTGCTTCAGTCAAACACTTCTTTAATTCAGCAAAAGCTTTGTCTTGTTTTTCTCCCCACTCAAAAATCATCCCCTTTTTAGTCAATTCATTTAATGGGGCAGCAATGGTGCTAAAGTCTTTCACAAATCGTCGATAAAAGCTAGCAAGCCCATGGAAGCTACGAATTTGACTAACATTCACAGGAATTGGCCAATTTCTAATAGCTTCAATTTTAGATTCATCCACTTCAATGCCATGAGCTGAAACAACATAGCCTAGAAACACAACCTTACTAGTGCAAAAAGTACACTTCTCAAGATTGGCATATAAGCATTCATTCCTAAGCACTTCTAGCACTTGTTTGATGTGTTCAACATGATCATCCAAACAGCGGCTATATATCAGAATATCATCAAAGTAAACTACCACAAATTTTCCAATGAAATGTCTCAAAACATGGTTCATTAAGCGCATGAATGTACTAGGAGCATTGGACAATCCAAAAGGCATCACTAACCATTCATACAAGCCAAATTTCGTTTTAAAAGCAGTTTTCCATTCATCACCATGTTTCATTCTTATTTGATGGTAGCCACTTCGCAAGTCAATCTTAGAAAAGATAGTAGAACCACTTAACTCATCAAGCATATCATCTAACCTAGGAATAGGATGACGATAGCGAACAGTTATGTTGTTAATAGCTCTACAGTCTATGCACATTCTCCATGTACCATCTTTCTTAGGAACAAGAATAACAGGAACGGCACAAGGACTGAGACTCTCGCGTACGTACCCTTTGTCCAAAAGTGCTTGCACTTGGCGCTGAATCTCCTTTGTTTCTTCTGGATTTGTGCGGTACGGCGGCCGGTTGGGCAGAGGGGCTCCCGGGACTAAGTCAATTTGATGCTCAATACCTCGAATAGGTGGTAGACCAGCGGGCACCTCCTCCGGAAACACGTCGTCATAAGCCTGCAAAACTTGAGAAACAGCACTAGGAAGAGATGTTAAGTCATTAGTAGAAAGCAATGCATCCTTGTACAACAATACAAGGTGCATCAAAGTGGGGTCATCTTTCATCTCTCTCAGATCAGATTTGGTGGCTATCATGACTAAGTTTTTCTCTCCCTCACTCTTGCCTTGACCTCTCGGGTTTGGTTTGTGGCTCTCACTCACTTTTTGTGGAATCACACTCTTTTGTTCTCTCCCTTTCTCACTCTCAACTTGCACTTCAATTTTTTGTACATTATCATTTACAATTTGAGAAGGAGTCAACGGTCGCAGCACCACTTGTTTGTTGTTCCACCAAAACTTATATTGATTAGTTCTTCCTTCATGAAGCACAGCACGATCATATTGCCATGGCCTTCCTAGCAGCAAGTGACATACATCCATAGGCACAACATCACACTCCACCGTATCACGATAGGTGCCAATTTCAAATTCAACATCCACGGTGTATCCCACATTCAACGAGCCTTTCTCATGCAACCACTGGATCTGATATGGATGTGGATGTTTCTTGTACTTCAAACCAAGTTTATTGCAAAGCTCCTTGCTAGCCAAATTATGACAACTCCCACCATCAATGATTACCTTGCAGAATTTGCCATCTTTACTAACTTGAGCTCTTGTGTGGAATAAATTGCAGCGCTGTTCATGGGAAGGCTTTGGTTGCACACTCAACACCGTTGGCGCACACACAAGTATAGGACCAACACCGGGATCACAATACTCTATGTCTTGCTCCTCCTCATGTGCATCATCATATGTCCCCAAATCAGCAAGGCGATCATTCTCTTCTTCACTTGCAGAATCATATTCCCCATTTTCTAATATCAACATCGTCTTGTTATTTGGGCAATCCTTTTGCATATGACCACGACCAAGGCACTTGAAGCATTGTATGCCGCTACTCTTCGCTGTAGAACCCACAGAAGTAGCACCACTAGCTGCTGGATTTGATGGCTTCCTTACACTTGGAGTGGCTTCTTCCTTCTTACTAGATGATGGGCGGAAACTTGATCCACCACTTGGAGCTGTTCTTTGGCTCATTTGTGATTTGGAACCATAACTCCCTCCACTGGACGGTGTACGGCCAGCAAAGGACGTTGATCTTGCAAACTTAGCATCCTCTTGCAATTGTCGTTCTGCCTTTGTAGCTTGATGCACTAACTCATAAAGATTGTTATAAGGCTGAAAATTGACAATTCTTTTGACTTGATGGTTCAAACCTGAGAGGAAGCGTGCCATGGTTTGCTCTTCTTGTTCTTGAACCTTGGCTCGAATCATGGCTAGCTCCATCTCCTTGTAGTACTCCTCCACAGAATGTGCTCCCTGTTTCATATTCTGCAATTTATCAAATAGATCACGCTTGTAATGACGAGGAACAAAACGGGCTCTCATTTCCCACTTCATCTCTTGCCATGTTGCAACAGGGTTTTCTTCATTCTCAGCTCTTTGAGTAATGACTTGTTCCCACCAATCCAAAGCATAACCTTCAAACTCAAGTGATGCCAACTGTATCTTTCTCTCATCCGTATAGTGATGCATACGGAATATTTTGTCAACCTTCAATTCCCAAGTGAGATACTCCTCGGGATCAGTCCCACCTGCAAACTTGGGCATGGAAAACTTGAGCTTGCCCAATCCATCATCTTCGTTGCGTGGACGACGATAATGGTCATTGTAATGCAAAGCAAAATCACCATCCTCTTCCATTGCATGAGCAGCACCACCACGCCCACCACGGCCTCCACCTAGACCCTGGCCACGCCCTCCATGGGCTCCTCCTCGTCCTCCTAGCTGCGGTGGACGCACCACATTGGCCGCCACTTGGCGTTGCGGTGCAGGAGGTACATGTGCAGCAGCTTCTCCTCCTTGAACACTCGCTTCATCGCCACCATTGCGAGCTTGTATGAGCCTAGTGAGGGCTCCAATGTCCTCCCGCAATTGCCGCACATTTTCATCAGCTTGTATCTCCATATTTTGCATATCCTTTGCAATTTGATCAGCAAAAGCATCATGTTTCTCATGGAGTTGATCGAGTCCTTGGCGTAGCTCACGTTGAAAGTGTTCACGGAGTGCTCCAAATTGATATTGCTTGACGAATGCTTGAGTTTCATTTGTCTCACCACTCTCATCATGGTGTTCTCCTCCACCTGACATGGTTAGCTATGCAAGAAACCAATAGCTATGTGGAATAATGCTTTATGGAAATCACTCAATCTCACTGTTTTCTCTCCCAAGTAAAGTTCTTACCCTTCCGAAGTGAATTAAAGCCAATAAAAACTTATACCTGGTAGAAGTGACAACAGCACAGTGATGATCAAGCGAATTTAAGAGTGTTCACTACTTGCTCAACAACGGTTATATGGTGGAGCTTGGCATGGGAGTGTTTATCCTAGCAATCTGAAATTCTTGATGTTGTAAAGTTAAGTAATAATCCAAGCTAGAATACTTTGCCTAAGTGCTGATCCAAAAGATTTAAGTGTAGTATATGAACGCACACGCAAAGATTAATGTGACTCGATGCAAACAAAGGAATGAGCTAACTAGAGGCAATCTGAAATTAAATATTAGATAGCTCGTTTTGCACCAAGTACTAGGAGAGACGCTAGCCAATTGCAATGATATGAATGTAAGGGCACGATATTGCTCAAGAGATTAAATTACACAATCTGAATTTATGGATTAAGAACTCACCCAAATTCGGCCAATGCTTTTTCTTTCTTTCTTTCTTTCTTTCACTTTTTTTTTTTTTTTTTTTTGCTCAACTTCTTTTTTTTTTTCTTTCAAAGGCCAAACTAGGTTGAATTGTTCTTTTGGTTTTGCATAGGTCACAAATATTCAGCAAGGTGTAAAGTACTCAAGAGCAGCCCTAGATGCAATATTCAACAGCTAGTCTCAATTGATGAAAAGAATATCAGCAAGATTTTTTTTTTTTTT